>OY986436.1:193844306-194329306 GCA_963920525.1 Dichetophora obliterata
CTCGTTGAGTTTTGTTAGGCATTCCCATGTTATTCTCGATGATATCTCACAGGAAACTAATGCTTTGATTGCTGCTTGGCTGTCTGACATCACAACTATATCCTGACCTTTGTATTTACGGTCCAGATTGAATTGTGCACACAGCTGTATTGCTAGGATTTCCGCTTGGAAGATACTGGGTGTTGTCCCCATAGGTTCAAAGTGCTTGGTTCTTGGCCCGTACACCCCTGCGCCTATACCTTCCAATGTCTTGGACCCATCTGTATACCATGCTATACTATGTGGTTTCTTAACTTGCGATATCATCTCGCTGTCCCACTCTTTCTTGGTACTAAGCTTAATTCCGAAGTGTTTTTCGAAGTTATACCTTTTAACTATATCGTCTCTTGGTAGATCGATGTAGGGAGTCTGCTTTGCAATATCCTCCTTCTCTCTACTGCTGATAGTTTTACCTAAACCTGTCCCCTCTTTTGCAATGCCCAGCAGAGTTCGCTTGGCTACTCCCTCTATGACAAGGTGTAAGGGTGTTAGGTCCAGAATTACTTCTAGTGCTGCTGTAGGGCATGTCCTCATGGCCCCTGTGATGCATACACAGGCCAGTCTCTGCACCTTTGTTAGCATATTCCTCATTGTGGTTAGCTTGGTTCTCTCAGCCCATGCTATTGCACCATATGTGAGGATGGGTCTCACCATCATGGTATACATCCAGCGGAGAATTGTTGGGTTACAACCCCAGCTTTTCCCCGCCAGGCTCCTACATACCATGAGTGCGCGCGTTGCTTTGTTTATAGTTACCTCTGCATGTCTTCTCCAGAGAAGCTTTGAATCTAGTGTAAGTCCCAGATACTTTACTTCTCCTTTGAAGGGAATTTCAGTGCCATCCATTCTCATTGTTCGGAGGTTTGGCAGGCTTCTTTTGTTAGTAAAAGGTACTATGGTGGTTTTCGCTGGGTTGATACTTAATCCCACCGTGTTACACCACTCCTTTGTTACTGACAGTCCTCTCTGTATCAGGTTACAGAGTGTATCCTCGAACTTCCCTCTCGCTATTAAGGCGATGTCGTCTGCGTAACCCTGACATTTTATGCCATTCTCGGTTAGCATCGTTAATAATTCGTCCACAACAAGACTCCACAGCAGTGGAGAAAGGACTCCGCCTTGTGGGCAGCCTTTTGTTGTTTTGATTCTTTTAGTGGTGTTGCCCACTTTTGTTTCTGCAGTTCTAGTGCTAAGCATTTGGCATATCCATCTGCTGAGCATATCACTTACTCCTTTTTTATGTAGAGACTTCTTCACAGCTTCGTGAGAAGTATTATCAAAGGCTCCCTCTATGTCTAGAAAGGCACAGAGTACGGTTTCTTTGTTTTTGAAAGCTGACTGGATGTTACTAGCCAACTGGTATAGAGCAGATTCTGTAGATCTACCCGCCCTATACGCGTGTTGACATGGGTGCATTGGTGCCTTCTCCAGAATCTCAGTTCTTAAATAGTTATCTATTACCTTTTCCATTGTTTTAAGTACAAATGAGGTAAGGCTAATGGGTCTAAACGACTTTGATAGCGTGTAGTCTATTTTCCCTACTTTTGGTATGAAGGTGACTATCGCCCTTCGACGCGACTGGTATAAACAATCGGAAAAAATAAATTTTTTTTTCTAAATTTCTCATCAATGGTGCCCTTTAACATGTTTATGTCATCTTTTTGTCCAAAATTTTAGTTAAAGTCTGCCTAATAAGTTTTTATTATCTAGTTTTCAAAAAAGTTTTTAAACTTTAGAGTTTTTTTTTAAACTGGCTCTTTATGGCTTTAACCAGAGCGAGTTTTTAAATCAAGACCATGACTTGGTAAAGCCCAAAACCGTACTTATTTTGGATTATCCTTTAATTGTAAATGATTCAAACTAATCCTCATTTTCTCACAAAAATAATTTTGATTTTTGATTCATCGAAGAAATTCTTTTATGTAAAATTAACTGAGAATCTTTAAAAGGCTCTCAGGCTAAATATATTTTATATGAAGAAGTATATGAAAAATATGAAAAAGATTATCATCTTCTAATCCTCAGCTACTACATTTCTTTATAAATATTCAAAGCTTCTAATTGAATAGAACCTAATATAAAAGCTTTTTGTTCAGCTCTACGCGCTTTAGAGGAAATTATGTCACATTTTTTGGCATAACTCCGACTTCTGTTTACTAAAAATTTGTTGCTCTTAAATAAAGAGTAATTCTAAATTTTAAATTCCTTAAAAGTTCAATCCCCATCCAGTACCACCAACTCTACTGCAGAAAATAGATACGTTAAAATTTCTTAAGACTAATTGTCAGACGGCACGAAACCGTCAAGACGCCATGTTTGTGGGCACCAAGTTTGATTTAAGTACAGGAGGTGGGGTTCAAAATAACAGCCTTGCCTTTAACTACACACTTAATTGACCTCAAACTAAAACTGTGTTCTTACTCACTGTTAAATGTAAACTTTTACCCTATATATAAAAAAAAAGACTGACATTTAAAGTTCGAAACTCTGCCGACTAATAGTTTGTGGTAGGACAGTCAAGAGCAATGTTTGGCTTAAGAACAAATAGCGGTTATGTTAGACAAAGCTAGGGAAAGACAAGAATTGGATAGACATTGTTAGGTATTTTAAATGAAACTAATTTGCTTAATGTGGCTGTTTGCACTGACTGTGTAAAGGGAAAAGTTAAAATGTGCTGTTTGAGGTAGTTAAGTTAATGATTTTAGTTGGAAGTTAGTAATGAATTTGTTATTTCCGCAGGTATTCCTGCAGGAACATCTGTGAAATTATTGACATAAGAGAGAAAAAACATCCACACTTTCAGCTAGTTTGGTAGTTCGGGAACATTTTCAACGAAATCATATGAAATAATTTTTTGATTTTTTTAGGGATTTTCTTATAAAAGAGCTGTATCTAAAACTTGTATATCATGACTAATGTAAATAAAAAAACTTATCATTCTTTCATCTGATTTTTCTATTAACTTAATTTGAACATATCAACTCATTTTCTTACCTTTCTTTTTCTTCTTTTAGCGTGTTCCACCGCTTCGTGTCGATGATTTAATCAATGATTTACGCGATGGTACCAAGTTGATAGCACTTTTGGAGGTGCTCTCCGGCGAACGTTTACCCGTGGAGAAGGGACGCGTTCTACGGCGACCACATTTCCTCAGCAATGCCAATACGGCCTTACAATTTTTAGCTAGCAAACGTATTAAACTGGTTAATATAAATCCAGCTGATTTGGTGGATGGGAGACCACCAGTTGTGTTGGGTTTGATATGGACCATCATTTTATACTTCCAGGTAAGCTATAAAAGATATGCAAATTATAATTTAGCCCACCTCTATTGTGTTTAACAATATAATACTAAGGCTGTTCATGTCTCGTTGTATTTCTATGACGTAAAAACATCAAAATTTCAAGTAAAAAACCCAAAAATTACTTAAGAACTAGATTAATACTTACTTTACAACATCTATTACGAGTTTTTTTATTGAAAATTTGAATATTTAGTCAGCTACGTCTTAGAAATACTGAACTCAAATGTGAACACCCTTAAAATTTGTATCTACTTTTTTAGTTATGTTTTTTAAGTTAAACACAACTTTTTCAAAAAGCACTCTAAAAATGCGTTTTGTCCATGTAATACACCGTATTTAATATTAGATAAACCACCGCTTTTTATTAGAAAATAAAAAAAAAATTTGAAATTTTTAAAAACTTTTACATGACTAAAAACCTGGTATAAATTTTATTGTGTAAAACTTTTTCTTCCTCTTTTACTTTTTTTCGTATAACGCAAGCTTCGTAAAAAGAGGCGGAAAAAATTAGTAGTAGTTATTAATTATGCTCCACAGGTAGGTTCAACGTAGTAAAAATGTATCAATTAAAAGAATTCTATTTTATTTTTTTTAAAGCATTATTTTTCCAAAATTCTGAGGAGTGGAATAAAAATGTAGACAATTAATTTTTATGCTTTAAAAATTGCAACTTAGATCGATTTGTTTTAACACATTTTGTTATCTCGAAAAATTATTCACAAACTATATCCACTGATAGTTAAATATTTCAATGACATTTATATCTAATATGGAAGTGGAAAAACATTAAGCCATTAAGGAAATATGACTAGGGGTTTTTAGTACCGTTTAATTTTTTTTGGTTTCGTGTAAATTCAAAGTTCTTTGGAGAACATTTATAGTTACTAGTTTTCTCGAAAAATTATATCCGAATTGTATGCACAGAAAGCAAAACTCTTTATCAATATATTGCCTAATACATTTATCACTAGATTTGAATTAAAAGCTTACTTGTTTACTTAAAATCTGTACAGAGATTGTTTCAAAAAAGTAAAAATCTATACAGCATTTTTCGAAAAAGTAGACACAAATTATAAGCTGTGAGTGTTAAACAGTTGTTTAAAATTTTAGAAAATCTTTGCAGATTAATTGTTTTATCTAAAAATTAGTACCGAATTACAAGCAACGAAAGTTAAATTCCTATTAAAAATAGCTTTTTAATTTTAAAAAGAGATTAAAATGGTATGATATAAAAAACAATTGATTTTATTGATTCTCAAGTTTTTTAAAAAAAAAGTCGACACGAATTATAGTCAGCGCAAATAAAAATATTATTAAATATTAGTTTTAAAGAAAGACAGACATGAATTATGTGCGGCTTTAGTACGAAACTTAAATTAAATATAAAATGTTGCCCATTTGAAAAGTCCAAATATTTTTTATTCCACACTTCAATGAAGCAAAAGTAAATTCAATTATTTTTTTTAAAATTAATTCAAAAAAATAATTCTGCGTAGCTCTAAAGTTAAAGGCACTTTTTAGTTGTCGTAACTCGTTGTTTTGTGTTTAGAAAATGTATTTAATTGAAAGTTATAAGTCTTACGAAATTTTTTCTTTTCCTGCATAGATCGAAGAGAATAGCCGCAACCTTGAATATTTGGGTCATGGTATTAGTGGTTCGGTTAGTTCTCTAGATAGCGTTGGACGTAATGCTAGCGACACAAAGGCTGAAAAATGGAAGCAAGGCGCTAGAAAAACTCTATTGAACTGGGTCACCAATGCTTTGCCTAAGTAAGTTTCTCGCAATTTCTCTCAATATTTAGACAGTAATTTTCTTTTCGCCTATTTTACAGAGAAAGCGGCATTGAGGTGAAAGATTTTGGCGCCAGCTGGAGAGATGGCGTCGCTTTCTTAGCGCTCATTGATGCTATTAAGGCCAATTTAGTCAATTTGGCCGAATTGAAGAAAACAACTGCAACAAATCGTCAACGCCTGGAGACAGCTTTCGATGTGGCCGAAAACAAGCTGGGCATTGCCAAATTGCTAGATGCTGAGGATGTCGATGTACCCAAGCCGGATGAGAAGAGTATCATGACTTATGTGGCACAATTCTTGCACAAATATCCTGAACCAAAAGTAAGTGGATCAAAATCGATTGCTCCATTCTAAATATTTAACTTGTTTTCTCTCTTCTTTTCAGGGTGCTTCTCGGGATTCTTCGCACATACAGCAAGAAATCGACGAACTGCGTCGTTTCTTGCTCGAAAAAACAACCGAATATGAGCCCTTGGTCATGACAAACTCTTTCCCGCGTGATTTTGCCGAATATGTACTCGCGCGTTCCGAAATCGATGCCCATCTGTCGGTTTATAACAAGCTGAAGCAACTTATGGATAGCCAAAGTGGCTTCCTTCAAGTACCACGCCCACTGTGGGAGGAAATCGATTCCCTGTGGCAACGTCTTCAATACCAAATGATGTATTGGCTTTGGTTATTGGATTCTGAATTGCCTGGGGATTTCGGCACTGTCGGCAAATGGTTGGCCGAGGCCGAAAAACTACTCATGGACAATAATATACCAAGTGCCATGAACGAAGAAACAGCAGCCGTTATAAGTAGAAAGCTGGAGGAGCACAAGCTGTTCTTCGCCGACTTGCCACGTATTGTGGCTATGTTTGATAATGCCAAGCGCACGCCGCTGGCCCAGCAAATTCCACTCGAGCAGCTACGCAATATGGAGCGTCGTCTGCAAGAAGTTGGTCCCAAGGCAGCTGAACGAAGAATCCGTTTGAAGTTCCTGGAGCATAAATGCTGCCTTATAGCATTCCTTAATTTGGTCGAAAACAAGATGCGCGGCTGGACGGGCAAGTATGGTCAAGAGGAGAGGGTTGCTCAACAGCTCGAGCAGTACAAGAACTTCGTGTCGCGCAATAAGATCTTCCAGGAGTTCCAGAAGGCTTTCGTCGACATGCAACAGGTGGTCGAGGAGTACAAGCGTGACGGAAATGTCGTCCGCAAGGATATCAGCGACATTGATCGCTTTATGTACGACACTGAGGAGCGTTGGAAGCGCGTTTCCATGGAGCTCAAGTGTTGCCAGAACTCTTTGGAGGAGGTTGTTAACTGCTGGAAGACATGGAACCAGCTGGCCCCCACTTGTGAAGAGTGGCTACATTTGGCCGAGCAGAAGGTCACCCAGTCAGAAGATGATCGTTTAGAATTCTTCCAAGACATAAGCATATGGAAAGACAAGTTCCAGGCGCTAGCAAATGCAGCCACTTACTTGATTGCCTCTTGCGAGGAGCCGATTGCCAATAGCTTGCGTCAGCAACATGGCATTTTGGCGGATCGTTTTGAAAAGCTCTTTGCCAACACAAAGCAATATATGCATGCAGGCGATATCATCCGCTCTCGCCAGGAGTATAAGTCTGGCATTGAGAAGCTCTCAAAGTGGTTGCGTCATGCCGAAAGCGTCCTAGAGCAGCGTCAACTGCTTGGAAATACTGCTCAAATTAAGCAGTATGGCGATGAGCTCCAACGACTTGCCGGTGAAATAGACGATAACGAGGAGCTTTTCAAAACAATAAGTCGTAATTTCCAGGGCCTGATTCAGGATCTTTCACGTGATGAAGTCGACAAAATGATGAAGCTTTTGAAACAAGAGAAGGAATCCTTGGTGCGCATACGAGCCCAAATACCCACAAAACTTCACCTCTTCCATCAGCTGCTCATACAGCAAGAGTCGCTGGAGGCCGGCCAGAAGGAGATACATCAGTGGCTCAACGAAGCTGAAACACTACTTAGCACCCACTCACTTGTGGGTGGACGTGACGCACTCAACTCTGAGTTGAACAAGCACAAGACATTCTTCTCACGCACCGTTTACTATCGCTCCATGCTAGAGAGTAAGAATAAAGTGTTCCAGAATTTGTTGAAATCCGTGGCTGCCGATGAGGCCATTGACCCCTCACAAGCTACGCAAGGAATGCAGCAGTTAAATGAACGGTTCAACTATGTTATTCAAAATGCGCAGCAGTGGGAGCAACGCCTTACAGACGCGAATCGTTGCTGGAACAACTACAAGGAGAACGAGCGCATAGTCAGTGAGTGGATCAGTGAGGCTGAGACTGTGATTATTGAGAAGCACATAGAGACAAAGCAAACCATAGAAACACAGAAGTATTTCTTTGAAAATGTAAACGAACGTTGGATGAACGATTTGGTGCAGACTGCCCAGGATCTGCTTAAGACGTTGCCAGCTCAGGAACAGGCTCCGATTGTCGATTCAGTGGAGCAGCTGCAGTCTAGATGGCAGAATGTATTATCGCAGGCACCATTGCACCTGTTGAAGCAGGAGTTCCGTTTGGAGGAGTCAGCCTTTTATCAGACACTCAAAGAGCTGGAGAAGGAGTTGCATCTAGAAGAGCAAGCTTTGAATCGCAACGAAGATGTGGACTCTATTTTGAATCGCAACGAACAGTTCTTCCGTCAGCAAGGTGCTGTGCCACGCGTGGAGAAGTGCTTGCAAAATATGCATCGTTTGACCCAGGTTTATCACCAACAGCAACCGTCTGATGGCAGTCTGCATGAAGCCTTCAACAACGCTCAGTGCCAGTGGCAACAGATGTCCTCGCGTATTGGCGACATGCGCGAAACATTACAGCAAATACCGGCTCAATGGGATAACTATCATCAGAAGTTCAACGAAATGGTTCGCTGGATGAATATCGTAGACAAGAGCTTGAAGAATATAGTCAACGAAGTAAATACTATGGAGGAATTCGAAAAGGAGAAAGTAGTCTTCCAGGTAAGTTTATAGCTGTGAGTGTTAATTTGAAATTAAACTCACGTTATCATTCTTTGAATCCTGCATGCAGCTTAGGGAACTTGTGGTAAACTTTTGCTCAATCCTTAAATTAAATACCCCTTTTCATCATCTCCTATGCAAATCACTAAAATTGTCTTTATCTCTTCCTTAGAAAATCTGTCAGGAAGCAGATAACAAACGTGAGGACATGAAATGGCTTGTCAAGACCTTGGACTCGCTTCTAGGCTATGCCACCGAGGATGAAGCCAATCTAGAACAGAAGAAACTCGAAGATCTTATTGCACGCTATAAAAATCTCATTCCTACAATTGAGATAACAATGGTCAAGACTGAGGTGTTCTCCAAATGCTTCACCTATCGTCGTGAGGTGCACGAGGTAGTTTGCTTGCTAAGCAAGGTCAAAGATCAGACTGCCAATATACCAGCCCCAGACAGCCTTGATCGTGTCAACAAGTTGATCGAGGAGCAGCAATATGCCATCAATCAGCTCGATCATCAACGTCCACACATAATGTCTATGTTGCAACGAGGCCGCGATCTCAGCAAGGATCTACACGCTCCAACCTTCGTGAACTCAGAAGTTAAGAATCTAGAGACCGGCTGGAATGAGGCCTACACAGAGACCGTCGATAAATTGCAGTCCTTGAAGGGCACGCAAGCTGTCTGGCATGACTTTGTCGATCAGAAAAACGATATATTTTCTATGCTACAAACAGCTGAGACCGAATTGCGTGCTTTAACGCCACTCCAGACAGATCCCAAGAATGTCAGTCAAGATTTAAAGGCGAAACGTGAGCTTAATGTGCAACTGCAGCAAGCTGCTCATCAGCTGTTGCCTAAACTGCATGCTCTTAAAGCTGAACTTGCACCCTTGGCAGCTCTAGAAAAACGTCCTATACTCGAAAAAGAAGTTACCGAAGTCGAAAAGATGTTCTTCAATACTATGGAACATATCAAGGATCGTGTTGGTTATCTCGAAGACTACAGTGCAAAGTGGAATAATTATAAGTCTCGCTTGGCTGAACTTCAAGAGTGGGCTAATAGGGTAGCACCAAAAGCAATTGAAGCTTTTCAATCTGAAGATCTTACACCGGAGGAACGTGTCGTTAAGGTGAACGCCTTTAAGTCAGTGCTCAGTGAACGCATGAAGCAGTTGGACATTCTGGCTGCCGATGCCTCTGAACTGGCACCCAAAGAAGGCAACATTGCTGAAGCGAAGCGTCTGAAGGGTGAAATAAGCAAGTTACAAGAAGTTCTCAGTGCCATCAACCGTAATGCTGATCATCAGGCACAGGCTGTGAAGGAAGATTTGGTAAATTGGCAACAATACCAGACTGGACTGCAGCAGATCAAGCCGATTGTTGAGCAGAGCGAAGTCAAGGTAAATACAATAGTTCCTAAGCCCATGTCCCTCGAAGAAGCTGTTGCTCTGCAACAAAATGCCAAACAATTCGAAACACAATGCCTCGAGCAATTGGACAGACTCCAAGGCATCTCAAACATTAGTCATAAAATGTTATGCAAAACCAATGCCCCCGATGAGTTAGATGCTATGCACTCTCGCTGGACATCAGTGCATGAAAATGCACATCAGGCCAGCGTCAAGCTGGAAAAACTTGTTGCCAGCTGGAAGTCATTTGACAGCGATGCTGGCAAACTAGAAGACTGGGTCGATAATGGTGAAAAACTCATGGCCAAGCGGCCAGCTGTCCTAAATACACCGCATGTTGATAAGCTCGAGAAAGAGTTAGTCAAACTGAAATCCTTTAATAATGAAATTTCCGAGCAGCAAGCCAAGCTGGTTGCTTTGGGACAATCGGCGGATCAAATAAGTCTACAGCTAGCACCAGAGGGTGCGGTGTCGCTCAAAGACCGTGTCCACGGCATGAAGGCAAAACTACAAAAATTGTCTGAAGCTACACGCGCCAACATCAATGAGGTATCTGATGCAATTATTTCACGTCAAGACTTCAATGCAAAAATGGCTAACTTCTCGAACTGGATGGACCAGCTGCGCAATCAGATGGCTCAAGTGGAAGAAATTAACCCTGAACGTGTAGAAACGAGCTTGCATGTCGTGCATGCATTGATGCAAGAGCATGCTGACAAGAAGCCCAGCTTTAATGCCATCTACGATGAGGTGAAACAGCTGTGTTTGAGTGCTTCACCCGAGGAGGCGAATGCCTTGAACGATGCCTACACTGCATTGGTTGTGAATTTTCAAAATCTCGAAACAAATATGTATCAGAAAAAGAACTCACTCGAAAAGTGGACCGAATTATTAGGCTGGAAGCACGAGACTGAAAGCCATCTTAACTACCTGAAGCATCAGCTGGAGAAGCCCGAAAACCCTACGCAGCCAGAGCTACATAAAATCATCACCGAAATTGAGGGCATTGCTCAGGCTGTGCCCTATTGGAAGTCCCAAGCTAAAGAAATTGATGAAAATCCAGTCATACAACTCAGAGATTCTCTCACACGCAAGCCTATGATAGCCACACAGACAGTCAACGATGTGGAAAATAAGTTGGACAACCTTAAGTTGAAGTCCCAAAACCAAAAACAACAAATCGATCAAATGAATGTGCGCAAGGAGAAATTCCACACACTCGAGAATAACTTTGGTCAGGCACTGCAGGAGAATCGCGCTAAGCTAGATCAGATTCTGAAACAAAAACCTAATCTTGAAAACATTGATCAAATTATTGCCGACTTAATAGCCCTGAATGATGCCATAAAGTATCAGGCCGACCTGAAGGATCGCATACACGATGAGGGCACAATGTTGATGCGCGAAGATATTGGAAGCATGCCCGTTATTCAAGAAAGTCTGCTTGTGTTGGACAAAAACTATGATACGTTACAGCAGGAAATTGCTGATCGCATTCAAAGATACAATCTGATTAGCCAGGCGTTACGCGATTATGCTGACTCTAAGAATAAGTTTGGCAAAGAGCTACACAAAGCCAACGAACTCTATGCGGCCATTCCACAACAACCACGTGATGAGACTGAGCTGAATCAGGCCTCTGAAAAGACGCGCAAGACCATGGAACAAGTTCGCAAGTGTAAAACTAATCTTGATGACCTCGATCGTAAGGCCAATAATGTTGGAAAACTCTTCGATGCCATTGGCGAAATAGTACCGCAGGAGATTGCCAAGGATGTGAGTGCAGCAAAGAAGCAGTGGCAGGACTTGCATGACAACACGGCCAAAAGGGCGCATACTCACGAAACAGAAACCGTTATTTGGTCTCAAATTGAGGACGCTAAGAAGGAACTGATGCCTTGGCTTTCGGAAACCAACCAGGGGCTCTGCGATGCCACCAACAACACCATTGAAATCGAGTTTGGTCCCATGCGTCTCACCAAGTATCGCAATGAACTGCCCACATATCAAGCTTTACTCGATACCATCATCGATAAGAGCAAGGAGCTGACGAAGATTAACGGCAGCGAGATACCTGCCCTAACTGCTCTTAACAAACTTTTAAGTGAGCAATTTAACGAGGTGGAAAACAATGCTGAACGTTTGAATGCCGTCACTTCGACTTTTAACGATCAGGAGAAAGACTTGCGTCAGAAGATCAAGACTGCTGGTGAAAATGTAGGCAAGCTGCGCGAACAACTCATAAAATGTGACGATATGTCTGGCGACAACAACAAAATCATGGAGCGTCTTATGCAGTGTAGAGCACTCCGTGGAGAGCTCGAGAAAAACGGTAACGCTATAGATAATATTAAGCAGAAAGTTGATGAAATTCGTGGCTTATATCCAACATTCAGTGAATCAATCATACCGAAAGAGCTTAATAACGTTCATAAACGCTTTGAAAATGTTGATCAGCATGCCAAGAAGATCGAAAGTTCGCTGCTGCAATTCCTCAAGAAGTTCCATGCCGACAAGGTAGGAATGTTGAAGCGCATCATTGCCACACAGTGTGAAAAGGTGGCTTGGTGCCAACCTGAGTCCACCAGCGACAAATACAACTTAGACGTCAAGAAATCTTCCCTCCAGGAAGTAGGCAAATGCATCAATGACTGCCGCAATAGACACGCTGAAATTCTGAACTCTTTGAAAATGTTACAAGCAGTTGAGTCGCCACAAAATATGAATGAACTCCAAAAAGACGCTGATATCTTGAATGCCGAAATGCAAGCACTACAAAATAGTTTTGACAAGATCAAAAATATACTCGATGAGAACGTTGATCTTTGGTCGCAGTATGAAGTAAATAACGAAGAGATTTCCTCTTGGCTACGTGATGTTGAGGGCCGAATCAAGGCAGAAACAAGCAATCAAGTCAATTTACCTGATACTGACAAGAAGTTGCAGGAGCTTGCCGTACTGCAGCAAGATATCAAGGCTCATGAACCGGCAATAAAGAATTTAGAGAAAACTGCTCAACTTTTGATTGAAAAGAACCCTGATGCGCGCATTGGTCAATTTGTTACTCATCTGGTGCAACGTTATCAGACGGTAGCCAAAAGTTTGGCGTCCTATATCGATAAGGTGCGCTTAGTTCAAAGCGCAAACAAAGATTTCGGACATTCAGTGAATAATTTCAACGATTGGCTTTCCGATGCTAAGATCGAGTTCCAAGAATTGGCCCGCATGGGTTCACCTGGCTCATCATCAGCTACCGCACAGCAGCTGGAAACAATTAAGAATTATTTGAAAACATTTGAAATCGGTCAAGCTTTGCTGAATAATTGTGCTGATATAGGCGAGAGTCTCTATCCGACAGTAACACCTGAAAATCGCGAAAAAATACGTGCCGATTTACGCAACTTGCGCGAAAACTACGACTATCTACGCGACGAAGCTAATGCGTTGATGCAGCAGGTCGAGGCTGTGCTCATTCAGAAGACATCGATTGAGGAAAGCTACACCCAAGTATCACACTATTTGAACGATTCAAAGGCTAAGGTAAGTGGCACCGATGAGCTCTACCCAACACTGGCAGCCAAGAAGGCAGCTCACCAGAATTACAAGACCCAACTGCAGGAAATTACGCTACACAGAAATGCCCTGAAGCAATTGCAAGACAAGGCTATTACCCTATGTGACGATGAGTCAGAACGCAAGACTGAAGAGTCCATTGGAGAGTACAATAATATCGCGAAGAAAATCTCAGATCGTATGGGCGTGGTCAGTAATCAGGTTGTCAAACATGAGGCCTACGATCAGGTTTTGGAAAAGGCACAAGATTGGCTCAACACCATCAAGTCAGAGGCTATTGATATACTCAACGAAACCACTTTCGAAAAGGAAGGTGCTGAAGAAAAACTCGTTGTTGTCGAGAATCTATTGCAACATAAGCCTGAAGGTGATTCCATTTTCGATACCTGCAACAAGCTCCTACAGACTGTTTTAACGCAAACTCATCCTTCCGGACATCCAGCTCTTTTGCGCAGTTTCGAACTACCCAAGAAATCGTGGGAAGAATTTATGTTGCTCTGCGAAGATTCTCTTGTCAAACTTAAGCAACTGTGCTCTAAGTGGGATGAGTTTGAGTCCATCATCGATGAAATCGACAAGTGGATGAAAAACATTGAGGGTGTTGTAAAGAATCAGAGTTTGAAAAACACAGCGGAGGCTAAGAAAGCCTACCTGAAGCAGTTACAGGATATAGCACGTGACATTGACAATCATGCTGCCAACATAAATGATCTCATGGATCAAGGGCGCGAGATTGAAGGGGAAACTGATCTTAATCTGAAGCTTTCCCGATTGAATACTCGCTATCAGACTTTAAAGAATCTTTGCAAGGAGTCCATTTCAAAATATGTCAACTATGTAAGGGACCACGAGTCATTTGACACCGATTTCGATGCATTCAAGAAGGATTTGCAGCAGTGCGTGAATAATTTGGCAGAGAATAATGAAGTTGTGGGTGATCAGAATGTGCTTCAAGATCGTCAAAACAAGCTGCGGGAAATGTCTGATAAGCGCATCAATGACTCAACCACCTTCGAGGCCCTCATAGATCGTGGCGAAAAACTTTATGGGCACACTAGTCCAGATGGTCGCGAAATTATTCGACAGCAATTGCGAACACTCCGCACTCTTTGGGATCACTACACCGATGATCTTAATACTGCTTCTCAGAAGATTGACCACTGCTTGCTGCAATTCAATGAATTCACCATCGCCCAAGATCAGCTTACAAAATGGCTTAAGGATGTCGACAAAGCTATGCAGAGTCACACTGAGCTGAAGACAACACTGCAGGAGAAACGTGCTCAGCTACAAAACCATAAGCTACTGCATCAGGAAATCACGACGCATAATGTGCTCGTAGACAATGTCTGCGATAAGGCTCAGATTTTGGTTGATCAGATGAAGGATAATTCGTTGAATGTCTACCTTCAGTCCATTAAGAAACTCTTCCAAAATATTTGCCAGAAATCCGAAGAGATTCTCAATAACCTCGATGATAGTGTGCAGAAACATGCAGAGCTTAACAATCAGCTGGCCACTGCTAAGACCTGGATTGCCAACGAGAAGGAAAAACTACTTGATTGCGACGACTCTTATGGCGAAAAGGCCGATATTAAGCGGAAAATTGAAACGTTAGCGCAGTTGGCTCAGAATCGCCCACAAGGTCAGAAGCTAATAGCCAATATACGCGAACATTTCAAGCCCGTGCATAGCACAACCTCGCCCAAGGGCAACGAAATACTTGAGAAGGAAATCAAGGAGTTAGAATCCACGATGAAGAGTCACTTTGACGATGTCGAGGGCATCGAAGGTAAGCAAAAAGATGTGCTGAAACAATGGAACGATTTTGAGCGTAACTTAGAGGATCTCACGAAATGGTGTCGCGCAGCCGAAGGTGTCTTCCGTGAACAACAGCTGCAGTCTACACTACACGAAAAGGCTGAACAGTATGAGAAATATCAAATACAACGCGATCTTATCATGCAAAAAGAAAAGCAGGTCGATGCCTTTGCCGATGCGGCTCATGCACTCCTAAACAACTGTGGCGCTGATCGTTTGAAAACTTTGACTTCCCAAATAACATCTCGCTATCAATTGTTACAAGTTCTTAGCAAGGAAGTTGTCAATCGTTGGTCTAATTTAGTAGACGATCATCAATTCTATCAGGATAAACTTAATGAAGTAGATTTGTGGTTGCAGCCTATAGAAAAACAGCTAGTTAACGCTCTTAAGGATGAACCCTCACAATCGACAAACATTTTACAAGTTCTACTCTCCGAGAAGGAACAAGCTGAGACCTTGTTGGCCGCTTTGAATGCAGCAGGTGAAAAAGCGTTACCGGAAACGTCAACACAAGGACGAGAGAAAATCCGCAAGGACTTGCGTGATATTCGTGATCGTTGGGATAAACTAGATGAAGGCATTCGCAGTTTGCAGAAACGTCAAGAAGCGCAGACAGTGCAGATTTCAAGCTACCAAGATATACTAGGCCAAACGCTCAACTGGCTGGATCAGGTGGAGAAAGCCTTGCAGGGTGAAAACCCTGCCAGCTGGACTTCAGCACAGGAAATTCGCTCTAAGCTGTACAAATACAAGGCTACGACACAGGATATCAATTCACACAAACGAGTTATTGAGGCAGTAAATGACAAGGCGTCTACTTTGCTGGATAGCGCCGTGCCAGCCAACATCGCTGATATCAAGAAGGCTATCGATGATGTTAATAAGCGTTACGAGAAGGTGACTTCCGACTGTGTTAAGTTACTTTCGCAATTGGAGGAAGCTTTTGAGGTATATCAGCAATTTAGTGAGTTGCAAAAGGCTCAGCAAGACTATCAAAAAAATCTTTGGGATCGTCTGACAGGCTATTCAGACTACTCAGGCAACAAGGTGGCGCTTCAAGCACGTCTAAATAAAATCATTGAGATTCAGGATGCATTACCAGAAGGTGTCACCAAGCTGAAAGCGCTCTCAGATCACATAGAGCACAACGCCAAGTTGTTGCCAGCCCGCTCTAAGGAGAACATGACACGTGATCTCGGCAACTTACACGCCGATTTCGAGAAATTCGGCGCTTCTCTGACCGATGTCAAGAGTGGCCTCGAGAATCGTCTGCAGCAATGGAACGACTATGAAATTAACCTGGATCGTCTAATTACCTGGTTAAGTGAAGCTGAGAATGCCCTCAAGAACTACAATCCAAAAAATACAATGGAGGAGAAGGAAGAACAGCTACAACGTTTCAATTCGCTCATGCAAAACTTGCGTCAGAATGAAGTTGAGTTCGAAAAGATGAAGGATGAGTCGTCAGAGCTAATACAGAGCTCAGGAGAAACTAGGATTGCTGTAAATGTCCAACAGGTTACATCTCGCTTCCAATCGATTCAAGCCACTGCCAAGGAGATTCTTAAGAAATGCGAACAATCTGTGCAGGATCATCAGCAATACAACGACAAGTACAAGGTTTGCTCGGACTGGATTGCTACAGCACAGGCCAAGTTTGATGACAATAGCGATTTGTCGAAGGTAGCTGCACGCGATGATCTGTTGAAAAAACAAATTGCGATGCAAGAGCTATTAGCACAACAGCCAACAGCTTCACTGTTGTTAAACAGCACCGTAGAGTTGGGCGAGAAATGTTATCCGTCCACCGCACCCGATGGTCGTGAAGCCATACGTTCCCAACTGGAAGAGCTTCAACAGACATTTGACCAACTTTTCGACAACATTACCATTTCAGCTCGCAAAATACAGGACAAAATGTCCAAATGGTCTGGTTTCGATGAAATTGCTGAAAAACTTCAGTCCTGGTTGGCTGATGTGGAGAAATCACTGCCCAACGAAATAGAACTGCGCACAACTTTAGACGAGAAACGTGCCGTACTGCAAACGTATCGTGATGCACTCAACGATATTAACAATCATCAAGTAGAACTTGGAAACTTGCAGGAGATTGCCTCAAATTTGCCGGAAAAAACGGAACATGTAGATCAGCTAACCAAGTCTATTGCTGAACATTTCGCTAAGCTGCAAAAGCGTGCTCAACAGTATGTTGAACGCTACGAAGCTATAGTCAGCGCTCATCAACAGTACTGCAAGGCCGTTATGGATGCTCAGGAGTTCATAGAGGCTACACACAATACCATAAGCTACTGGGGTGATTTAGAGTTAGAACCCGTTTCTTTGCATACAAATCTGGACCGTTTGAAGAATTTGAAGTCCAGCTTGGCCGATGAATTTCCACGCGTGGATCAGGTGCGAGCCTTAGGAGAAAAGGTCATACCCGGCACAGTAGATGTGGGTAAAATTAATATCAAGTCCCAAATTGATAATACCCAACAAGAGTGGGAAGGTCTGATTGCTGCACTAACAACAACCATAGAGTCGATTGAAAATCGTCTGCAACAGTGGGCGGAATATGAGCAACTACGCGATGAGTGTTTGGCGTGGATACGTGACTCAGATAATAAACTGCATGCTATTGATTTGAAAAATAGCCTCCCTGAAAAGAAAGCACAGCTGGAGGACCTTAAGCGTCTGCAAGGTGAAGTGCGTGCAAAGGAACTGGAAGTTGATAGCGTCTCTGAGAAGGCGCAATTACTGCTCAAGGGTCACATGGCAGCACGTGGTTCCGGTCCAGAGCTGATAACAAAATATCAGCAGATCTTCCACAAGGTTAAGGAACTCAACAACCGCTGGCAGCAGTATGTCAGTTCACATCAGGACTTCGATAACACTATCTCGGAATGTACATCCTGGATAAATGGAATTCGCGAACAACTTGACTACTGCTCAGACATGAGCTCGATGAGCCAAAAGGAGCTCGATAATAAATTGGCCACTATTCAAGACGTTATACTCTTGAAGGATGAAGGCTCCGCTAAAGTGTTGAGTATAGTGGAGATGGCTCAAAATGTTTTGGCCAATACTGCACCTGCCGGTCACGAACCCATTAATAAGGAACTGACGAAACTGCAAGATCTTTGGTCAGCAATTGCTTTGCGCATGAATGACGTTAAAGCCAATTTGGATGATTCCATCACTCAATGGTCTGGCTTCCTAGAACAAGTACAAAATGTGCGCAAATTTAATGACTGGCTGGAAGGTGTATTAAAGGAACTTTCAGAAAATCAGACAACAATGACTGAGAAACGTGCACAGCTAGATCGTGCAAAAACGACGGAAGAAAAGGTGCGCATGGAGAAGATAGACGTGGATGCTTTGAAAATTCAATCTCGCGAAATGCTCGCCAGTGGTCAGCAAAGTCAAGCTGCTTTCCAGGCCCAGAAGGTGCTCGAAAAATTCGATGAGTTGGCCGCCAAGACGCAGAAGTTGCTCGCTGAACGTCAGGATCAATACAGAGATCATCGTCTATACAAAGAAGCCTACGATGATTTGGTCAGCTGGATAAGTCGTGCGCGTGAGAAGTTCCCTGCTTTGAAGCAAAGTAGCCTCAGCGATAAGCTGGCTATTGAAAATGCCGTACAAGCCACTGATGCGCTACTTAACAAACAGGCGCAGGGTGAACTGCTGGTTGAACACTTGGTGCATACAGGCGAAGTTGTTTTGGCCAGCACATCGCCTCAAGGTCAGGAAATCATACGCAATGATATTCGTGCGTTGCGTGACAGCTTTGAAGGACTCTTCCGCGAAATCAATCAGCAGAAAGAAAATCTCGAGGTTACGATGGTGCAATGGCGTGCATACAAAGAAGAGTATGAGCGACTAATTGAGTGGTTGCAACAAATTGATATTCTCGTTAAGAATCACAAGCTCAATCTGTGCGCCACGCTGCCCGATAAGGAAAAGCAGGTGGCCGATATGAGCGGCGTCATGGAACGCCTGGAGAAGGGCAAGGATGAAATTGATAAATTCAATGCATCTGCTGCCGGTTTGCTTAAATCTCACCTAGACACCTATGTCAACAATCAACTGAGACACTTAAACTCCATGTATCAGGTGCAGGTCAACCTCGCCAAGGATGTTCTCAAAAAGGTGGAGACCAATCGTGACCAACATCGTGAGTACAATGGTATTATGAAATCTGCACAGGACTGGATAAATAACGCTAAGGAAACAATACGCGATAGCAGTGAACCTGCTGGTGCTGGCTCCAAGGAAGCTCTACAGCGTCGTCTTGAAAAGATACAAGAACTTATACGAAATCGCGAAGTAGGACAGAATCTGGTGCACACGGCCATCAACAATGGCGAGAAAGTTGTACGCAATACCCGTTCCGATGGACGCGAACCTATTAACAACGAAATGAAGGAGCTACAAAATGATTGGGATCGCTTGGTTAAGAAAATGTCCACTGCCAAGGTGCAGCTTGAAACGAATCTTCTACAATGGGCTGACTATAGCTCCAGTTACACGCAACTACAACAATGGATAACAGATAGGGAAGCTAAGTTACAGCAAGCCTGCGAACAGAAGGTTATCAAATCGCAGAAGGGTCAACCAGGCCTAAGCTCAGGCCTCAGCGAACGTAAGGCTTACCTCAGACAAACAAATAATATTGTCCAAGACATCGTCTCCTTTGAGCCCATGATTCAATCGGTCACCTCAAAGGCATCTGATCTACAACAAGGTGCTCCAGCCTCCGAGATCTCCAACAAGTATGAGACTTTGTCCAAGCAGGCTAAGGACTTGTACGAAAAGCAAAAGAACACCATCGAGCACTATCAGGCTCTGATCGATGCAGGCAACGACTTTGCCAGCTGGCTACGTAATGCTAAGGAACGTTTAAGCAAGTGCTCTGAACCGACCGGCGACAAACAGGCGTTGGCAGAAAAAACTCACCAGCTGAAAATTTTACAGAGTGAAGTGCCTGAAGGTCAGAAGAAGTTGGAGGCTGCTTTAGCTCAAGGTGAAATTGCCTGCCGCAATGCAGAGCCTGAAGACCGTGAAATCATCGAAGAGGAGGTGGCCTTGCTGCAAGAAGAATTTGATGCTTACGTTGAAGCATTGAAGAAAGCCAAGGACTATTTGGAAGTAGGCATTGTTAAGTGGTCCGACTACCAGGATCAATACACCGAGGCTTTGGAATGGTTAACAAAGACCGAGGCTTTGGTGCAATCCTACAACAAACTGCAAGATAGTTTGGGGCAAAAGAAGGTGGTGCTCGAAGAATTCCAGGGTCATTTGCAAACACTTTTCGACTGGCAAAAAACTTTGGATCATCTAAATATGAAGGCCCAAATACTGCTGGAGACTTGTTCGGATACGCGCATCAGCAACGCCATCATGCAGCTGACCACCAAATATAATGCGCTGCTTACTTTGGCCAAGGAAGTTATGCGACGCCTGGAGCTTCACTATCAAGAACATCAACAGCACCACAGCCTGTATGAAGAATGTCAAGCATGGATTGAGAAGACTCGTGAGAAGCTCAATGAATGTGAAATTATTCCAGGCACCATGAGCGAGGTACAAATAAAGCTAAACACTGTTAAGAATCTCCGCCAAGGCTTTGAAACAGGCCAGAATAAGCTGCGCTATCTGCTGGAACTTAAGGAGAAGGTTATCATGAATACGGAGCATACAGGTGCGGTGAAAATCCAAGAAGACACTGAGACACTCAAGGCAGATTTTGAAAAGTTGCTTGTCGACTTGAATGATGTACGTCAAAAGCTGACTACCCGTCTGGCTCAACTTGAAGAAATTTACAAGCTCTATAAACTGCTCACCGAATGGCTCGAAGACATTGAGTCGAACGTCAAAGTAAGCGACGAGTTCCTTAATGATCTCAGTGAAAAACGTGCCGCGTTGGAAAAGTTCCGCGCCATACAGCGCGATATCAACGGACACAGCGATATTGTAGAAAAAATCAATAAGCGCCTTAAGGAAGATAACAGCCTAGATGCTAATGACTTCCAGGAAGGCCTAACAAAGTATGATCATCTGCAGCAAACCATCGGCAAGATAATCGAGTCTCTAGAGAACCAGGTCAACAACCACGACAAGTACAAGCAGGCTCTGAATGAACTGCAAGATTGGCTACGTAAGACCACAATCGAGGTCGAGCAAAGTTCAGACTGCCATGGCGAAAAGGAAAAGGTCGAGGAACGTCTAAACAAGCTTGGTGACATTGATGCTTCTATGATGGAGGGCAAAGCTTTGCTTGCGGCATGCGAAGAGCTCAGTCAAGCAGTAATGGCGACTAGTGGCAATGAAGGTCAAGATGCTGTCGCTCAAGAAATTAAACATCTCACCACGGAATGGGATATGTTGCATGTGCTTTCACGCGATGCCCGTTCGAATTTGGAAACATGTCTATCCGCGTGGAATGCATTCCTGCAGAAGTTCAATAAGATCAACACCTGGATTGAAGATATGAATAGGCGCGTTAGCACAGCTAACGATGCCGAAAATAAAACCTCCGAAGACTTGGTTAACGCCAAGGTAAGTCATCCAATATCATATTCAGCACCAACCAACTAACCAACTAACCGAGAACAAACCCAAGAGCACAAAATATAATCTCATATCGCTTTATTCGCCAACCAACAACACTGACAATAAACTGCTTTTCTTTGATAACTCTCCAAACTTTTCACTCTCTTAAAATATTAAGTTTTAAACTTCAAAAAAAGCTCTTGATTAATAAAGGGTTAATTTTTCACATTTTTTAAGGGAGTACTAACTTGCATGCATCTTGTGTTTTAATACTGTTATTAATTTTTATATGTTCTTTTATCTAGAAACTCTTGGAGGAGGTTTTGTCGGAGAAGGACAATGTTGAGGATTTGAACGATGCTTGTGAGCTGTTGATGGAACAAAGCGCCTGCTCCAGAGTGCGTGACCAAACTGTAGAAACTCAAGCCAACTACACCAAGTTGTTGACAGCGGCACAGGGTGAGAACTGATTATGGGTGAGGTATTTATTATGCGGAAATAAATTAAATTTTCTTTCCTTCATAAAGGTCTAGTTTCCAAGATCGAGAAGAATCTTTCCGATCACACCGAATTCCTTAACTACAAGCAGGAAATGGATGCATGGATAGAAAAGGCTCAACAGATTTTGGATGGTTGCACGGGTGATGGTGATAGCCAGGAGTTGGCACAGCAATTGGAAACAATCAATGTAAGAAGGAGTAAAATTTGGAAAAAAAAACCTTACTTTAACTTTCTAATTGTTCTCCCCAATCCGAATCTAGTCGCTTGCTTCTCGTCTGCCCGAAGGTCAGCATTTGCTGGGTATGGTTCAGGAGGCCTACAACAAGGCTTCGAATGTTACGCCCGAAGATAAACAGGAGAAACTACGCGAACTCATGACCAAGGTGCGTGAGGACTGGGATGCACTCGGCTTAGCCGTGAAACAGAAACTCAACGACCTCAAGCAAACTCAAGCACGTCGTTCAGATTTCGCCAATAACAAAGACAAGCTGGAGAAGTGGATGTCCGAAACGGAGGCAATACTCAAGCCCGCTCCCAATACCAAGGGTGAGCTGAGCGATATGAAGACGCTACTGGAACGTTTCAGGTCGCTACAGAATGAGATCAAACAGCGAGGTAACGATTTGGAGCAGCTAACAAGCGAAGCCAATCAGCTGGGCACAGAAACCGATGCGGTGCATCGCCTGCAAACACGTTGGGATAAGATCCGAAATGATTGTGCAGCGCGCATCAAGGGACTTGAAACGGAAATTACCGATTATACCGCCTATCACCAGAGTCTACAGGATGTTGAGAAGTGGCTATTGCAAATCTCCTTCCAGCTGATGGCGCATAACTCACTCTTCATCTCGAATCGCGAGCAAACTAAAGAGCAGATAAAACAACATGAGGCGTTACTCGATGAGATACAGAAGTATCAGTCGAACTTAGATGATCTCAATACTAAGGGTCAAGGTCAAATTAAGCGCTACGAGGCAACAACCCCAGCCATACGCGATACAGTCGAGGAACAGCTAAAAAATATTCAGGAAAGCTACAACTCATTGCTACAAACATCGGTGCAGATAAAGAATCGTCTACATGAATCGCTGGCCAAATTCCAAGAGTACGAAGATACGTTGGATAGCATTATGCGTAACCTGGAGGAGTATGAGCCAATTATACAGACTGAGCTGGATGCACCGGCTACAAATTTGGAGATGGCACAAAATCAACTGAAGTGTGCTCAGGTATATGGAACTAAGAGGAAACAAGAATCCTCTCTAATATTTTTATATTCCTCACAGAACATGCAAAACAAGCTGAATAATGAAAAATCGCGTCTAGCCATTGCCGTGCAAGCCTGCGAAGCCGCTACAGCCTCCATCAGTCGCCCCAGTTCACCGTTGGAAACCGCCTTACAGGCCATACCCGAACGTGAGCTAATCGTACGCGCCAAACTGGAAGATCTACTCGATCAGGTAAGCGCCTTAGACACCACCATCGAGTTGTCATCAATTTTAGTCATCATCACGCAAAAAAGCCAAATGAATCTCCAAGAGTTGCTTATTTAGTGACAACAAAATGTTGTTTTTTTTTAACTAACATAGTTTTTGGCATGCTTTTTTGTTTTTAAGTATTTTTACTAATTTATTTAGTTTATTTACTAATTTTGATTTTTTAATTTTATTTCTTTACTCTATGTTTCCAAACATTTTGCTCCGCAACGCACTTTTACCACTGCTACTTCTAAATGTGAATTTGCACAATTCCTATATGTCTGTCTGTGTGCCTGCTTGCCTGCCTGTCCGCCCGCCTATCACCGCATAACCTTTGAATCCTTTAATGTTCCCTACCAATAACCAAAAAAATCCGTTAATCTTAACATGCAAAAGATGCCAGTTAAATCTAAGACCTCAACTACGATCACCGCTAGTGTCGATCGTCAAGCTGATGATCTTGAGCTGGCTGAGGTCAACGAAGCCTCTTCTTTGATGGATCCAGCTGCCCACGAACGTATTATTAATAAACGTAAAATAATAAGTCTTAATAGTGGGCATGCTAATAAACTACAAGAACTAATCACTAAGGTAAGTGTTTGCATTGTTTAACTGGTGGTTTTACACTGCGCTACGCTCGGTATTTTATGTTTTTGTTGTTAGCTTTATTGCATGGAAGCCTGTTGCATCATTGCCTATTGGTTGTTTAAATAGCTGTATTAAAAGCCAATTTCGAAAAGTTTAAAAATTCTGACCAAGACTTCGACTTTTTGATTTTGTTCAGTCGTATGCATGTTTTATACATCTGAATTGTTTAATTTTTTATTCAAACATAACTGCATGTATATATATTGTATGTAACTTAATTTTAAGTTTTTTTAAACAACGCTACTTTGAAATGCAAAAATCATCTATTGGCAGATTCTTATGTCAGAGCCGGCATTTTCTTTTTATTCCGTTCGAATTTTTGTGAAGAGAAAACTGTTAAAGTACTATATACTATACAATTGTAAAATAATACCATTTCTATTTGTACTTTAGAAAATATCAGTTAAAATTTAGAACTAATAAATTTAAATTCAGAAAATTAATTAAAAATTCAGCAGAAATCTATTGATGTTCAGAAATTCTATTTGAAATTCAGAAAAGATCTATTGCAATTTATTTATTTATTTATTTATTTATTTATTTACTTATTTATTTAATTATTTATTTATTAATTTATTTTTTCATTTTTGTATTCATTTATTTATTTATTTATTCAGTCTACTGATTATATATCTTACAGATTGTAACAATTTAAAAATGATTAATTGAAATTCATAATTGGGCAAATAAAATTCAGTAATTCCATTTGAATTAAAAAAATTAATTGAATTTCAAAAATTCGATGTGAAATTCAGAAAAGATTAAATAAAATCCAGAATTATATATGAAATTCAAAAGAGATTATATCAATTCAAAAAAGTTCAACTGATATTCAAATAGAAATTCAACAATTCCATTCATAAAAGTTCACTGAAAGTCAGAATTTTATATGAAATTCGGAATAGATAAAGATTCAGTACAGATCAATTGAAATTTAGAAGAAATCAATTAAAATTCAACAATTCCCTTTCAATTCAGACATGATCAATTGAAATTAAGAAAACATTTATTGAAATTCAGAATAAATTATTTAAAAGACAGAAAATATCAATTGAAATTCAAAAGAGATCATTTAAAATCCAGAATTCCTTTTTAAATTCAGAATGGATCAAATAAATTTAAATTCATAAAATATCAATTTAAATTAAGAAATAACATTTCAAATTCAGTAGATCTATTTAAATTCTGAAAAAATGAGTTAAAATTCAAAGTAGATCAATTGATATTACGAATAGATTACTTGAAATTTAGTAAAAATCAATGGAAATTCAGAAAAGAATAATTTAAATTCAAAAACGATAATTTGGAATTCAGAAGAATTCAATTAAAACTGACAATTCAATATCAAATTCAGAATAGATAAAATGAAATTCAGAAAAGATTAACTGAAATTCAAAATAGGCAAATTGAAATTCTGAAATGATCAATTTAAATTCATAATAGATCATAATAGAGAATTCAGAATAGAACAATGAAATTAAAACAATTTGAATAATTTGAAATTCAGAAAAAGTTAATTGAAATTCAATTATTTATTCAGAATAGATAAATTTTAATTCCGAAATTCCGTCCGAAATTTAGAATACATCAGTTGAAATTCAGAAACGATCAATTTAAATTTAGAAAAGATTAGAATTTTATTCAGAAACGATCTATTGCAATTTATTTATCTATTCAGTCTACTGATTATAAATCTTACAGACTATAGTAACAATTTGAGAATGATCAATTGAAATTCATAATAGGGCAAATAAAATTCAGTAATTCCATTTGAATTTAAAAAAAAACAGGGACATAAGAGTTATAACCAATATTTGAAAAAATCCTGAAATAATAATTAATCAAGAATTTTTAAAACCTGCTCTCTGAATAATAGTTACAAATAACTAATGTTTTTTTGGTCTTTGATAACCATTATATTTTTTTTTTTTTTGTTTTGGGCTTCCATAACCATAACAAAAGATTTTTATTTTTTTTGGTCTTCCGTAACCATTACAAAAGATTTTTATTTTTTTTGGTCTTCTATAACCATTACAAAAGATTTTTATTTTTTTTGGTCTTCTATAACCATTATAACCATTACCGTTCATGCCGTTCCAGCAACACAAGTCAGCGTTGAAAGGGCATTTTCTGCTCTGAAAATTATACTAACTGACTTACGCTGCAATTTATCTGAGCGAACATTGCGTTCATTAATGTTTGTAAAATTAAATTCTTAAAAAATACATATGTATATATATCTCAAAATGTTCCACTTTTTTAATTTCAAAGCTATAGTTTCATACAGTTTGTTAGGATTCAATTGGTTAATTTGGTTACTTATAATGACTATGTAAGAAGAAAAAAAATATGAGAAAGATTTGCGGATCCTAACCAAAATCAATAAAAAAAAGTTCGTCCTTGTGCAAATATAGATAAGTTAGTGTGCACAATTTTATAAAAATATCTAAAGATTTGCGAACTGAAACGTGGTTATAGAAGACAGAAAAAATAATAATCTTTCATATTGGTTATCAAAGACCAAAAAAAAAAATCGTTTATAATGGTTACAGGAGACCAATAAGAATAAAAATCTTTCATAATGGTTACCAAAGACCAAAAAAAAAAAATTTCTTTTGTAATGGTTACGGAAGACCAAAAAAACCAATTATCTTTCATAATCGTTATCAAAGACCAAAAAAAATAAA
Source organism: Dichetophora obliterata (assembly GCA_963920525.1). Classification (NCBI taxonomy): domain Eukaryota; kingdom Metazoa; phylum Arthropoda; class Insecta; order Diptera; family Sciomyzidae; genus Dichetophora; species Dichetophora obliterata. The sequence continues at coordinate 193,871,114 of OY986436.1, forward strand.
AATCTTTCATAATGATTATGGCAGCACTACAATTTTCTGGGTAATTTATAATTATTATTACAGGCCCAATTTTTTTTCAGCTATTTTTTCCATAACCTTTTGCATATTTAAAAAATAATAACAGTTAAATCGGGTCCCTGAAAAAAAATAATTGAATTTAAAAAATTCGATGTGAAATTCAGAAAAGATTACAAAAAATCCAGAATTATATATGAAATTCAGAAGAGATTACGTCAGAAGAGAAATTTTGAAAAACTCAATTGAAATTCAGAAAAGTTCAACTGAGATTCAGAAAACTAAATTGAAATTCAACAATTCCATTCATAAAAGTCAACTGAAAGGCAGAACTTTATATGAAATTCAGAATAGATAAAGATTCAGTACAGATCAATTGCAATTTAGAAGAAATTTATTAAAATTCAACAATTCTCTTTCAATTTAGAATTAATCAATTGAAATTAAAAAAACATTTATTGAAATTCAGAATAAATTATTTAAAAGTCAGAAAATAAAAAGAGATCATTTGTAATTCAGAATTCTATTTTAAATTCAAAATGGATCAACTAAAATTTAAATTCATAAAATAACAATTTAAATTCAGAAATTACATATCAAATTCAATAGATCCATTTAAATTCTGAAAAGATGAATTAAAATCAATTAAAATTGATATTCAGAATAGATTACTTGAAATTCAGTAAAAATGAATCTAAATTCAGAATAGAATAATTTAAATTCAAAAACGATAATTTGGAATTAAGAAGAGTTCAATTAAAATTTACAATTCCATATTAAATCCAGAATAGATCAAATTAAATTCAGAATAGATAAACTGAAATTTTTAGTTAGTTTAGTACAATGAATTTAAAACAATTTGAATAATTTGAAATTCAGAAAAGATTAATTGAAATTCAATTATTTATTCAAAATAGATAAATTTTAATTCCGAAATTCCGTCTGAAATTTAGAATACATCAGTTGAAATTCAGAAACGATCAATTAAAATTTAAAAAAGATTAGAATTTTATTCAAAAACGATCAGCTGAAATTCAGAAAAATCAATTGAAATTTAGAAGAGATAGATTGAAAGTCAACAACTCCATTTTTAATTTCGAATATATCAAATGAAATTAAGAAATTATAAAAACAAATCTACATCACAAAAATTTACGTTGTGGTGTGGATTTCTTGTCGCGATTGTGATTGGACCATATTTTCATACCCCACGCATACTGCGTAAGGATATATTAACTCTGTCACTCCATTTGTAACGCTGATAAGGAGGCGTGGCACAGTGAGCTTTTTCGATTTTAAGATGATATTTACATTATTTCAGAAACTAAAGGGTGATCCAATAAGAGCTTCCTACTTTGTTTTCTAAATAAAAAGCATAATAATCAATGTATTGATGCAAATCTTTATTTGGAATGATAGTTTGGTTCTTACAACTCAATGTTTAAAAATTATTTCGTTCAGATGTTGCCCACGACTAGCTCTTAGATGTTTCATACTTTGGGTATAATTTTCAAATTTCGACAAAATTCGAGATCGGCGACGAATCGATTGTTCACGGTTTGCACGAACACTCTCTAACACTGCAGCAATATTCTCAAAATTACGGGCTTTATGCACTCTGGTTGAATGATGAATGACCAATAGTTTAAAATTGGTTGGAAATTTGGTGATGGTTTGGACGCTCATAACGACCAAAATGATGCTGAAGAACTCTATAACATTCTCTAACTGATGAATGCTTTTGGTAGGAAGTTTCCACAATTAATAAACGTTGTTCAGGAGTAAGTCTATTCATGATTGAGTCGTATTGAATACTGAACACAAACGTCATATGGACAAGCCATTTGACACATAACAGCTGTCAAAACAACCTAGTTGAAATAGAGACCTCGTATTGGATCACCCTTGATAAGATCATGAAATGAGTTTAAGCCTTAATTAAGTAACAACACAAAAAAATTGCAATTCTATGTCTATCGCCTACCTTCCATACAAACCATATTTTTTTTTAATTAAAAAAAGAAATCCTCACATAATTGCTTATTTGTGTTTTTAAAGAGTAAATTTAGTTTATTTAACTACACTTAAACGTCATGCTCAAAATTATTAAGAACGGTAAACTTTTAGCTATATCTCCCATAAAAATAGGTTACAAAGTTAACGAAGTTTTAAAAATTTTTTTCAAAAAAATGCTTGCTAAAACAAAATTTGGTCACCTATTGTTTTAAGTTATGAATTTTATTTAATTTTTCTTTAAATTTAACAGTGCCTACAAATTGTCTTAGAAATCAGTGCATTTTAAGGCAAAATATGATTTTTTAAGATTTTTTTAAAAGAACAATTTTTTCTTATCCGAGAGCATCGTGTAAGAAATTAAGATGTAAGTGGCGTCGACGTCGTTTGCTAAAGCTGTCAAACTTGTGAATGAGTGAAACAGACAGAAAAGTTTATTTTGTATGGTTTGACAACTTAAGTGTGGGATTTTTACAACAAAAATTAATTCGCTGTCACCTTGTTTTCTTCCACCATGTCCGAGAGTAAACGCAGAATGTTTTTGCAGAAATATATTGCCAAAATACCATATTTTATGATAGTTAGTTTTAGCCTTGTGGCGACCTTAGCCTAGTGGGTAAAGTACGTGGCCCCTAAGCTAAAGAACCGCTGTAGCCCGGGTTCAATTCCAGCTCAGACAGAAAAGTTTTTTCAATTGGTCCAGTTCTCGGTCATTTGTGATCAAACATTTAATAACAAGCACAACACAATTGATCAATAGAAGCTAGGTCAAAGTCTGTAATGGGCAGTCTATTTTTTTTATTTTATTATATTAGTTTTAGCCTTCGAGTGATATATTTTTATATAAGCTACATATTTTCTACTTAACTTTAGCTAAATTCAAACTCCTTCAAAAATTTATAGGGACTCTTCGACAATTTTTCTAATTTTTCAGTCAATATTTTGTTTTTTTTTAATACCAAAGGTGGTTAAAACTTTAATAAAAAAAAATTAATGTCAAAATGTACATTTTGCTCAAAGTTATAAATATTTCAAATTGTCCTTAATTTTTTGCTTTGATTAAGCTACTTTTTGTTTGGAAAAAGTTTCAACTTTCACGGATTTTTTTTTTAAAAAGTAATCAAACTATAAAGTTTTTAGTTTTTTCAATTACTTGTCGAAACACATTTTTTTAATGAAATTAAAAAAAAAATTATCTCTTGTCATCCTCAAATCGAAAAAAGCGCACTGTGCCTGGTAGGTATAGAAAAGTATGTATAAATTCTTGATCAGCTTCACCTCCCGAGTCTATTTCGGCATGTCCGTCTGTCTGTCTGTGGACATGATTACAGTTGTAATTTTAAAGCTAAAAGAAATTTGGTTTATGTGCTAATATTCAACTCATACAAAGTGAAAATGGAAGCTTAGAAGCAAAAGTGAAAAACGCTGAATATGTGCCTGGCTTATGCGCGAACCTTCTCTCAGTTCGTGAAATGGCTAAAATCAGCAACAAAGTAGTGTTCGAGAAAGACGACTGCAAAATTTTTGACAAAAAAGGATGTATGATAGCAAAAGCAACAGTTCACAATGATCTCTATCGTTTGATATCCACGATAAACATAAAGGAGAATAAAGCGCTTATTGTAAATAATCAATACAGTTTGTGGCATCGTCGTCTAGGCCACATATGTGATATAAATTTACGCGTTTTAAAGAATTTAAGCCGAGGTATTAATTTCAACAATGCTGAAAGTATCCAGTGCATCGTGTGTCTAAAAGGAAAGCAGACAAGAAAACCCAATAAAGAAGTTGGTACACGAGCGAGCAAGTTGTTAGAGTTGGTGCACTCAGGTGTCATTGGGCCATTAAAAACAAGTTCGTTTGCTGGTGCGAGATTTTTGGTGACTTTTGTGGACGATTTTTCTCGTAGGATAACTGTTTTTCCAATTAAGAATAAATCAGATGTTTTCGCAAAATTTAAAGAGTTCAAAAGTATGGCCGAAAATCAGAGCGGGCAATCAATAAAAATTTTGAGGTCTGATAATGGACGAGGATACGTCAATGGAAATTTTAAAAGTTTTTTATCAAAAAATGGGATCATCCACCAAAAATCCATGCCTTATGCACCAGAACAGAATGGCGTAGCAGAGCGAATAAATCGCACGATAATTGAGCGCGTGCGATGCATGTTGATTGATAGCAACTTGGATCATCGTTTTTGGGCAGAAGCTGCATCAACAGCTGCGTTTTTGATAAATCGTGTACCATGCCGTGAAAATGAGTGTAGCCCTGAAGAAGTCTTGACTGGACGTCAATTTGGTGGCAAAAGGTTTTTGTCAAAGAGAAGGAATCGACTACAACGAGACGTTTGCGCCTGTAGTAAGGTATGAGTCAATTAGATTCCTGCTGGCGCTGGCAGTGACGCACGATATGCATGTACATCAAATGGATGCTGTTAGCGCATATCTCAACGGAATATTGAAGGAAGAGGTTTACATGCGCCAACCTGAAGGTTTTAATGACGGTTCAGGAAAAGTATGCAAGCCACTAAAATCTATATATGGGCTCAAAATATCCGGGCGTGTATGGAATGAGACCCTCAACAACGAGCTGGTTAGCATTGGTCTCATTAGGAGCGAGGTTGACTAGTTCGTGTACTACATGAAATCAACTGAGTTCATGGTATTTGTCGCAGTCTATGTGGATGGCGTGTTGATATTTGGCAATCTTTTAGCCGATATCACAAACGTAAAGAAGAAGCTTTCACAACGATTTAAGATGAAAGATATGGGTGAGGCTTCGTCTATCCTTAGCATAAGAATTACTCGTTCCCGAGATGCCATCAAAATAGATCAAGCGCAGTACTTAGCTGATGTTTTGAGTCGTTTTAAAATGAGCGAGTGCAACCCTATATCAACACCAATGGATTGCAACCAAAAGTTTACCGCCGAAATGTCACCCAAAGATGACAACGAGAAGCAGCTGATGGCTGGAAAGCCGTATATGAAAGCGATTGGCTGCTTGCTATATGCAGCACAGATCAGCCGACCAGATATTTGTTACGCAGTAAACGTTCTAAGCAGATATGCACAGAACCCAGGGAAGGCCCACTGGGAGGCTGTAAAACGAATCATGAGATACCTGAAAGGTACCATTGACAAGAGTATTGTCTATAGAAAATCATGCGACGGTGAATTAATTGGTTTTTGTGACGCCGACTGGGCTAGCAGCCTAGACGATAGGCGTTCAACGACAGGATACGTTTTCTTGCACATTAGCACATCTTGTTACATAACTGTTAAATAACTTGCTGATAGCAAACTTTATTACTTTAGCATTCTCTTTATTCATAAAGCATAGTTTTATATGTCAAACAAAATTACAATCTCTGTATTCTAATTTTTATAATCTTCAATAAATATTCAACTGCACAAAAACAATAAAATCTCTAAAAATACCACGAAATTTTTGTAATTCCTTGGAATTTTGCACATAAGCCTTGGTCACAAAAACTCACCATATACTTGAAATTTGTTAAAATGAAATTAAAATTATGCCTACCTACAAAGTGACTTTAACAAAATCTCTTTAAATGCAAAAATTAATGCAATGACTTGAAATTGTGCATATCAGCTTCGGTCTCAAATATTCACCATATTGTATTTGAAATTTGTCAAAGTAGTTTAAAAACCAAGTTTACTTACTATGCAAAGTAACCATATGAAAACGGCTACTTCTCTAAAAATTTCGCAAAAATTAATTTAATAAATTAAAATTATGCTCATATTCTAAGAATATTAAAATTCACTTTAATATTTGGAGTTTGGCAAAATCATATAAGAATTCGGCCAATCTCCCATGCAAATTGCCATCATCAAAGTACCATAACTTTTATAAATTTCACGAAAATGTGTGTATAATCAGCATATTTAACACATAATCTTTGATATCTGAAACGCATTGGAGTTTTGGCAACACCACTCCCATCCTCAGCGCCGGATTAAGCTTTTGTGGGGCCCAGGGCTACATACTAGGAGGGGGCCCCTCTTTTAAAGGGTTCAAAAAAAATTAATGTGGACAGTCAGTAAAATAATCAAAACAGTATATTTTAAAAATCCTTTTTATTAGTTACATAAAATTTATAAAAATATATATGATTAAAAAAATTTTTTACGGGCTTTCACTTCAGCGAATTCTTGAATAATGTCGTCGAAATTTAGTGATCTTAATAAGTCGCTTTCAATGCTAAGTCTTGATAGACTTGATAGCCTTTCATCAGCCATTGAGGATCTGTGTACATTTTTTATTCTTTTTAAGACGGAAAAAGACCGCTCTGTCTCACAATTTGCAATTGGTATTGTTATTAATAATCTATACGCGATGTAAATATTTGGGAACATTTGTTCCATATCTAAATCAACTATCCAATTTAATATTTTCAGTGGAATAATTATTTCATTTCCACCTTTTTTAATAAGATCCACATTGGAAAAGTAACCCTTTGGTTGATTTTTTATCAGAGGAATAAAATGCTGTATTTCAACTGATAAATTACTATCAAGATCTTTATGATAAATTAATAATAATTGATCAATTTTGATTTTTAATTCATCTTCGTCAATAAAAGTTAATTGCAACAAAAAGCCAAATAAATTTGTAATATGACTGTAGGCAGCACTTCTCTTTGTTAATTCAGCGCTTAATTTATCTATTAGAACATAAAAAGAATCAATTCTAAATTTATCCGATCCATAAAGTGTGTTGGCTTGCACATTTCCATCAGCCAATTTTTTAATTTTTTTTCTCTTCGTTGAATCAGAGTATTCAAATTTTTCTATTTCACCTAATTTTTTAGCCTTATTCTCAAATTCATCAAATTGGACACGTAAATTATTTACAAAATCTATTAACGATTTAAGCATTTTATCTGCAGAAATTAAATCCACGTCAATCTTTTGTAAAAATTGACTAGTTTGCTCGAATCTACTTAAAACAGAATTCCAAAATACGGCCATGAAAGAATTTTCAATTTTTAAAATTTGTTTAATTAAATTAGACGCCTCGTGACGGACTTCTCGTTTTTCTTCGTCATCATGCGCTATAATGTCTAATGTATTATACACGCCTTTAAAATTATTGGACAGAGCTTTAGCAGCATCTGATCGGCGGGACCATCGTGTTTTCGACAAATTTTTAACATTTGCATCTTGGCTGGATAAAATACTCCATCTGTGAGTAGAAGTGCTTAAAAATACATACAGTTGCTGCAGAACTCCAAAAAAGTTGATTGCAGTTGTGCATTCTTCCACGCTGCACTCGCCGACTAAATTTAACGAATGTCCAGTGCAAGGTACATAAAAAGCCAAATCGTTTACTTCTCTTATGCACGCTTGTAGACCCTTGTATTTACCAGACATATTGCTGGCGTTGTCGTATGTTTGAGCTCGGCAGTCTTCAATTTTTATTTCGTGCTCTTTTAATAAATTTAAAACATTATCGCACATCGACTGTCCTTTGTGACTTTTTATTTCCAAAAAACACAAGAATCTTTCCTGAACTTGGTTATTGTAAAAATATCTAAATACGCAGGACAACTGGTCAACGTGCGAGAGGTCTGGAGTTGAATCTAAAACAAGTCCCCAATACTTTGCGTTTTTTATTTCTTGGACAATGTGCTGTAGTACTTTCTTGGCCATAGCCTCTATGAATTCCTCAAAAATAGTTTTAGATAAATATGACACTGTTCCACGGCCTTGATTTGCATACTTTTTAATATGTTCTGATAAAAATGGGTCGAATTCTGCAATTAATTCAATAATGCCAAGAAAATTTCCGTTGTTCGGCGACCCTATTACTTCATTCGATCCTCTAAATGGAAGTCCTCTTTCACTGAGAAATCGAACTACTGCTAGGACTCTTCTTAAAACTTTATGCCAATATTGTACGTCATTTGCAAGAGCAACTCTAAGATTTTTATCGATGCAAGAATTTTTTGAGGAATAAGTAAGAAACTCCATCATACATTTCAGATGATCCTTGCTATTTTCATGAGAACATATGTATTCTTCTCCCTTTTTCCAATTGGAAAATCCATCTTTTACGAAAGGATTATTTGAATTGTTTGAAAATATTTTACAAACGAAACAAAAAATTGATCCATTGTACTCCGAAAACATTATCCATTTTCTCTCTGATTTTTCACCATTTCGTAATTTTTTAACATACAAATTTGGTGAAAAATACCTGTACTGATTACCAAACTGCCGTTTTGACGTCTTGAAATCAGAATCCTTATTTTGAAAATGTGAAAAGCCTTTTTCTAAAAATTTGTAGCGCATTTCTGAACTTTCGCTGAAATTTAAAGGCCATAGTGCAGGGTCTTTCTGTATATCTGAGAAAAAATATAATTGTTAAAGGATATAACGATGTTATAAATAATAATTTTTATAAATTACCAATAGGAGAGATCTGCTTATTAATATAAGTGTTTTCTTCACAATCGTCAATTGGCTCTTTAACTGTATCATCAATTAATTCATCATCAATGGAATCAATAATTACTTCATCTGGAAGTATGAAATTTTTATAATTATTATGAGAGTGCGGTGCTAGCATTGAAAAAAAGTATTGTATAATATGAATACTGAGTACAGTAGCAGTCAAAATCCCAAAAAAAATTGATCGCGTGCTTGCTTGCGACAGAATGTAAATAGTATGCGATGTACAGTATACATAAAGTCCGCAGCAATTGCAAAGTATAATCTTTGTAACATTTCCTATACATCTCTATACTCGAATCACAAAGTTGACTTGCATGTGTACACTTAATTAAGCTGAATAATATACTTATTATTATGAACTTGCCCGATAGAAATTTAGTAGTAACGCAATCTAAACACTTTTTGAGTTTAACAACAGACATGGAAGGTTCTTACTCTTCATAAAATTACTACACATATTTTTTACAAATCAAATGAAAAATCCTGTAATAAGTATATAATTTATTACTCACCTTGACTTATCTGCTCATTAGGTGTAGAGAAATATTTAGTCACACTTGGAAGTTTACTTATATACTTCTCTCTTCCTGTTTTAGCTTTCCGCTTTTCACTTCCACTTTTATAATTTCGACCTGACATTGCTAATAATAAAACCTTATATACACTAATACACTTGTTCGCTCTGATCGAACAAGCTTCGATCTTTTTGGGCGAATCCGGTGTTGCGCTGTGTTTAAAAACAGAAAAGTAGCAAAGAGGAGTAGCTTTAGAGAATAATTTATGAAAAGTACTGAAATATGTAGTAATTTAGTTTTATGTTTTTAAAAGTGTTCTGTTAACTTTCGCTGCAATATGATTATGTTGTGTAAAGGGCCAAATGAAGTTTTTAAGCGGAAAACCCTATATTTTATTTATTTGAGGCGACTGTTTATTTGAGGTCATTTTTTGTTTAAATAACTATATAACTTTTAATAAAAATTTTGAGTTTATGGATAGAAAATATTATTAAATATATAGCAGGAGTCCGCAATAGAGCTCGTTCAAATAAAAAAAAAATATATTTTAGGTTCTCCTGAAACTTTTTGAGTTTTTAATCGAAGATTTTAGAAAAATGTGGATATTAATCAAAATGGTAGTTGAAAATTCGATTTGTGACTAAAAGCAATTCTTTAAAGTTATAACATAAAAAGGATTTCTCTAAAATAAAAATCGAACGACTGAAAGTATCAATTGTATTTGCTTAATAAGTGTATACAATTTGGGAACAATTTTTATTTAATTGACTTAAAATTTACGAAATTTATTGACACACGAAAAATGTGAAAACATTCAATTTTTGTTTGTCGAAAAACTTAAATGGGCCCTTAAGTTAAACACACGTCTTTTCTATAATAACTAATACGAGTAATATATTTTTATGGAGTGGCAAACCATTTGTTGTTGAGAAACGGAGTATAAGTTTTAGTACTAATATAAAAATAAGGAGTTATCAACCCTGCATTTATTGATGTTCGGCCTAATGCACAAATTGCTGTTTACACCGCCTGAACGAACAAGATGGCGGCCAATGTTTGTTCGCGAATGATGTTCGTGCGGTCTAAACAGTACTCCGAACGAAGAATTTATTGCAATAAATTGTTCGCGATAAATTTTTCGTTCGTTCAGGCGGTCTAAACCCACAGTTAGATACAACAACAAACACTCTATTCGCTGTGACTAACCCGGTGTTTAGACGATGGCAAGAGCAATAGCAATAAGCAATACACTCACATTTCAAGTTAATTTAGTTACACAAAGAGTCACAAAGAGAAAATTCGCTGTAGCCATTTTCATATCATTAGATAATATTAAACTTGCTATTTGTTACAATCTATTATGAATGGAAGTTATCAAGTGGGATGTTGAGAAGAATTTAAATATTAATCTATTTTTTCCCCTTTTGTTTTATTTAAAAAATATTTTTTGCTGGCCTACGGGGCCCCTGGAAGGTGTGGGGCCCGGGGCTTCAGCCCCCTCAAGCCCCCCTCTAGATCCGGCGCTGCCCATCCTATATACCAGGGGTGGGCACGAGTGAGATCAATATGAGCTACATTAAGATTTTCAATACCTTCCAAAGAGCCACACCATACTTCAAATATTGAAAAAACTTAAACAAATTTTAATAAACTCAGCAAAAAAATGAAGGGGGCAAAAAAAAATTTGTTTTTTTTAGTTATTTTCGAAAACTGTAACTTCTTGAAAAAAAATGATCGCAACGAGATTAAAAAACATTTTTAAAGCTTTGAAGTTTATAGTTTGACAACCTTTTGGCCAAAAAATTTCATCATCTACGATTATGGCACAATCATAAGAAAAATCAAGGAACAAAGTTAGTTAGCATCTTCATTTAGCTTAAATTTGGTTTAATTTTTATTTTTCAAAATCAATTTTTTGCTGAGATATTCGACTTTGAATGGAAAAAGATAACTTTGCCTTTGATCATCGATATCTCAGCAACTAATGATAGCACAGAAAATGAAAGTACGGTTCTAAAAACCAAATTAAATTTCCTACAAAAACTATTCATTCGTTTTTTATTTTCCCTTTTTTGAATCCTTGATTTCAGTTTGAAAATAGATTAAAAAATTACTTTTTCGGGTGTTTTAAAAAACCAACCCTTATTTTGCAATTATTGCCTAAAAATCCTATTGTTTCTGGTTTTTTTTCAGATATTCCATATCCTAAAAGCTCTTACCAGTCTTAGTTCGGATTGGCTTAAGGGAGGGTTCTCCTGGATTTTTTTGGATTTGGCCGAAAAACAAGCAAAATTTGAGAATGGTTTGTGGGAAAATGAAAAGACATACGAACTTATGCTTTTGAACTTTGATTCGTGGTTTATTGACGAGTAAAAAAAAAAGATATTTGAAAAATTCAAAATGGCGGCTTGAAAATGGCGGATCTCGTCGACCTCTGCGCGCAAAACATCGACCTCCCGCGGACAGTGTGGGGCCTCAGGTAGTGAACTGAAATGAGAAATGTATAAAATTTATTAAAATTGATAACATTTCATATGCCTGGAACCTAACTTCAATTAAGTTTGGTAAAAAAAACCAATTTTATGGACTTTTAAAAAAAAATTGAAATTTTTTGCTTTTTTTTTTACTTAGATCTCGTTTAAAAATTATAAATAAACAATTTTTTATGCCAATGTTAGGTTCCAGGCGTACAAAAAAGTATATACTTTCAAACATTCTTTGAATGAAGGAAATCGGATCAATAGAACAAGCCCTGTGCTGTCCGTTAGATTAGAAAACATGGTTCCGAAAAAACGCGTTTAAAGTTTTTAGAAAGTTGGTACGCGCGCGTGACATGGGTACGTTTGACACGCTCTAGCTCGAGAAATACGCGTCGTATTGAAATATCCCTTGGCACAAACATTCTACATATATGTAACTTTCATTTTATGTAAAAAAAATGGATTTTTTCAAAAAAATCCAGGAGAACCTTCCCTTAAACCTTTTTTCGGTCTGAATCGTCAAACTTTGAATAAGGAGCACGCGTATTGCTTCTAAAACATCAATTATTAATGATTGAAGAAAAAAATTTTTTTATTTTTCTTAAAATTTTGCATCATAAAATCAAAAATTTCGACAATTTTTTTTTGGCCGTTAAACTACAAATTTCAAGCTATACAATGTTTTTTTTTTAAATACCGAAACGATGCTTTTTCAAGAAGTAACAGCCTTTTAAAGATTACAATAAAAACTAGAAACTATTAAAGTGATTATCTGCATCGACTGTCAACATTTTGTACACATCTTCTCTTTCTTTAATAATAAGAAAAAAATTAGCTTTGTTTGTCCCTTGAAAAACAAAATTGTTTTGCTTCTCCTAACAATTTAAAAATGTACAGTTTGGGCTTTTTTGTTTATAGGGTCATATCGCACCCATCTTTTTGTTACACACTAATAACAAAAAAACAAATAATTAATTTCAAGTTTTTTAACGTCAATAACATAACAAAACAAGAACGAGATTTAAACAAATCTAATATCTAATTTTAATATTTGAAATTTGGTTCTGTATTGGTTAAAGCCGTTCGCAACAGCAACAACAAGAAAAACTACAATTCGAACAGCTGATTTTGACATCTAGCTCAACTTTTGTGTGACTTCTCTCCAATCTGAGCTTACCTTGTAATTGAATCATGAAAAAGGACAACATAATTAAAAAGAGCGTTCAGTAAATAAAACCAGGTGCCGAATAACAGCATCCGTGATCGAGCACAATTACGAAGGGCACGACGAACCAAGTGCTTATCAATCTTGTACAATTTTGCTCGATCACGGATGCTGTAATTCATCCCCAGGGCTCACATTATTAAATTTTTCTTCAAATCGATGGTCCAACAACGATTGAACAACATGAAATCCCATGGAACTTAACAGAAATAAAAAATTTTCAATTTTTTTTTTATATTTTTAAATATTAAAATAAAAAAGAGCCGCACTTCGCGTAACAAAGAGCCGAATGCGGCTCAATAGCCACATTTGCCCACCGTTGCTATATAAGTGACGCCATCAAATATTCAAAAAAAGCATAACTTAGAAAATACTGTGAGGGTATTTTAACTTCGACCCAGTCGAAAATAATTCCTTACTAGTTTTTTTTTTAATGAAAATGAACCCCACGTTACGGTCAATAGAGTACGCTATCGTATCATGTTGTCGATAGTTCCGACCCCTTGGAACTATGTCCGTTTTTAAGAGGCCATAATCCCAAAAGGTTTCAACAAATACTGATATCTGTGTCGATAAGCAATAACAGCTTGAGTCTGATTTCAAAGTTTCGAGAAATCTTGCTTCAAAGTTTTCAATCGCCATATAAGTTATATGAAAGGTCCTTTAATTTTGTGTCATAACTTTGGCTAAAGTCATGCTAACAGCTAAAGATTTTGTGTTTTATAGTGCTATATGCATGGAACACAGCTGCATCAATAATTCAGATCTGTCTTAAGTCGACTTAAGCTATTTTTTCTTAATACAGATAAAAGAGAAAATGATTTTCCCTTGTACGAAATGGTGATAACAACATCAACAAGGTCAAATCAATTTTTTATGATTTTCTTACGATAAAATAATACGCCTTTGTAGACAGCAAAGCCGGTGTTGGACTTATTGAGGTTGTAATCCCTAGGCAGCGGCCGCCTATTAAAAAGCTAAATCTAAATATATTTAGTTTAAGTTTTAAGGCTGTGTGCAAATTGATCTAAATGCGACCTTAACTAAATTGTGTTGATAAAGCAGTGCTTCCTAATTTAGGAAATTAATAATCATATTAATTTTTGTTAGATTATTTTTGTCAATTAAACATATTTCAATGTTTATTATTTTAAAATTGGGTCATTTTTCATTTTTTTTTTTTGGATGATTTTTCATTTAATTTTTCATAGGGCCATTTTTCATATCATTTTGGGCCAATTTTCGTTTGGTCGATTTTTTATTTTTTTTTTTGGCAATTTTTCATTAGGCGTTTTTTCATAGCGCCGGCGCTTTCGTAAACAGAAAACAGTTATGTGAAAAATTTATGTTGTTATCACCATTCCGTAAAAGGGCAAATAAATTTGTTTATAATGATGAAATAATTTGCTTTTGTACGAATAGTTGTTAATTCAGGTATATTTACCTTACTTAAATACTTAAGTAAGTTTACAAATTAATCATTACATTCTTTTTTAATAATAAACAAAAACAAATTATTAATCCAGTTTAAAAATAATAGTAATATATACAACATTATATATTGTTCCACTTCTATAAACGCGGCCTTAATAAAAACATTTTTACAAAGAAGAATGAAAAAATTTTGTTTGGGATTATGACCGCTCAAAAAGGGGACGTAATCCCAAATTTGGGATAATGTCCTCTTTTTAAGCGGTCATAATCCCAAATTCATTTTGGGAATATGTCCTCTTTTTTTGGGATTATGTCTCCTTTTATTGAGGACATCCCTTGCGGCTATGTCGCGGCACCTTGAATCTGTTTAAAGCGCATTTTAGTTTCATGTCGTTGACTATCTCTTCGGCAAACTGCTGTGAACAAATAGCGTTAAGCGGCTGCGCATCCATTACCGTACCGCTACCAGGAAGGGAAATTAAGAGAAGAAATAATCCTTCACCAGCTATTGTTCTTGTACCATCCGAACATTGAAACAGCCGGATGTGCATGGTGTGCTAGCTAGAATCATGCAAAGCCTGGATGATTCTGAAATTCCTTCAGTTCCTTCACAGAATTGTTTCCAAGACGATCTTCAGAAGTCTCAGTTTTGAAGATTTTAAGTTACTTTATCAGTAATAGCTGCCGAATCATGCTAAGCTCTAGAACACTTTGCTGTGTTAAAGAGCATCCGGCATTTAATTCTGAGACCATTCAATACAGAAGACCACCAACTTAGTTTCAGCTCAGCTTCGGTGTTCTTTATAGGACAAGAGGATGCAAGAGAGGAGGTTATTGCTTTAATCAATCGACCAGATCATCTAGATCAACTGGCAATTTCAGTTTTTCAATCAGAACTGATGGCAAAGAGCTTGCCAAGGCTTGCCAAGGCCCTTCAATGTTAGAGGAGGAGATTGGTTTAAGAGACGAATCGTATAAAACATACTCAATATAACGGTGGTTGGGATAAGAGTACCCTTTTGACACCTTTCACTCGCCAAAGAACGTAATTGAATATGTTGGATACGAAAATTTATTCGGAGTCGGAGTAGTGATAAATTTTTTAACTACTGGTGTCTGTCTATCGCTTAAATATTTTCTACTCATCAAAGCTCAAAAATGCCTTCATCCTTATATGAGTCACTTTATTTTAATAATCACTTTTTACACATTCCAATATAAAAGTATTATTCATTCAAATATACATACATATGTGGAACATACATTTGGTTTATTGGGCTTGAAGTTTGCTTGATTCGAACTGCTTTACCTCACCAAAAATCCCTAGGCACTAAATTTATTTTCGTCACATTTTCTTTTCTTCCCCATCTAGGTTCAATCCCATTTGGGTGGATTGACAGCGTCAGTTAGTGAATTAGAACAACAACAAAAGCAGAGAGCTGAACTCCAGGATTGGATTAAGAAGCAGCAGAGTTCAATTAGTGACTGGTTAACGCGGCCATGTAAATTACGTCCAGAAGCCGCTAAGCAAGAGTTGGTTGCTATGAATGATCTTCTCAACTCCATTGGAGATAAACGCTCTCATTTAATGCTAGAAATGACTGGATCTTGTAAGTTTTATGGTTGTCACCTTTAATTAAACTGAGAATTAATGATTTTTTTGTAATTTGTTCTTTAGTGGCTGATGAAGACACCGATCTCGATGATAATCTCGACAAACTTGAGTCGGATCTAATGAATGCCATTGCCAAGAAACAGGCGGGACAAAATGTCATTGACAACTACCGTCAGGGTCTGCAGGACATGCAAAATTGGTTTGATGGTCTCATCAAACGCATGGATGTACTCGACAAGGGTTCCGGCTTGAACTGTGCCCAAAAGATGGCCGCCATATTAGAAATCAAGCAAGAATTTGAGCAACAGGGTCCAACCAAAATGCAAAATCTAAAGGGCAAGGCTGCACAGGTAGCTGAAGTCATCAGCAATTTGGATGGCCAACAGGTGGAGGAACAAATGAAATCTTTGGATCGCCGCTACGCTGATGTAGGCAAGCGCATCGATCGCAAGGCACAGTTGTTGGATGTAACCAATAAGGGTGTGGATGGCGCCAAGGGTGAAATTGATCAGTTGCAGAATTGGGTCAGGGAGAAAATAATCGAGTTGCAGGCACCTGCCGCCATTGGCTATGAGCCAAAATCTGCGGAGGCTCGACAACAGCAGATCAAGGGCATGATGAAGGATGCCGAAGCCAAACAATCGCTAGCCGAAGCTTTGGAGAAGCGTATTGCCAATATGCAGGCTGAATTAGAACCAGTGGAGTATTCGCAGTTGGAGTCTGCTTTGCGTAATTTAGGCAGTGAACAGAAGAATCTTTCCACCGCCTTGAAGGCAGAAATGGAACGTGCACTGGACGCCACCAAAGCGAGAAAAGCGCTTGAGGCTGATTTGGATAAGGCGCGTGCCTGGCTGAAGGCTAAGATTGCTGAAGTGCGTAAACTTCCAGCATATCATCCACTCACCGCCGTCGAGGTGGAGAAGAAGCTGATAGAAAACAAGAAATATGATGAGGATGCCAAGCAATTCAATGACAGCGTTCTTAGTGACGTACAACGCCAGGCGGCAAATATCATGAAAGATTGTCCAGAGCCCGATAAGGCAGCATTGCAAAAGATACTCGACGAAATCGCAGCGGACTATCAGACGCTCAAGGATGAGAGTGGCAAGCGTGGCAAGGCTTTGGCTGATTTGCTACAAGGACGCAAGGCATATGAAGAGTCCTTGAAAAAGATGGGTGGTTGGTTGGACGAAATGGAGACAGCCACTAGCGGTGAACTGCGTACAACCAGTCTGCCGGTGTTGGAAGAACAGCTGGCTCACTACAAGAAGTTGGCCGACAACACCGCCTCCATGGGTGATCTGATGACTGAAGTCGCAGAGCAGGGCAAAGCCTTACTGCCCACACTCAGCAACCCAGACAAGCTTAAACTCAACGATGACATTAAAAACCTCAGAGATCGTTTTGGCAAAGTTTCGCAAACAATTAGCGATCGCGTCAACACACTGGGCGATCATATCCGCAAGTACAAGGACGCCAAGAACAAGTTGGCTGAATGTATGCAGTTCTTGAACGCCATCCAGCAGCGTCTACGTGATCTAAATAAACCCATTGGAGCCAGAATTGAGGATGTGCAAGAGTTGCTCGGCGCCTATGAGGGTATTCTCAAGGAACTGAAGGACAGTAAGCACAAAATGGGCGACATGCAGATCGATGATTTGCCCGAGTTGCAAAGCATTCTCGCACAACAGGACGACATGATCAAGCTGATCGAGGATCAGTTGGCTCACCTGCGTCAATTGCTATCGCTGCGCGAGCAGTTTATTGCCCTCATCAACGAGATCATTGCGTTCATCATGAAGTACACCGACGTCATACTCGACATTGAGAATTCACCCGATAGTCTGGAGGACAAGATCAACAAATATGACGGCGTCATCGTCAAGATACAGGAGTGCGAAGGTCTACTTGCCTCTGCTACCGACAAAGGTCAGAAGATCGCTTCCGAAGGCACAGCGGCAGACAAGAATAGCATTACGGAGCAGCTGCAATCTCTTAAGAATCAGCTACAAAACTTGCGCAAGGCCGTTGAGTCGCAACGTCAGAAGCATCAAATACAATTGGAACATCATCGCAAAATGGCTGCCGAGCTGTCAGAAATTTTGGATTGGTTGCACAACAACGAAGCCGCTGCCAAGTCGCGTCCATTGCTCGATCGCGATCCCGACTCTGTAGAACATGAGCTGCAGAAACATCGCCAGCTCAGTGAGGAGATTAAGTCTTACCTGCAGAAGTTCAATAAAATTAACGATAGTGTTAAGACTGAGCAGGGCATGCCAGGTTCGCTTATTGAAATGCTCTCTGAGGGCCGCTCTTTAGTCGCCTCGTTGCCACAAGAGCTCGATGAGCGTCTTAAATACCTCAACAACAATCGTGATTCTCGTCTGGAGTTCATGCAACTCGTCTCCAAGTTTAACGCCTGGGTTCACGAAGCCGAAATACGTCTACAAAATAGCCAACATGGCATCGACTATGACAATCTTATGAGCGACTTGGAGGAGCACAAGATATTCTTTGGCAATGAGGCTCCAATCAAAAATCTGGTGCACAAACAGATCCAAGAAGCAGCTGACAAAATTTGGCCATCCCTCAATAACTTTGAACAGTCAGAACTTTCACGTGAACTTGCTCAATTCCAGACCAAGTTGACCAACACTTTGGCTGCCGCCAAGACTCAACAATCAGAGTTGGAGAAGGAAGCTGAACGTTGGCGTGAATACACGCAATCTAGGGAGCGTGTCAAAGCAGTTATTGAGCGCACGAAATTCAGCGATGAACCCGTTCAAAATCTCGCCGGTCTACACTTTAATATACAGAAATTGACGCATGCCATTGGCAATGTTCAGGTGAGTGAATAAAGCCATCTTTTATTTTATATTAATTAAAAAGAATATTGTGTCTCTTGACAACAATAATATTCCCTGAGAAAAATTATATCCCAATAATATAGGTGGGGATGTTCAATGAGAATGAAAAAAACGATTTTTTTTTGTGAAAAAACTGTTTTATTCTTTGACATAGGCCGCATTCAGCGTAGACAACTGTTGTGAACTGTAATGGTAGCGCTACCTTGGTTCACGATGTTTTTCTCTGAATGTGTTGCTACTCTACACGTCAGAAGTTAGATTCAAATTAATTTTTATGTAAATTTAATTCAATTGCAAAGGTTTCTCACTTAAATTTGCTGCGTTCTTTCTGCGTTTATTAATTTAACAGCGTCAGTAACAGCATCTGAAAGTTAAGCAAACAGTTGTGTTCATGTAGCATAGAATTTGTTCGCTAGATTAAAAGGCGTTCGCTACTTTATCAGTTTTAGTTAGCGCTACCATATATGTACCATTCAGCGAATTTTTACACAACAGTTGCCAACTGTTGTCTGCGATGAATGCGGCCATAATCTCCTACATCTAGAGCAATGCATTTGTGGTAACGTTCCATGTCAGAACTATCCAGGTAGCATTGACAACTGCCTATTTTCTCTTCAAAAGTAAAACATAGCCTGTTGAAAACAGCTGTTAGTGAAAGAAAGCGAAATTAAAAGCAAGTGTCGAAAAAATTCAAATAAGAATTTTTGTGCCTTTAAATAAACAAATAAATATTTAAAATCATGAAAGTTGTTAAAAAAAGTCGTGTGTGATTTGTGCGAAAAGCTTTTCAGTCCGTGAAGTTGAATTATATTTAGTGCCTCAAAAGGAAACTCCTCGCCAGAGCTGGATTGATGCCTGCGGCGTGATGCTCACAGAAAGTAGTTTTTTTTTGCGAAAAATATTTTACTGAGAGACTTTTGTCGTAAAATTGTCGAAAAATAAGAAAAAAAGGAAAAAATAAATCACTTTTAATGAATATTTATTTTATTTATTCCATATGCATCTGCTGCGGTTGTTGATTTTCACTTCAACATTTTTAACATTGGTTATGTTTTCACTTATTGCCTAATGGCTGATTGAAAGAGCTCTCTTTTTGAGCATATTTTTTGACACTACATGTTTTCTATAACAACTGTCAATGCAACCTGGGTAATTCTGCCATGGTAACGTTCAAAGCACCACACCTTATTCAAAGGTATTCTCATCCCATGACATTTTCACATTTTTTTTTTGTGACATGTTGCTTTATTTTGCCAACTGCAAGGGTTTCATATAAAAATTTCAAGTGAAATGTCAAAATAAGGCAGCCTATTTTTTCTGTTATTTCGATTGAGAACACCTTATTATAATCATATCATAATAACCCAGGTATTATAAATCGTAAGGATTTAACTGTCATTGTAGCGATAGAATGTCAAAAGACCGTGATGACAATTAAAACAATGATGCTTCTTGTATGTTAATAATTGCAAAGGGGATTTTTTTAGTTTATGCATTTTTTTTCATTTATAAGTGCATTGCAATATATTTAAGTAAATTTTAAACAATGTTTACTTACCTTTCATAACGGCTCATAAACTTATATACATATCTAATAATTTAAATTTATTAATAAATTGTGATCTATTCTTTGAATTTTTACACGAATTTTTACTGTGAGCTTTTTAGAGGAAATGTAGCGATTTCCGAAACAGGGTGTCTAGTCTGCTGCGTGATTGACTCTATACAAAGTCGTTGTTGTTGTTGCCTTCTTCAAACTTACCTGATCTAAAAAGCTCACAATTAAAATTCGTGTAAAAAAATATTTTATAATTTAAAAAAATTATTAAAAAATATTAAAGTTTTTTCCTAAATGACCTCTATATTTATTATGTTGACTTTATATGATTTAAATGCAAATTCTAAATGTTTGATAGTTTAAATCATACTTGATTTTAAATACAAATTCTAGTTGTTTGACAGTTTAAAATCGTTTATTGAGCTTAAGGTCAAAGTTAGAACAATTAATTGTTCTAACGAATCTTTCCAAAGAAACAACAACAAAGTTTTTTCAATATGAAAAACCCGTGCAAGCGCGCACTAACGCACTGCACCACCGGGGCGATGAGATTTGAAGTGTCAATTTCTCAGTTTTTCTCAATTTCATAATTTCACATTTGTTGTATTTCTGTTTTACTTTAGTCTCTATGCTTATGTTATCAAAGGGTGTTTTTTTTAGAGGTTTGTTTTTCGAATAGAGATAAAACTGGCATTTTGTGGTCATATCTGGCAACTCTAATGTCATTTATATTCAGTTTGGTTTGCCATTTCATCGTGAACAGGTTGACAAAAGAACAACGCTTGCAAATCGTGCAAATTTATTTCGAAAATAATGGTTCAGTTCGCGAAGTTTACCGCAAGCTCCGTCCATTTTATGGTCGACATAATCGTCCATCAGAGCAATTAATTCGGTTAACCATGGGTCGTTTTCGCACTACGTTTACTCTATGTGATAATACGCATCCGCAGAGACGTCGAACAGTGCGCACTGAAGAAACAATTGCCGTTGTAGACCAAAATGTTGAAGAGGACCCGAATGAATCGATTCGCCACCGTGCACAGCAATTGGAGCTTTGCCCATCAACTTTATGGAAGATTTTGCGCAAAGATCTTGGCTTGCGACCTTACAAGATCCAGCTTGTGCAAGAATTAAAGCCGCGAGACCATGCAATGCGTCGTGATTTTGGTGTATGGGCCGAAAATGAGATTGATCTCGATGCTAATTTTCATCGCAAAATTTTGTTCAGTGATGAGGCTCATTTTTGGTTGAATGGCTACGTCAACAAGCAAAATTGCCGCATTTGGAGTGAAGAGAATCCACATGAGACCCTTGAGACGCCATTACATCCACAAAAACTGACTGTTTGGTGTGCTCTATGGGCTGGTGGAGTCATTGGGCCATACTTCTTCCGAAATAATGCTGGAGAGTCAGTTACCGTTAATGGAGACTAGTATAGAGGGATGATAACCGACTATTTTGTTCCCGAATTGGATGGCATGAATGTGGATGAGTTGTGGTTCCAACAAAACGGCGCTACATGCCACACAGCGCACGTCACAATCGATTTATTGAAGGAAACATTCGATGAGCGCATAATTTCGCGGAATGGACCTGTCAATTGGCCACCAAGATCGTGTGATTTGACACCATTGGATTATTTTC
This sequence comes from Dichetophora obliterata, assembly GCA_963920525.1. Lineage (NCBI taxonomy): Eukaryota > Metazoa > Arthropoda > Insecta > Diptera > Sciomyzidae > Dichetophora > Dichetophora obliterata. Next base: position 193,892,959 of record OY986436.1, read on the forward strand.
TTTGGGGATATGTGAAGTCGCTCGTCTACGCCAACAAACCAGAAACGTTAGGGGACTTGGAAGCCAACATTCGTGGCGTTATTGCCGACATACGGCCCCATATGCTCGAAAAAGTGGTTGAAAATTGGACCTGTAAAAATGGCTTTATTCGAGCCAGCCGTGGCGGCCACATGCCCGAAATCATATTTAAACATTAATGGCATAAAATTATTCTTCCAATAAAGCCAAATCGATGGACATTAAAACTATTTTCTTGTGTTTTATTTCAATTCGAAGTTTTATACCTCTAAAAAAAACACCCAGTTGTTTTTTAGAATTTTGCTGATTTTGTTTTCAGCTGTTTCCGTTTGGTCGAGCTCTACCATTTGATTAAAGTTTTTTCCTAAATGACCTCTATATTTATTATGTTGACTTTATATGATTTAAATACAAATTCTTAATGTTTGATAGTTTAAATCATACTTGATTTTAAATACAAATTCTAGTTGTTTGATAGTTTAAAATCGTTTATTAAGCTTAAGGTCAAAGTAAGAACAATTAATTGTTCTAACGAATCTTTCCAAAGAACAACAACAACAGCAAAGTTTTTTCAATATGAAAAGGAAAAAATCACTAGCTGATCTGATTGCAATTTCTGCCTGGCTAAGAATTTGTATTTAAAATCAAGTATGATTTAAACTATCAAACATTTTAAAAATATTAGCATACATACAGAGGCGGACAAAATTATTCAGACAGCACCTATTTTTTCATTTAATTTGGTTTATATTAAAAATAGATTAATGTTTTAAAAAATCTTATTCTAGAAAAAACTTAATGTTTATTTAAAAATAACAAAAATTAAACAGAATTGTTTTCCATTAAATTAGAAATAACATTAAACAAAAGCATCTTCAGATTTTAAAGGTACAAAATTATTCACACATTCCATTTTCACAAAAAATATTAGGTTCAGTAAAATATTAATATATAGTTGGCATGGCTTTTTGCTTGATAATTTCGTTTTATCTATTTTTAATGGAGTATACCAATTTTTTAGTCACACTTTCATCCAAACTCTTCCATTCCTATTGGAGTACGTTTTAGTTGGGCTTTTCTGGTTATGTTTTGACACGCCTCTTGACTTCATCCTTCATCCCACAAATTTTCGATGGGTTTAAGTCTGGAAATTGTGGTGGTGTTGGGAGAATGTGAGGCGCATAATGTATGACTCACATACGCACGTCTAGGTCAGTATGCTTGAGACAATTATCTTGTTGGAAATAAAAGTTGTTAACAAAGCTCAGGTTCCGAGCACATTTTCCAAATTTTTCTTTTAAAATTTTGAGCTAAACCGATTTGTCCATAATACTGTCAATAAATACAAGATTCCCCAAAATGTGCTCGGTACCGGAATAGGTGCAGAACAGGTTCTCCACAACACCTTGTTCGTTGCACTTCCTGCAGTTGGTATCCGTGGTGATACCTAGCGTACTCGCCGCCATGCAGTGACTAGCAAGGATACCCACTAGTGTACTGCAATTTCTGCTCAGGTGTGCCAAGATGAGCAGAGTCCGTTTATCGCATTGATCATGGATTTTGAGATGATACACGATGTCGTATCTCTCTATCTACGACTCACTGCTTATGTGTCTTTTTTCGAGGTTCCTGTAGAACTGGCGTGGTAGGGAGGGTTCGGCGTCACTTATGGGTGGTGGCCGCCCTCCGAGCACAACGTTGTCATCGAAGTTCCAAATCACTGTTGACACCATTTCTGAGTGTATTTGTATTTGCGCCTCTTGCATGTCTTCCACTACAATCTCGTTTGTTAGGTGACTGATGCGTGGCGCTTCGTTCCGGATGTCTAACCTAATTGTTCTTATTCCAGGGGTCCGGGGTGTCCTCGTGGAGAGATGGTTGGGATGAGTGGGGACTTCACACATTAGGAGGAGCTACGCCCTCGTAATGCGTAGCGTTGCTTGCCGCTAACTTTTTTTTATGCTTGAGGCACTTTGATTTGTCCACAGCCGGTCACCACGCAATAATTCTAAAGAGTAGAATAGGACGAGCTACCGTTACATAAATTCAATGTAGCTCCCGTAGCTTTATTATTTTTAAGCCGAGCTATAGCAGTCAAAACTTCATCATAGTCGGTCAACGGGACCTCGACGCTATCATCCGAAATTGGGGTTTCCGGAATATCATCTCTATTGGCGGGATTGTTGTCAGCGTCGCCATTTAGAAGCTTAGAAAAGTGTTCCCTCCATAACGTCAGTGTACTCTGGACATCTGTCACTAGATTCCCGTTTTCATCCTTGCAGGAAGAGACACCTTGGTCTTAAAACCATCGGCAAAAGGCGTCTTATCTTTTCAAAAAACTTTCGGGCCTCATTCCTGTCGCCATACATCTTAATCATGTAATTATCAAATCTGTTCATGTTCACGCTTTTCTGACTCTGGTTTTCTCTTTGCTTTAAATCGCTCCTTACGAGTAGCAGCGCGCGTTGCAACCGTCTGAAGGATTGTTTTGTAGGCGGAGTCTTTCTCTGCAGTGGCGTCGTGACACTACTGGTCGTAACACTGGTTTCGACGAGGGCCGTGGTAGCCAATCACCCGCAATCAGCCGCACGCATTGAGTGCGAAATTTGTGGGAGAAACGCTCTTAAGCGTTTTCGTCATTGCTTTCTGTCGGAGCGTGTGCACATATAATGTTCAAGAATTTTGCTTTAATGCGGCTTGTGGCAAGCCATTCCTTCACAGGTGTGAATAGCAGGACCTGATACCGTAGTGCCTTGGCAACTACAAATCCGCATCCAAACTCGTGCTTCTCCGCATGGTCGCTGTAGTATATATCACAAAGTGCATGCCGAATGCAACCCTGTTCCTTCCATCGCATTTCTTGGATGGCAGTGATATCAGTTTGTATCCTTCAAAGATATCAGTCAGTAGGTTGGAGGCACCTTCCCAATAAAGATTTCGGACATTCCAGGTGCATATCCGTAAATCAATATCAGTTTTTCGTTTGCAGTAGTCCTCATCAGACTTGGGGATAAATTTTCTTATGCTCTTTTTTTGTTTCATTGAAATTGATTTTTACGGGTTTGCTTTAAAACCGACGTGTCCGCTGTTTTAAGCTTAGGAGGCCCGCTCAGATAAGCCGCCAAACTGACGGTTGCCAGTTTTGACGCTGCCCAGGAAACACCACGTTGAGGTTTGAGTCGACTTGAGACGATTTCACAGTGCTAATGCCTCGCCAGGTTGAGACGACCAGACACGTTACCATGTGAAGGCTCGTCACCGGTTTCCCAGATTAAGTTATTTAGTAATTACCTAAAACTTATGTCGTTTCTGGTGTGTAATTCGACATTTTTATTTAACAAGAACATGTAGAAATTAAACTCAACTGACGATATGATAATACTCCTAATGTTTTACTCAAGGGTTTTTTAACAGGTATAAAACAATCTCACTCATTCTATGGTATCTTCATGTTGGAAGACATCATAAAGATAGATTTGTTGTTTATTACAGAATATTCGATGATCTCTTAGAAAATTATTTCTGACTCTACCAAGCCTGAGCTATTTTTAGAGTTGTTTCTACTACTTTCGGAAACCCTGAAGTATTTTTCTGAAAAGTCCTTTAAAATATTACTCTCAGGTGTATTAATGATACTCAGGGTGATATTACTCATCTTAATCATTATCATTAAAATAAATTTTGTTGCAACAAAATAAATAAATATTTCGCCATTATTTGGCATTGGCTAAGTGATATGTCACTGCAGAATGGCGTCTAATCAGTATTTGACTGGTATTTGTAAAGAACAAGTTTAACTACAAACTGTTTGATATGTAAGTTGTAGGCTTACTTTTTTCGATTATATTGCGGTAACTTGTACTTCTTGTTCATTTTGACAATTTTCTCTTCGATACACTCTCCGACATCACAGCAGCCCACGTGGCAAGTAATTTGTTTGTGCCTCCGCATGCAGCTTTTGTACTCGACATGTTGGTGTAAAAATTATTTACCTCATGTATCAAGTCTGCGCCCTAAGCTCCAGTGTAAATAAGTAAATTCATAAACACACACACACACATATATATATTCTTTGTACCACTGCAACTGTAACAGCTATGAATGAATGAACTCTTAAAAATCCGTGGGCGTTTTTATTTTCAGATGCAGTGCAGCGATTATTTTTTTTTGCACATTTACTGGTTATCGAACTACGCCAGAAGTCAAGCAGTAAGGTTCGAAAAAGCCACATACATAAATGCAAATGAATTTGGTTTTGGCTAAAAATAGTATTTAACGGTGCTTTTGCAACAATGTTGCTCTTTTGGCAACCTTTCTAAATTTCACTATACTTGCAGCGTTGTTAGTTGTGGTTTGTGTCTGTTAGTTTGTCCATAATTTTTTACACTGCTTGTTTGGAGCAATTGCAAATTTGTCTGAATCATTACTATGAGAGCTATACACTTTAAATACCGGTTCCATGGTTTGGTACGCGTACACAATTTAACCACTGCCTGTTGGTAACAAGCCGGCCGGCCGGCATCGCAGCATAAAAAGTTGTTCTATCTAACATTCACTGAATTGTAACGATTTCTCTGCCAAGTTGTTTTTTCATTTGGCATGCTTCTTTTTTCTTTCCGGTTTTGGTGGCATTTTTCTTAAGCTTACACATATTGTTGTGACTTTCAAAAGTTGACAAGTTGTGTATGTAAGTAGAAGTTAAGAACCAAACTCTTATAGTTCCTTATGATTCTTGCATTTCTTCATGTTTCAAAAATGTGCTGCCTTAAGAAAAGGATTTTTTTTTAGAAAGTCAAGAAAGTAACAGTAATGGATAATTAAAATAGCCTGCTGAAAGAAACTGACAAAACTCTTGCCAGAAGACAAAGAAATGAAAAATATTTTTTGACCGTTATGCAGAAGATTGTAAATAGAGAATATAAGGTGTGTTTCCGTACTCTTCACTGTGTAAGATTTGTGTAACTTCTGGTAAGCTTGAACTGAGAGAGTAAAAATGAAATTTGAGAATATTGGCAAAAGTACGGAAACAGCTTCTAGCAAGTTTCGAGCACAAAACAGCTGATTCTGACAGCAGACGAGTCAGACATAAATAGCGCCAATTGAAATTGTCGTAATTTTGTTTGTGAAGTAAATTTTTTTAAGCTATAAAATCTTTTAAGCTATGTTTTAAGTTATAAAATTACTTTAAATAATTTATTTAAAGTTAAAAATGGAAGATCAAAAGAAACTGCAATTTGTAAATTTATTTTTAGCAGCACAATTTGTAAGTATTTGTGAAAAACATAAACATACATTTAACATTTGCTTGTTCTTCTTGATGCTTGTTTTTAATTTACTCGAAGTCTTGAGTTCTAGCACTATCTGTGCACATTCTGTGCTCGAGAGAGCGATTTTATGCTTGTTCTTCTTCTCCCATTTTTTACACAAAAAGTACGGAAACAGAAAATAGCGACTCACAAGTCACACAGTGTGAGTACGGAAACAGACCTATTCTAAGCCGCGTTTGAGATTCCAAGACTAAAAAACCCACCTCGAGGCAACCGTTTTTAGTCAATTGAAGACATAAAAAAAATTCGTGAGAATTGAAGTTGATTACAGAAAATGCGTATAAAAAACAAACTAAACGACAAATCGAGGACATTTGTGCCAACTTTGTGAAAAAAGAAATCGACAATCCCTTTTTCAATCCCTGGACTTAAAAAAAATCAATCTTTCTTTAAAGAATGTACATAAATATTTACCAGATTCGCTTAAAATTTTTGAAACTTTTGATTTGATATTGTTTTAGTATTCTTACCTCAAATATAAAAAAAAAAATTTTTAATGAATTTCTTTAATGTTAGATTTACAATGATTGAAATGAAATGTTTATATAAAAATAAATGAATTCAAACGAAAAATCGAGCTGTACGAAAAACCGTACAGAATTTGAAAATGGCTAAAAAATGCCATTAGACTTGCAAAACTTGCAAAGACTGCAAAAAACTGAAGTTGAATTGTTTGTGTATACATTAAGGCGCCTCACGAAAAACAGTTGTACGGCACTAATGCTTAAAATAATCCTTGGTTTATATTATGATGATTCCCTAAATATTTTGACTCTAGCGTAAGCCATCCGTGAGCTGGAGTGGTTTGACCGAACCTCTAAAAAGCGAGTGTTTTTTTGTAAAAATATTGGCTGGTATGGTAACTCAAAATAAAAAAAACCATCAGAAATAGTAGATAGTAATAAAAAAGTTCATCCAATCTGCATCAAAAAATATTAAATTTTTTCCGTGGGACAAAATATAATGCGGATTTTCATGATTTTTTTTTTACTTTTTTTATATTGATTTCACTAAAATTCAAATAACTTCATTTTTTATGCGAATTTCGTTTTCGAGATACCGTTGCAAAGGTGATGGCTGTTTCTATTGCAAATTGCTAAAATTTATTACCATTAAAACTAAAATTTAGAAAAAAATATATACAATGGCGTGTAAAATGGGACAATGTTTGGCAGTTTCATACTTACGTTGTCATAAAATTATAAATAACAAACCGATTTGAAAAATTATTTGATTTTGAAATCTTTGTTTATTTAACTTTAATACAAAAACAAATGAATCAATTAAAAAAATATACAATACTTCATTTTTAGCAAAGCTCAAAAAAGTGCATGTATCCATTTTTGCACGCATATGAAAAACTATTTGTTAACTACTTTTTAGTATTTGGTCCATAGACCTTTATTGTAAGTTACACCTGTGATGCGGTTTGGCATACTTTCTACCAATTTTTGTATTTTTAGCAGGAATACTTCTCCAATATTCATTTATTCTTACCCATAGCTCCTCTAGGTTCTTGGGCGAACGCTCGTGTGCTGCAAGTCCTCTTTTGACGATAGCCCACAAGTTTTCGATGGGGTTAAGGTCTGGGCTTTGCGCCGGCCATTCTTTAAAAATTTTTGAGGTGTGTTTGGGATCACCATCCTGTTGAAAGTATATTTCCTCTTCAGGATAAGCACACATCTCAACGAAATCTTGCAAATGGTCTTCGAAAATTTTCAGATAATCGACTGCTTTCATAGTTGCCTTCAATCTTTACTAAAGATCCAATGTGCCCCCAAGTAAAGCAGCTCCAAGCCATAACATTGCCACCACCATGTTTGACGGTTTGTTTTGTTTGACTTGGTTCTTTTGAATGGATTCTTTGGGTCGGTGCCAGTAATAAGATTTACCATTTGGCTGGAATCGATTAAATTTTGTTTCGTCGGACCAAATTATTCGTTTCCAGTCTTCAATACTCCAATGCTTATGCTCCTTGCAGAATTTTAGTCGCGCTTTGACATTTCTTTCTGATAAAGCTGGTTTTTTTTTTTTTAAATAGCTGATACTAACCCAATCCTACGAAGTGCTCTGCGTGCGGTCCACTCGTTTAGGCTTTTGCTCAGCATAGCTGCAGCTGACTTAGGTGTTGTTAGGTGATTGCATCTTACTATACGTTCCTTGCAGCGGGTATCTCTGTCCGTTAGCTTTCTTGGTCGGCCTCCCTTGATGATTGTATGCTCAGTATTGCATCGCTTTTGGACACGGAGAACTGTTCTATGACTAATTTTCAAAGCTTTTGCTATAGTTCTTGACAACTGACCATTTTGAGTCATAACTACTACATAATCTTCGATTTCAACAGATAACTTTTTCATATTGGTTAGATTACTTTTATTCTTATATAAGGCACGCTGAATAATGAACATGCAGCTGTTCTCTGCACTTTGAACTCAAAACTAACAAAACAGAAGCTAGCCACAAACATTTTCAAAAAAATAAAATGAATAACGGGAAATTTCCAGCTATAAAACAAAAAACAGTGCAGGCGTGCAAAAATGGATACATGCATTTTTTTGAGTTTTGCAAAAAATGAAGTATTGTATATTTTTTTTAATTGATTCGTTTGTTCTTGTATTAAAGTAAAATAAACAAAGATTTCAAAATCAAATACTTTTTTCAAATGGGTTTGTTATGTATAATTTTATGCCAACGTAAGTATGGAACTGCCGAACATTGTCGCATTTTGCTCGACACTGTACATTGCAACAAACATATGAGTGAAATCAGGAAATCACGATTTTAACTACACGAATAACGTTAGAGACATGAACTTTGGTACATATTATTTTTTACCAATAGGGTGTTTGGGATTTAAAATGGACGGGATCGGTCAATGACCACGCCTACCCCCATAGAACATAATTACATAAAATGCCGGAACTTTCAACCATTACCTTATATTTCGATAATATTTAGTAAGTCAGTATAAATTATTAGTGTCATTCATCGTGCCAAAAATGGGCGTGATCCGCCCACTTTTACAGAAGTCCCCTATATAACCGCTCCTTTAGAATGCATACAATCCGCTACATCATTTCACTCGTACAAAATATTTTGATGTAATTCGATATTTCGCTTTCTAAAAGTATTATAAAACAAAATGCCTAAAATGGACGTGAACCGCCCACTTTTACAAAAGTTCACTTCATGGGGCTTCGGTCAGGCCGACGCGACGGTACCACTCTTACTGGTTTGTTCCTTATTTTGATTATTATTACTGTTATGTGATTTGAATTTAACTTGTTATGTTTTATTATAATTTGTAAAGTTATATTAAAAGTGTTATCTACTGTATTTTATTCCCCTTGGAAAAATTTGTCGCGCCCATGATGTCTAGTAGGCTACAGTCACTTTACAATCATACAGTTCTTTATGTTCTGTAGATGTTCGACAAACAAGGCTGAACGATTTCGGTTTCTAATTTTTTAGACTCTACTAATAATTCGTACATTCTACTAATTATTCGTACCTACGAATGAATTGTTTCTACTAATATTATTTTTCATTCGTAAATAGTACGAAAGCATTAGTAAATACAACGAATGAAATTAAAGAAATTACGAAGTTATTCGTACGAGAAATTTTCGAATATTATTATTTATATGTACACAATCATTTGTACAATGCACTAATACGAATTGATTTATTTTTGTTTACGAATTTCATTTGTATATAAAACAATTATATTCGTAGATACTATATCAGGCATTAGAAAGATTTTACGAATGAATTCGTAAAGATATCACAATAAAAATACATTGTATATTGTACGCATATTTGTAGAATGTACGAATATTTTGTTTACTAATATCAGTGGCGGCCGTAGCCTAGTGGGTAGAGTGCGTGGACCCCAAGTTAAAGAACCGCGGTAGCCCGGGTTCAATTCCAGCTCAGACAGAAAGGTTTTTCAATTAAATAAATTTTTGTGTTCGGTCGTCACCTCTCTGCAGACAATGGCAAACCTCAGAGAGTAAAAATTGCCATGTAAAGCTTCTTTAGAACATAAGCCGTTCAGAGTCGGCATAAAACACGTAGGTCCAGTTCTCGATCATTTGTGATCAAAAATTAGTAACACGCACAACACAATTGATCAATAGAAGCTAGGTCAAAGTCCTTCCAAGAGCTGAAATGGCCAGTTTATTTTTATTTTTTAATATCATTCGTAGAAATTTTACTAATAAATTTTTTAAGTGTAGATTCCGCTTATGCTACGTTTACAATAAATATTTAACTTTGGAAACTGTTACTGGTGTTAACACTGCCAATAGTGCAGCACAGACTTTTTCTTTATTTATTCTTTAATATAATCGTTTCATTAGCTGGTTGAAATTCATTTGATGTTTTATGAAAATACATCGATTCATCGAGTAAATCAATAGCTTTTAAAAACATCGGATCAAGTCGATGTATCGCATTATAAACATCGAGCAAATCTGATGCATCGATGTATATCGAATATCCCTAGATCCTGTGAACGAACTGCTGTCAATGCCACTGAGGCCAAATTCCAGAGGTGTCATTTTCAAAGAACCATAAGGAAATTTTTAATTATTAATTAATTGATCATTACTAATTTTTTGACCAAAAAATATAAAATTAAATTTTTTGGACTTATTAATGTTCTAAAGATGTATACAAAGTTTGATGTGAATCCATCAAACTGATTTCTTTTTATAATACATATAAACAAAAAACACTTAAAATTCAGATGTTTACACTGTTGATACCAAAGAACTGCACAAGCCAACTTGAAGTCTATTTCAAGTATTTGCTTAAAATACAAGTTCAAGCTTGCTTGAGCTTGATAATTTTCAATCAAGTATAACTTGAACTTGAATATAAATAAGCCAACGACAGCTTGCGACTTTTAAGTATTAGATATGAGGGATATATCGATACCGGTTACTTGGTCGCTGTGGCTTTAAAGACACAATGTCTGCTAACAGCGACCATTAACATTAGCAGCTACCAGTGATTAAACAGTGGGCAAGATGCATTAAAAAAGTGCATGTTTTTTTTTCATTTCGAGTAAGCAAAATGATAATAGTCATTTGTTCTAAAAATGAAAAAATAAAATAAATCATGCGTAGGATTTTATTTTTACACACTGGCAATGGGGGGAAACCCAGAAACTATTTAAAACTTTACAGCAGTGTCGACCACGTAGTACCCTCGCGAGGGTACCCAATAAAAATATACGATCGCTGCCATGAGGAGCAACAAGGGAGCGCTCTTTTGCTGTTTTATTGAATCAAAAAGTGAGCGCTTGTGCGCTTTTGCCCCTTTACTGTTTAATAAGATCAATAGACGAGCAATTAATAAAAAAAAATTAGGTAAACAAAGTGAGATATGTGCTTTTTAGGAAACTTGATCACTATTATAAGCAAGATATTTATCAAAATGGAAATGTGAGTTTTATTTTTAATTCTATTTAAATATGATTTATATGAAGCATTATATATGTGTTCCAGCATTTTTTTATGTTTATGTGATTTTGTTAATCACTTTAGGAACAAGTTTTTATATAAAACATATATATTAAAACAAATTTTATGTATAAACATGCGCTATTAATAGTTCCATATTACCCCATCTCTATTTTTCCCCTTTTTTGGTTGAATAAAAATAAACATTTCCCCCTTTTTAAATTGTCATTGCAAATTGATCGCTGTTAAGAGTAAAAGAGACTTTAGACTAGTTGTTACCAAGTAACCAGTGACCAAAAAGTTGCTGTTAAGCTCATCTCTAGCAAGTCCCAAGTAAAGGAAAACCTGATATCTTCGGCAAAAAGCTTGAAATTGAAGGCAAGTATTCAACTTAAAGCAAGTATCCAAAAACTTCAATAAACTTGTGTTGAGAAAGCTTAAGCGTAATAGGGCTTTTAAGGGTTCCGTGGACTCCATAGTTGGCAGTTTTAGGGGGTAGCTGATTTTGGAATTGATGCCAAAATTTAAAATTTAAGATGGCGGATAGAGTTGCCACCAAGATTTTTTATATTTTTGCGAATTCTTGTCATTTTGAAATTCTGACGTCGGATTTGATTTTGAATCTTATGTCACAGTTTTAAAATTTAAGATAGAAATTAGGGTTGCTACCTACATTTTTACCACAGCACTGCCACCTGGTAAAATGCATTTTTAAGAGTTTTAAACATCATTTAACGGTGTTAGGGGTGGCTGATTTTGAATCTGAACTCAGAATTTTAAATTCAATCTGGTGAATAGGGTTGCCATCTGTTTTTTACGCATTCGGTGCTTGCGTGAAAACTAGGTAAAAATCGGTCGCTGAATCCGAATCTGTTGTCAGAATTTAAAAATTATTACATTTTGTATAATAGTGTTGCCACCTATTAATAATATTGATTTTTAAAATTCTGACTTCAGAGTGGAAATCAGTGACTCCCTAACACTGTTAATTGATGTTTGAAACTCTTATAAATACATATTTTTAGGTGGCAGCCCTATTAAAAACTTTGTATAAATTTTAAATTCTGAAAATGGATTCAGCGACCCATTTTTACCTAGTGTTCGCGCCAGCACCAAATTTGTAAAATAAAAAATTTTAGGTGGCAACCCTATCCAACATATTGAATTTTAAAATTCTGACTTCAGAGTGGAAATCAGTGACCCCCTAACACTGTTAAATGATGTTTAGAACCCTCAAAAATACATTTTACTAGGTGGAAATACTGTGGTAAAAATTTAGGTGACAACCCTTAACCCTATCTTCAATTTTAAAACTGTGACATTAGATTCCAAATCAAATCCGTTGTCAGAATTTCAAAATTAAAAAATTCTCAAAAATACAAAAAAATCTAGGTGGCAACTCTATCCGCCATCTTGATTTTTTAATTTTGACATCAATTCCGAAATCAGCTACCCCCTAAAACTGCCAACCACAGAGTTCACAGAACCCTTAAAAGTTCCATTACGCTTAAGCTTTCTCTACACAAGCTCATTGAATTTTTTGGATACTTGCTTTAAATTCAATTAAATGAATAATTGCGAGCTTAAAAGCTTTTTCCGATCGTTTCAAGCTTTTCAACTTTCTGCCCGTCAAAGTAAATCTAAATAAACCAAGCCAACGAGCAAGCATGGATATGACTTGTATCTGTTTGGTATTTTTGCAAGCTGGCTAAAGCTTGCTTTTTTAAGTTTGGATACATATGTGAAAAGCTTTGAACTTCAAGTAGGCTTGTGCAGTTCTCTGGTTCATACCCCATAATATGTTAAAATTTTGCGCTTATCAACACTTGCAAATAATAAAAATGTGCAGCCCTAAAAGTTGCACACGTAAGCAAAGACGATTAAGTGGCTCCTAGACGATACAAAGGCTGTACATTCGCTTGTTGTTCGTTCGATATTCGACCGTGCAATATTGCAATCAACTCGCCGCATGCTTGCATCCACACAACACAAAAATCGCACGCAACTGTCAAATAGCAGCCGATATTGTTGCAATCGTTGTATTCTGTAGAAGCCCATTTTAATTGTCATTTGGTTTGTCAAGCAGAAAAAGAAAGAACGCCATTTTTTTGTTCTTAATTTGAAATGAAAATTTTTTTGCAATTTATAAAAAGTGTACAAATGCAAGATATCTATACATTCTTTAAATTGAATTAACGTTGAACTTTTAGTTGTTTTACGTTGTTTCTAACTTTTTATCACTGTTGCCAACTTGGTGCTCTTTCCACCAGATTTGGTGCATTTTGAAAATTTTTGCGCAAGAAAAATGAGGTTTGGTGCGTGATGCATTTTTTGGTGCTTTTTTTTTAATTTCGGAGGCACCAAAGGTGCCTTAGTTTGTGCCTTAATATTTAATGGAATTTTATATCACGATGTGACTTAACCCAAATTGTCCCAGCAGCATTAAATGGAGCCACAAAATGCCTTCACAAAAATGCTCGTGAAGTTCATTTACGCCAATTGAACTTAATTTATGTAAAAAACCAAAAAATTGAAATATATAATTGTGGGACAAATAGGGTTAATGGTATAAGTATATGAAAACATTAGTAATTTTTTGTGTTAGATTCGTTTAATTAGATTAATTTAAGTATTTTAAATTTGTATAGCCTGTGAAGTAAATTGCTTTTTAAAAAATAAATTAACTGGCAGTTCAGAATACAACTTAATTTTTGAGTTTAATATGGAATTTTAAAAACCTAAGAATCTGGTGCATTTTAAAGGAAAAAGCGCATTTTTTCAATTTTTTGAAGGATTTTAGCATTAAAAAGTTGGCAACACTGCTTTTTATAAGTTTTATGCAAATTTTGAAAAAAAAAAACAATGTATAGAAGAAATTAATAACGACTTTAATTGAGTAATTTTACTAGCTGTTAGTTTTAAATTGAAAAAATTATATAAATGTGCTTTTACGGATTTTTTATGTCGCATCTGTGGATTTTTACTCTCTTTGGGTTGGCATCACCACCTTGCATTCCAGTTGACTTCAAATGCATTTTATAACACATGTGTCAGTAAGTCCTGGAACTAGCCAGTAAAACACATTTCTTTTTTTACAAAATTCGACTTTATTCATAAAAATTGTCATAATCTATTTGCCAGCGATACAATCATTCGAACGTTTTTTAAGCTTTCGATGACTTTCTTATAGAACGATTTGTTTTTGGTTTTAAAATAAGCTTCAGCTACGGCTAAAACGTCATCATCGGATCCACATCTCTTTCCCTTGAGCATCTTTTTGAGATCTGCGAACAGGTAGATGTCAGATCTGGTGAATATGGGGGGGTGTGGAAGCAATTCGAATAGTAAAGTGTTCAATTTGACAATCGTGATATATAAGTCGATAAACGATACAAGATATTGTCTTCTTGTAATAGCAGTTTTTTTATTTGCCATGTAAGGCACTTCCTGCTTGATTGCGTCATCCAATTGATCCAATAACGAAATGTAACAGTCGCTGTTGATCGTCTTACTCTTCTGAATTAAGTCATTTAGCAAAATCCTTGCATGCCCAAAATACAGACGCCACAACCTTGCCTGCTGACTGTTGTGTCTTCGGACGCTTTGGTCAACTTTCGGCCTCTCGTCTCCACTCGGCTGATGCTCAGGCTTTCAACTTTGGCGTATAAGTTTAATTTTTATTTATTAAAAGTTTTAAAAAATATATTTTTTTGGTCATTTGACCTTTATTCATTCAATCATAACTTAGAACTGAAACTTTGGAATTTCTATACCTTAAAGATAACTTAGCTTTGCTCGCGTGTTCGCTACAGGTAGAATTCGGTTGTTGTTCCAATTCTTGTCAGCGTCTGGGACGGATGCGCGTGCAGTTGGATTATGTGCATTGTTTGTTAACGAGAATAGAGAAACATTTTCCACGTTAACTTATACTAATAGATCCATCCATTGTTTCATCCATTGTTATGTACCCACGCAAAAAATCCTTTCTATCACGCGTTAACAGTTCCAAACAGGGCTCCAAATCATCAATTCGTTGTTGTTTTTGTTACACTATGAGCAAACGTGGCACCCACTTGGAAACATTTTTTCATACCCTAATTTTCAAATACAATTTTTTACACGTTGCCTTTTGATAAGTTTAGTATGTCCGCAATCTCTTGCAACATTATTTTTCGATCGAACAAAACAATTTTAAGGAATTTTTTGATGTTCTGAGGTGTAGTTTTCACCGCTCAAATATTTTACTGGATTCTGCGAGGTAAAGTGCTTTGATAAAAAGATGATAGATGTTTATGAAAAATTAACGTTTTTATAAGAACTGCATTTTTCATGTTATAACTATTGAGATACTAGAGTAATCTTGTTAAAGACACTGTCAAATATTGAACGAAATCAAAATCTTAGAATGGAAAATCAGCGTAAAAATTTAAAATAAAAAAAATCGATAAAAAGGATGAACCCTTTATACTAGTTTGAGCCTTTATTTTAAAAAATTCGTTTAACTTATTCAATTGCATTTTTTACGTTCGACCTCGACCTCAGGAAGCGGTTCATAGCAGAGATCTGCAACAAGTAAATTGAAAATCAAGCTACTTGAAAAAATATCAAGCTTTGAGTTGATATGCAGGAACTTGATTTATTTTTTTCCTTACAATTCGCGACTGGCTTCTGAAAAACGAATCATATGTCTGACGTGATTCTATTATGTTTCTACCCTACATGAGTTGGTAGAAAAAGTCAAGTTTTCTACTTTTCAACTCTGGTTTCGACTCTATGCGACTGCACTGCCATCGGAAGCGACTGACGATCGTTTGTTTCGTTGTTCGTTTCATTTATTATGCGGAGTCCGTGTAACTTTTTTTCTGTTGTTATTGATTTAATATTAGGTGGCAGCCCTATTTAAAAATTTTATAATTTGAAAATTCTGAAAACGGATTCGGATTCAGCGACCCATTTTTGGTGAACCATTTTTTTTGTCAGCCCTGAATTCATAATACTACAAAAAATCAAGGTGGCAACCCTATCCTCCATCTTGAATTTTAAAATTCTGACTTTAGATTCGAAACCAGCGACCCCTTAACACTGATAAATGACGTTTAAAACTCTTGGAAAGACATATTATTAGGTGGCAACCCTATTATTTCAAAATTTTATAATTTGGAAATTCTGACAACGGATTCGGATTCAGCGACCTATTTTTGGTATACAATTTTTTTTCCAGCCCCGAATTCATGAAACTACAAAATATCAAGGTGGCAACCCTATCCACCATCTTGAATTTTAAAATCTGACTTTAGATTCGAAATCAGCGACCCCTTAACACTGATAAATGATGTTTAAAACTCTTAAAAATACATATTATTAGGTGGCAATACTGTGGTTAAAATTTAGGTGGCAACCCTAATCTCCATTTTAAATTTTAAAACTTCGACATTATATTCGAAATCAAATCCGTTGTCAGAATTTCAAAATTACAAGAATTCGCAAAAATAAAAAAATCTTAGTGGCAACTCTATCCGCCATCTTAAATTTTAAAGTTTGACATCATCTTCGAAATAAGTTACCTCTAAAACTTCCAACCACGGAGTCCACATAATCCTTAAAAGTCCTATTACGCTTAAGCTCTCTCTAAACAAGCTCATTGAATTTTTTGGATACTTGCCTTCAATTTTAAGCTTTTCAAGCTTTTTGCCGAAGGCATCAAGCTTTCCTTTACTTGAAACTTCGTGCCGTTCGCTTGTAAGCTAGCATACTTGCAAGTCGCAAGCTACCGTGGTCTTATTTATTGGGGGTTGGAATTAATTTTAAAGGTTTTTTTTCGGTTTTTGAGCATTTATTTAGAAACAACGGTACAATGTATATTATTCAAAGTATTGTCCATCGTTAGCTACAACATTTTCCCATCTTTCTGGCAGCATATGGATTCCGCGCCGGAAGAACGATTCGTCTTTTGAGGCAATCCACGAATCAACCCATTTTTTGGTATCCTCGTAAGAAGTGAAGCGCTGCTCAGCCAAGCCATGCGTCATCGATCTGAATAGGTAGTAGTCGGAAGGGGCTATGTCTGGGCTATAAGGCGGGTGGGGTAGCACATCCCAATTCAGCGCCTCCAACGTTTCCTTGACGGTTCTTGCAACATGTGGCCGTGCGTTGTCATGTTGAAAAACCACTTTGTCGTGTCTTTTGGCATATTCCGGCCGTTTAACCTTTAATGCTCGGCTCAATTGCATCAATTGTTGTTGGTAGCGTTCCCCAGTGATGGTTTCGTTAGGTTTTAGCAGCTCATAGTACACGACACCCTTCTGATCCCACCAAATACACAGCATAAGCTTGGCGCCATGAATATTCGGCTTGGCCCTCGATGTTGATGCATGGCCGGGTGGTCCCCACAATTTTTTTTGCTTAGGATTATCGTAATGGATCCACTTTTCATCGCCAGTGACAATACGATGCAAAAAACTCTTCCTTTTATGCCGTTGAAGCAGTTGTTCGCACATGCAAAACCGCCGTTCAACGTCTCTCGGCTTCAACTGGTACGGCACCCAATTTCCTTGCTTTTGAATCATTCCCATGGCCTTCAAGCGTTTGCCGACCATTGATAAGTCGACTCCCAATGATTCTGACAATTCTTGAAGGGTTTGACACGGGTCTTCATCGAGCAAAGCCTCCAATTCCTCATCTTCAAACTTTTTCGGCTGGCCCGGACGCTCTTTGTCTTCCGTATCAAAATCACCACTTTTAAACCGACGGAACCAGTACTCACAAGTAGAAATCGATGGAGCATAGTCCCCGTAAGCCTCAGTAAGCGTGCGTTGTGCTTCAACCACTTTTTTCTTCAAATGGAAGCACAAAAGTAAACCTTCCCGCACATTGCGTTTTGTTGGAACGAAAGTCGACATGTTCACAGAGAAAAAAATATATGTTGTTTACACTTCAGTGGAATGACACATACTGAAAAATGAAGCTTAGACAATGTGCTTTGAAATGAATATAGTCACAGATGTGCCCGATGCGATCTATTGATAGTTACGCCATCTCTTAGAAAACCTTTAAAACTAATTCCAACCCCCAATATATTCAATTACAAGCTATACTTGATTCAAAATTATCAAGCTCAAGCTAGCTTGAACTTGTATTTTAAGTCAGTACTTGAAATAGAGTTTCAAGTAGGCTTGTGCAGTTCTCTGGTTCATAGCTGAATTCACGGCGGCTAATAGTAGGTACATTTTTATTTAACTTCCAGAGTAGTTAGTCTTGGAGTGTAAAGAATGCGAATATTGATGGAAGTTTTTGCCCTACATATTTTCCAGCTCTCTAAGGGTTAATAAAAACTTAAGAAATTAAGTAGGATATAAAGGGAGGAGATCTAGTCTGAAGGAACTATTGTCCAAAGACTGAATAAAGAATAATAATAATACCAACTTATATTATTATTTAATCACTAATAAACTCTCAAAGACCAAACAACTCAAACTGCAGAGTTTTTTCAACCCATTTTTAACCACCAACTTTAAAATTTCGGAAAAAGTATCAAAGACTTTTTTTTAACTCTTTCCGTATAAACATGATTTGGTTAAATGAAAACTCAGAAAAATAGTTCTTTGAATTTTTTGTTTTTAAATATTTTTATGTTTTTTTTTAAATTTTCCAAGTAAATTGTATAACAAAACCTTCAAAAAATCATAAAAACATTTTAAAAAAAATTCATAGAATGGTAGATTAAAAATTTTAATAAACTTTTAGCCGCAATTTTTGGTTCCATAAAGTATAACATTACACATGCTCCAGTTGACAAAAGGTCAAAATGGCTTTTACCGAGACTTTTTGGAAAATAATAACTTTTCCGAATCTGTTTTTCTGATCTCCTCTCTTTAGACCAGAAACGGGTTAAATATAAAAAAATTTTTAACGGGTAGCTGCCGAAAATAAGTTACTGATCAAAAAGGTGATAAGCTAAAATGTCATAAATTTAAGATTGAATGAAGCACATTTTCTAATAATGTGTTAACAATTTATCATTTTTACTTCCACTTCATCATCCTCTAAGTAAAATATAAAAGAAAATAAGAGCACAGCAATTAATAAAGAACACAGTGCTTTAGCATTTTCAAGTTTGACACCGCAATTCAACAAAAACTGTTTACTCCTGCAGGTATTTGTTTTTATCGACTGTGTCTTGGAACCTACCTCAAGTCAAAATTTCTTAAATGCCAAGACTAAAAACTACCCCTCGACCTTCATTATTAGGCTTATTTGTTTGAAAAAAAAAAAACAAAATTTGATAAATCTTGAAAAAAGAGTATAAAGACCAAACCAAATAACATTCTTTTAACAAATATCTATGTCTGTATGTTTTAATTTGAAAAAGCTGTTTATCTGCCATCTTTATGCGGCTGTTTTATATGCCTTTTGCACTCATTGTTGTTTTTGTTTATGAAACTCTGTGGTAGCTATAAAAAGCTACTTTAAAATGTGCTACTATGATGACATCATCTACGTAGTTAAAAATTTTGCGGCCCTTAAGAGCGTTTACGAAGAGTGTTAAGGGAATTTCGGTGCTTTTGACCTGTTTTTATATATACAAAGGATCATAGAATTTTTGGTGAAATTTTACAAGCTTTTTCTCAAATCTCTTTATACCAGGTCTTGTATTTTTGTATTTTTTTTTAATTTGTGTCTAACTCTCTACTTTTCTCTTGAGCTCTCACTTGCTCTCTTAGTTATTCGCTTTAACTACTGCAATTACTGTTGCACTAAACTTGCTCTTAGGCTTTTTTCTCTAGTTTGAATGGGTGTGAAAAACACAGATTTTTACTCAGCTGATTATTTTTGTAAACGTTGTGTAGGTATTTCTAAAGATATATAAACAGATAATAGTATCTACATAAATGTTGTTTTTCGCTCTGTTGTTGTTTTTGGGTGCTGCTGTTTTATTTTTGTTTGCTTCTCCAATAAACCACCGGCTTTTCGCATATTTGTAGTTGTGTATATGAATTGGAGCTGTCTTAGACAGTGTTGAAAAACAAATATTTATTGTATCTAAAAAGTCAGTTAAAGTTTATTACCAAATCTTTGAGCCAATTTTTTATACTTTGATGACCTAGCATCAAATTAAGCATATTTAAATATTTAATTTCGACCTTCTTTGTTAAAATTCTGTAATGCTCTTAAAGTTACTTCAGTTAAATTTTTTAAATATGTGTCCTTTTCGACTATCTGTCTAATACTATGTTCAATTATGATTACTATTCAATAAATTTTAAATATTATTAATTTCATTATTAAGTATAAAAACAGTGCAGATACTTGTTAAAAATGTATCTTTTGATATAACAATCTTTGACTACTACTTTTCGTAGGCCAGCTAGTCTGCAGCACATTTCAGAAGGTGGAATTTCATCCAAAGATATCTTTTAAAATTCTTAACCTTTAACTTAGGAGGTGAATTTTTTTGACATAGTCTGTGACGTGGTGGTAAAATTGACCCCATTTTGATTTTACTAAAAAATTCGAATAAAAAGAGGCTTTTAAAATTATTTCTTGTTTAAAAAAAAGTTTTAATATTTCTGCTTAAAATAAATACAAATTTCAATTTGTTTTATTTTTCAATTAAATAAAACTGGCACTTATTTAACTAGCCTTCTTTTAAAGACGACAAAAATATGAAAAGAGGAGGTAAAACTTACCACCACCTCCACAGTTAAAGGTTAAGATACTTTGTAAATAGAATTAAAAAAAAAATTAAAAAATGCATCTTCTCAAGCATTATCTTCAAGTTTGGCAGCTTAGTAGTATGTCTTCTCATACCTTTTCACCTAAAATCTTTCGCAACACTGCAATTACACTTTATATACTCCTTAAAACGTGTTTTACTTTGCATGCCGGTATTATTTTTGCACGTTTTCTTATTACTCGATGTTTCGTTAATGATTTTCTACCTCTTGTCTCTCTCTCTCTCTCTCTCTCTCTCTCTCTCTAACTTTCTCTCTCGTTGTGACTCTCTTCTTCTACGGCTTAGCAGTTTTTTCTGGTATTAGTAACTGTCATTGTGTGCTTGTATCTATGTGATTTTCTCACTTTATTTCGCATTTTAGCTTCATAGATTCTGAGCACGAATTCACTTCAAGTTGAGACATCGTCGGTTTCGAGCGTTCATTTAAGTCTGAACCACGTTCTGAAAAAGCAAAAGCAAAAACAAAATATTTGTGCAAAATAGTATTCTTTTTTAAGACATATGTACATATTTGTGAGATACAATTTTATGAAAAACTTATTTAAATGATAGTTAAAGCTATCTTGTGATTTTTTAAAGAAAAACATAAACGTAAAAACTTATTTTTGTGCGCACTTGCTTTGATTTTTGGGAGGTGAGCCTTTTTTTTCTTTGTTCAGCCGAGATTGTGAAATTTGTCTGCCCAACAACACTTGGCTAAGTTCCCATTGACCTCTACCCTTCGCTTTAACCGTGCATGCATGTTGTATGTAGGCACCTAAGTATCTATGTGCACACATGTTTGTGTATAGGTGCGCCTTAAATAAGGCAACGTCTGGTTCGGTGTCTGCAGGAACTGTGAAAAATCGAAGTGAAAACGTTTCTGCTAAGCGCCGCCGTCGACATATTGCGAAAATTGTGAATAATATCTGTAATGTTGAATTAAATCTGTATTAAAGTAAACTAAATGCTGTAAAGATATTTCTTTCAAGAAAAATTATTTGTGGTTCACTTTAGACCTACATTAAAGTTATAGTTTTTTAATGCTTAAATTAAAATACAAAATGAAATTAAATCAGAAATCTTCAACACAACTTGTGATATGTTCTGGTATAAAAAAATAAACAAATAATTGAAACAAATGTGCTCTACTGATCAAAATGTGCTTCATAGAACGGTTCAATATAGTACATAAACTCTGGACCTCTTTGTAACTCTGGACCTGTTATGTGTCTCGTGCCTCATAGTACATTTCATAAAATGTGCTTCATAGCATCTTTTAATATACTAGATGGAATATTTTTTGTAACTCTGGACCTAATATGTGTCTCGTAATAGTCGACAGTGTATCTCATGAATTAAAAAACTGTTTGTGGAGTGTAGGGTTTAAATAGTTAGATTTCAATTCATTTATTTCATATAAAAGCAGTAAAAAGTTGTTTGATAGGTATACAGTAGAGTGGATTGAAATGTATGGAGGCAAAAATCGTCATCGGCTTCATATATTTTGAAAACTCTTGGTCAAAACAAATTTTTCTGCATCCTTTGTTTTCGTGCGACATAACTTTTGGCTTTGTCCGAGGGTTTTTGTATTTCATTGCCATATTTTTTCACTGAAGTTTTTTATTTTAAATCTGATAACGAAATATTTACGTTAAACCTCTTAATCAAGTCAAAATTAACATCCTGTAATGAGTTTCCTATGATACCATGTAAGCGCTAGAAGATATTCGGGTTCAAAGTTCACCGAAATCGGTCATTAGCCAATATCTCTGCTACGCTATGTCGGATAAAATATGCTTGCACCAAAATTGTAGATCAATTAAGAAATTTCTACTCTGCACTGTTTACTGGTGCTGATATTTTTTTAAGATAAATATCTGATCTACAATTTTGTTGCAAGAGTATCTCATATCTGACATAGAAGAGCGGTGATATTGGCGAATGACCGATTTCGGTGAACTTGAACCTGAATATTTTCTAACGCGAACATGATATCATAGGAGACTCATGGCAGGTGGTTAATTATGACTTATTTAAGAGTTTTGCACCAACAAAATTGGGACGTAAGTTTGTCGATTTTAGATAAAAAAAAAATTTCACTGAAAAAAAGCTGGCAATGATATACAAAAACCCTCGAGCAAAGTCAAAAGTTATGTCGCAGAAAAAACTAAGTATGCAGAAAATTTTGTTTTGACCAGGACTTTTCAAAAATATATGAAGCCGGTAAGGTTAAAAATTCGTTCCACTCTAGTATACACTAATCTATTCTAAAATAATATTGGTTGCGGACTTTAAAAAATACGTCTAATTTCGGCCCTAAGCTTGAATTTAAAAGTTATAGGCAAAAATCTGAAAAGATGAGACATTTTACATTTATACACTACACACAAAAAAACTATATTTTCCGTAATTTTGAATATTTCTCTGCAAAGTTGGAAAAAATTTCAAATTGTGCTTAATAAGCACTTTAAAAACTATTAAGAAAATATGTATTTCATATAAAGAAATCACTTTGGATATTGGATATATAAGATTTTGCTTTTTTTAGATTCAGTTGTATGTTTTTTAACATCCATGAAATTTTTCTGGATTTTTTAATAGCTATAGAATTATTTAATTAAAAAAAATTTTTTTTGGTATTGAATGTAATAATTTTCATGCCAATTCTTAAAAAAAAAAAATTAATATGTAAAAGATGTGATTAGATGTAAAACCTTCCCACTAAACCATAAGCGAAGGTTTTGAGTAAGGTGAGAGTTTTGCGAACCTTTTTCGATAGATTTTTTTTTCAATTATTTATTTATTATATTGTCGCTTAAAGTGCTTGCTATAGAAGATTCGTGAAAAATTTTCCCATAAATAAAAACTGTACTTCTTTTGCAAAATTCATAAAAACTTATTTTGAGTAAAAAAAGATTTATTTTAGAAGCTAAAAATTACTCGTAAAAGAACAATTTTTGTTCATAAATGAGTTCAAAAACTTATCATAAATGTTTCTTTTTGCATTTTTAAATGAATTCAAAATTTGGCTTTTTTATATACTAAAATGAGTTAAAAAAGGAATAATTTAAATCTTTGTTGATATTTTTATAATAGTAAATTAAAATGTTAACCTTCATACAAACGTTATATAAACTTTCAAACATTTGGCTCAAATATAAGGTGACAAATTTTAAAATAATACTGCTACAAATGAAGTGGTTAGATGTGCGTGACAGTAGATGTGTTTGCTTCAAGTTTAGATTTTGCTTCAAATTTCAATTAAAACATCAGTGAATTTATAACAATAATTAAGTAATCTGCTGGGACCTTTCTTTTTAACTATTATTATTGAATGTAGTTATTTTATTATATTATATATTAATACTATCAGGCCTGTAGCCAGGGGGAAAAAGGGAGGCAATTCCCCCCTACTACAACCGTTTGCCCCCTGGCCAAATCAGACAATGAAAAACTTTAAATAAATAATTAATATGCATTTTGTTGATATATTTGTTTATTGCTTTAAAATTAGTTTAGTTTAAAATAACAAAAAATATACACATTCACCTTATTCATGACTTGAATATGTATATGAAATTTGTTTAACAAAATTCAAATTACTGCCGGGTCGCCAACATTTCCTGCCAAAAAAATAAGATTTGAATTTTAATAATTTTTTAACCCGCATCCATAGGAACTTTCTAGATATGAAAACATGTTGTGCACCAATTTGATGCAGATACAAAAAGAATATATAATTCATTGAAATGTTTTTAATTTTTAAATTTTTCTTATGCATGATGAATGTTTATTAATTTTAAAATAAGAAAAAACTGCAAATCTTAATACTGGAAAAAATTCAAAAAAGCAAAAGATTTTAATCAAAACATGCATGTTTGTTCTTAATATATAAATGTGAATAGTAAATTTGCATCAATTTGATGCAAACGACGGATGCGGGTTAATTCAATTTTTTTATTTGTTTTACTTAAAAAGTGTCTTATAGCGCATTCTTTACTGAAAAAAAGTCTGACCTCACAGAATGCAGAATTTTTTAGATTCTGACCTGAATTTACAGAATGTTGACTTCTTTTGAGCTGAGAAAAGAACGGAAAAAATGCAATATTTTTTTTTCATTTGATATTATCTGCACTGTTGTTTTGAATTCCGATTTATTTACGATTGAGGTTATGTATAGTGCGGTACTGCATGTAATTTTTAAGAAATACTCATTGAGCTGTTAAATTTTATTAAAAATAACCACTTTAATCAAAATTGTTTTGGTTTTTATTAAATTAAATTGTCGTTCAATGATATTATTTCTGCTTAAATTTTTATAAATACTGAAATAGTTGAGAGGTTTTGAGTGGTAACACATTTTCTTTTAATATTTTAGCCCTTAAAGCCTGAATACAATGACTGCAGCATGCGTCCGACGACAATCCGGTAACTTGTCGTCAGAGAGAGATGTTGCAGTGCTCTCGACGACTTGATTATAATGAATGCAACAGCGACAATCTGTATTTCATATCGAACATAAACAAACTCTGCAATGTTCGCTTTTGCCGTCTGTCAAATAAGATATAGATCAAAGTCTGCGACAGCAAAAATTGAAGCATATAAAAATTCATACTCGTTTTTTGAATTGACTTTAAGTTTAATATATATGTTTCGATGATCAACTATTTAATTTAGTAAAATGGAAGCTTTTGACCAAAACTGATCAGCTAAAAGTTTAAAATTTTTTCCATTGCGCAAATTGAAGCGTCAAGCTTAAAAGTCTTGACGAGTGGAAACCAAGATAAAGTTGTCATTTCTGTAACCAACTGTGTATTCAGTTAGTGATAGATTAAACGATAAAAAAAACGATAGACGAAACGATAAAAATGCACGGAAAAGTGTTTTAGTTTTCTCTGATACCTGCGATCTCCAAATAAAGACTTTTTTGTCATTATTCCTGTAACAACTAAAAAAAAAATTAAATGCTTACAAATCAATTTCAGTATGCTTAAAATTAGCCTTCGAGCTAAGGGCTTTTTCAGCCATGTATACTTATATAAATTCTGGCGTCGCTAAAAAGCTTTCAGTTTGCAGACTAACTTATTGTAGCTTCAGTTTTATTTTTACATTTAAGCAAAATGCTATGAAAACATTCAATCTTTAGTAAAAAACATGTTTTCAATGAAATTTTTTTCTAAACTGACTCTTCTTTTACTAATTATAAATTCAAAGATAAAAAATCATACAGATATTCATAAAATTTAAAAATTTTTGTGCTGTGTACTGTATACATTTTTTTTATTATTTTTGTATTGATTTACACAACAAAACATTGTCATTACCTTTTTAAAAACTCAATAAGTAGTGGAAAACGTAGTAGAAAAAGCAGTAGTGAAATGTATCTTTTGGTATTTAGTACTACTAAAAAGTATGATATTTAGGCAACTGAGCTATATTTTGTCATTAAAAAATTACTCTTTTGCTCTCCTCTTCAATTTTACGGGTGTATATCTTCCTTCTTGTGAGAAAACTTAAAATAAATGAACAACCTATAGTAATTAAATCATGGGCGCTATTATAACTTTTAACGAAAACGACGAGATAATTTTTTTCATTTTCAGTAAAAAACACAGATTTGGTAGCATTTTCGGATTTAAAGCGCCTGGAGAGCTTTGGCCTCTATACACCGCATTAGAGAGGCTCCTTCTAATTTGTGAAATTTTTAGAAAAAAAATTTTATTTTATTTAATTTTTAAAAAAATTTTGAGTATGTAAATTTGAAAAAATTGTACGCAACTCGCTTTTTAATTTATTTTTTAATATGAGTTATAACAAATTGGACAAAATTGGACAAAAACTATAAAAGTTGTAATATTTTAAAGGTGCCCCCAGACTATATGCTTCGTACAGATGACATTTAAAAAAAAATTACATACCAAAATTCTTCTGTGTGTCAAAATTAAGTTTTTTTTTATCTGACACGACATTTGAAAATAAAAAACAGCTTTTGAAATTTTTGTAAACCGTAATGCTGCAAAGTGTCCTCCTTTGGCCATTCAAACTAAAAATAAATTCATTATACATCAATTTATTGAATAAATGTCTTAAAATTTACCTTTTCTTCCATTTTCACAAAAAAATTTTTTTTTTTAAATTTATCAAACTTACATTTTGTACAGATGTTCCACACTATCTGTAGCTAGAAACTATTTGCAATTTTTGACGTGTCATATGTATGAAACATATATAGGGTATTCACAAAGTGTGCTATCATGTCATAATGTCATATTGTCCTAAGATTTTACACTAGTTTAAACATTTTATTGTTGCCTTCCATATAAAAAAGTACTAATATATTACAACACTGAAAGCTATGCTTATTGAAGTGTCGTAATCAAACAGATGTTTCTTATTTGCATTTATTTATCTTGCAAATTATAGTTGTAAAATTTAGGACAATATGACATGATAGCACAACTTGTGAATACCCTAATAGTGTAGAGGCACTTTAATTTGCGAACAAAATTTAATATGTTTCTTGTATTAAAAAATCGTATAAATCCAAATATGACAGTATAAAAAAAATATGCAGTGAGAGTATATTCCGAAACTATGACTAATATATATTCTTCTCTGGCATATGTAAGGTAGACTTTTTCTTCTGCCATGGTAGAATATTACAGGTAGTCTCGTGGCTAATCGTGATCTCTTTGACAATACTACCAGAATTGTAAAAATCAGTTTTTTTTTTAAAGAAAACAAAGATAATAGAAAAAATGAAATTACTTCAATTAGATATTTTCGTGTTGTGTTAAAAAACTTGAATAAAAGTGAATTACTTATTTTTTTTTTAATTAAAATGAAGTGCGTGTTGTGACGAGCTGACCAGCTGACGAGCCTAGACAACGATGAAAAATGTCATGTGCCAAAAATTTTAAAAAAGATGCTCGTGTTTGCTATAAACACTTCCACAAAAATGATTTCTTAGAACCTCATATAAATTACCTCAACAGCTGTACAAAATCCTATTTTAATTGATTGATAAATAAAAAATTAAAAAAGCAAAATAATTAAAAAAAAAATTATTTTTAATTTTTCCTTTCTCATCGCATTCTCATCGGTTGCAGATTTTGTATGAGCTGTCAGTTGCCTTTTGACAGTTATGGTAGTTCGCTCTCAGCCGTGCGACTACCTCTATTCTTCTACCATGGGCATATCGAGCACAAAAAACAAAAAAATCAGAAGAAAATCAAAATATTTTTTTCAGATTTATTGAAGTCATTTCAAATAAGATCTATATGTTTTTTTCTGATTTTTTATGTTATTTTTTGTGTTGACTGAAGGAGGACCTCAAAGGCTAGACCAAATGTGATACAATTTTTTGTAGGTGTTTTAGTAGATTCCTGGATAGCTTAGATTCACAATTCATAGCATGAAATTTTGTTTTAAGACTTTTCCAGTTACAATGAGTATTTTGGAGCTATCCATTTTTAACACTAGACGGCGCTGTAGTACAAATCTTTTGCAAAACTGCAAAAAGCTCCTAAACCACTTATATGATTAACGTGCAAATTTGTGTAAAGCGGTTTTTAGGTACGATGAGTGTTTTGGCTTGATCTATTTTGATTTGTCATTAACACCAGAGAGCGCTGTAGTACAAATCTTTTACAAAACCACCAAAAACTCTTTAACCGCTCATATGATTTGCACAAAAATTTGTATTGAGAGATTTTAAGGTACGATGAGCGATTTGGTGCTATTTATTTAGATCTACTTTTTACACAAGGGGGCGCTGTAGTACAAATCTTTTACAACACCACTAAAAACTCTTAAACCGCTTATATGATTTCCACGAATTTTTGTATTGAGAGGTTTTCAGGTACGATGAGTGTTTTGGCGCTATCTATTTTGAATTCTTTTTAACACCAGAGGGTGCTGTAGTACAAATATTTTACGAAAACACCAAAAAGTCTTAAACTGCTCATATGATTATCATGAAAATTTTTATAAAGAGGTGTTTTACAGACTATGAGGATTTTGGCGCCATATATTTTGATCCATTTTTAACACCAGAGGGCGCTGTAGTACAAATATTTTACGAAATCACTAAAAACTCTTAAACCGCTCATATGATTACCATGAAAATTTGTATAAAGCGGTGTTTTAGGGACGAGAAGGTTTTTTACGCCATATATTTTGATCTATTTTTAACACCAGAGGGTGCTGTTATACAAATCTTTTGTAAAACAGCTCATAGGATTAGCATGAAAATTTGGATAAAAAGTTTTTTGGGTACGATGAGTGTTTTGGCGCTATCTATTTTGATCCAAATAGAACATCATCTGGCCGGGTAAGCTAGTTAAAAATATATTTAATGTGGATAAAGTACTAAAGTTCACATAATAGGGTGCTATTTACGTTTGGAATCTAGAAATTAACACCCAACGAAGATACCTTTGCACAGAGTAATCTGTCTTTTCTTTGCCTTCAAATCCCTTCTCAAATCTAGTATCGACCACAAATCAGTTTTATTGTTTTTCCACGTAGAGGCAAGTGTCTACATGAGCTTATCACTACCTTAATATAGAAAGGCCCTAAATAATTTTTTTTACTTTACAGGAGAAGAAAAAACTTGATAAAAATTAAAATTTTGCTGCTGCGAATTTTTTTAGGTGGGGTTTTTTATTTACGACTCTTGCCTGGGGTTTTTTATTTAAGACTCTTGCCAATTTAATGCTGCAGCAATTCTTTTGTAGCAATTTCTTTTCAGTAACAATTTTTTTGCAAAAATCTCAAAAAAAATCGTTCTTGAAAAAGTTGATTTAGGGCCTTTCTTTATTAAGGTAGCGTTATAGACATGCAGGTTCCTTAAATCTACTGGAATGTTTGAAAGTATATCAATTGAAAATGTGCTCTTAAGGCCTTTCTGCTAGAAAAAAAATTCTCCGAAAAAACTCTACTCAATTGAGAAATTATCTTCTCAGAAATAAAACGTGTCGGGAGCAAGCACAGATTATTTAAATATTAAAAAAAAATTTTTGTATTCCAAGTATAGCGTGTTGCGTTTTCAATTAGAACAAAATCAAGAATAGTACTTATAATTCTAAGTATATACAATATATTAAAAATTGTTAGCTACTTATTATTATAAAAAAAGTCTCAATAAATTGAACTTAAATTTATTTGGGGGTTATTTCATTTGGTTTAATTTAGGTTGTTGAAGAGTTGCTTACAATACAAATAAATTTCTTTTTTTAAATTTTGTAATTTTATTATAAATTATAAATTTTGGCATTATTTTTTTGCGTGTAGCTACGTCTTTTATAAATTATTCCTTCTGTAAAAAGCGGATAAGAAACCAATTACATGGCAGAAGTGGGTAAAACAGTATTCCCAACTTAGGGGGTTTTCCCCTAAATATAGGGGAAAAAAGTGAAATGGGATTTTTAGGGGGTTTTTAAGGACTTTTTGATATTCTTAAGCATTGGATAATCAAATTTATTACAAATTTTTTTAATTTATTCCGATTTTGCTATGCATTTACTCCTCAATTTTTTCCTTTTTCATTCCCTGCTCGTTACCATAGTAGGCTTGGGTAGTTCATGAACGAACTAGTTCACTTGAACTATTTGCACTTATGAACTATGTGAACTAGTTCGTTGATTCTCGTTCTTTTAGTTCTTTTAGTTCAATCGATTTTGCAGCGAGTCAGATCAAAATGAACTAGAAAAAATATTGGTTTCACTCAACAATAGTTTGATTCCGTGCTGATACAGTTTTTCACTAATGAACGGTAAAAAAAACTTTGTGCAAAAACAAATTTTTGTGGCAAATATTGTGTGGAATGCCCCATATGTAGTATTTTTAAGTAAATTTCTTCTATGTCCGCAGTTAATGATTGATTCGGTCATATAGTTCGTTTCATTTTTTAGATCTGATCATGAACGAGCAAACAAAACAAGCTAAAAGACCTATTGAACTAAAAAATGCAACGAGCTAACATAATTTACGATCTAAAACACTAAACGAACTATAAGACCTAACGAACTAACCACATGAACGAGTGCACGAGAACTAAAAGAGCGAACGAACTAATTGAACTAAATGAACTAAAAGAACTATATGAACGAACTAGTTCATTAAACTCAACTGAACTAAAAAAAGCGATCTTTTTAGTGAACTAAAATGCCCAAGCCTATACCATAGTGTAAAAAACAAAGTCAACGTGACGTCTAAATATTATGCTAAAGCTGTAAAACTTGTGAATCTCTCTCTCCCTCTCTTGTCTCTGAAAGAGACCGAAAAGGAGATTTTGTATGGCTTGACAAATCAAGTGTTTGATTTTTACAACAAAAATTTAAAATTGAGTTCACCTTGTTTTGAATAAAAACCGAATTTTTTTTGTAAATATTAAATCATTTATATCTAAAGATTACAACAAAATGTTAGTTGATCTTTTTTTGTTTTTGGGGGATTTCTAAGTAATTGTAGCGATTTTAGGGGTTTTTGGCTAAAGCTTTAGGGAAAAATATTTTAACATACCTTTTTAGAAAGAGGGCAACAAATAAAAACACACATGTATCGTCGTTTTTCATGCACACGTCAGAATTTTTTTTTAATGTTTTAAGTTCTTTGGTGCAACACAGTATGATGGCTCCATATATTTGTTGGAAAAAATAGAAGGAGTTGTTCGAATTTAACAAAATTTCATTTCTAAATGCTGGTTCAAAAATTGGTATCGGTTTTTTGTACCGGGTTCGGTTTGTTCAATAACCGGTTTTTTTAGAATAATTTGTTTAATACCTTTGTTTAATTTGTTTAATACTTTATGTGGTTATTTCAGAAATTTATTTTTTTTTTATACCGGTTACGGCTTTTATTGGCAAATAATGCTGCACTTTTTGTCGCGTTACTGAGACAAATGCGTTCAAATGCAAAAATAAAAGGCCCTAGTTTCTTTAAAATCATTTATTTACTCAAACATTCCGCTTTTTCCCAACATTATGTTCAATACGTAATTCAATTAGTAATTATGTTCATAACGAATTATAATGTGAATTTTTACTATTGTGAAACGAGTGTATGAAAAAGAAAGCCGTAACCGGTACAAAAAAAGCAAATGAATTTCTGAAATCACCGTATAAAGTATTAAGGTATTAAAAAAATTATCCAAAAAATCGGTTCTTTAAAAAAACGAACTCGGTACAAAAACCGATACCAAATTTGGAACGTATCGTCATACGTTTAGAAATAAAATTTTATGAACTTCGAACAACTCCTTTTATTTTTTTCCAACAAATATATGGAGCCTGTGTTGCACCAAAGAACTTAAAACATTAAAAAAAAATTCTGACGTGAACATGAAAAACGACGATACACGTGTATTTTTATTATTTACCCCCTTTCCGAAAATGTTTATTTGGTTCATAGGACAGAAAAAAATCACTTTTTTGTAACACGGTGTAATTGCCCGTGAACGGAAAGTTGTTATTTCAGGCATATTTACCTTCGTTTATTTAATTTTCCATTAAATATAAAGTGTTATTTCATTACATTTGGGCATGATTTCATTTTAATCATTTGGGGTTTATTTCATATTCGTTGTGGCTAACATATTTCATTTCGAGTTATTTCATTTGGAGGTCATTTCATGACGCCGAAATAATACCAAAATTGATCAAAAATTAAAAAAGTGAAAAAATTAAATTTAATTTTCTTGTAAACAAATCTTCCCCCAAATAACCCCAAAATTGAGAAATGAAATAACCCGCAAGCCGAATGAAATAAAGCTAACAACAAAAAACCAAAATGAAATAAGCCCCAAATAAAATTTGATTGATTCATAATGAAATAAGCTCCAAACAACAAAATGAAATATCAACCAACATTTGTGAAAAAATCCCCAAAAATTTGGAGACATTTCATATGAAATTCTCTAGTGGTGATGTTTTGATTCTGTTTAAAATCCATGGCATAATATTTTAAGTATTTAGAGAAAAATTCCCTATTCTATTCTATTAAAAAACTTTTTGTTTTTACACTAAAAACTAATTATTTTTTCTTGCAACATCTTACAGAGTCAAACAAGTGACATCGCACTCGTCAACCAACAAGCACAAGGACTTATACGTCAAGCTGATACACGTAATCGTCAGTTGATCGAAAAGGATAACGCCGATTTGAATCGTCTGTGGGCTGATCTAATCAAAGGTTTGGAAAATCGTCGTGACGCTTTGCAAAGTATTGCCGAGTCTTGGGATCAATTTGAGAATCGTTTGCATAGCTGGGAAAAGGCACTCGGACGTTTGGAAGATAAATTCCGAAATGTCGACCCAGTCGTAAGGTCGCGACGTCATTTGGAAGATACAAAGCATGCCATCCAGGTAAGTGCGAATAGCAAAAAAAAAAAAAAATTTCAAAAAATTAATATTCAATATCGCATGTAGTCAAAACTGGATTTTTTAATGGTTTGCCGTTAATTGTTTTGACTTTTAGTTTTATTGTATCAACTTTAGTCAGCGTGAGCTCATAGTTAGTGCGTTCTACTGAGAAACCAGTTAAACGGGGAGGGGGCCGGAAAAAAATAAATTTTCGCTTTAGCGGCAAAACGGTTGTTAGAAAAACGTAGAAATTTTAATGCTTCCATAAGATTTCAGCTCCAAAACTAGGCCTCACAGTTTAGGATAATATTAAAACCTACACCGATTCACTTCTTAATAAGTGATATTTTAAGCTACATTACTGTTTTTATTGCGTTTCAGTTAGTTTTGTTTCTGCGAAAATGTTCTTATGAAGCACATTTTTTAGAAAAAACAACATTTAACCGATACATAATCATAACATACTATCAAAATCATATGTACATAGTTCTTGTTCAGCTAAAGATAGATATGTATCTCAAAGCCTTTATGCGCTTGTGTGTGTGTGTGTATTATTTTTATAATTGTTTTTTTTTTAGCTTAAATGAGCTCATCAGCTTACGATTTGAAATCAGAAAATCGAAACACCGTATCTTGCGCCCCTAATAAATCAATTTACATAATAAAATTTATTTACTTTGTCAGCGTTTTCAAAAAATAACAACAAATTTACACCAACAATATACAAGCAAATAAGTTTTCTCTCCCCCGAGGCCACAATTTAATCATCTAAAGTCGCAACAAATTCAAGTTCACGGCCAGATGATTGGCTCATTGAATAGATCGCGCTCGTTGTTGTCAGGTTTTCGTGGTTTAAACGATAGAATTAAATTAAAAGCCAATTCAAACTCTTCGCTGTAAACTATAGTCAAATAAACAATATATATAAATATTTACAATAGAAGGGGAAAAATGCTTAATGAAGCACATTTGTATTGACAGATTTGATAAACAAGCAAAATGAAATTGAATCTTAAGCTCTTCCGAAGTTGTTGATTGAATTTCATAGGAAACTTGCTCTTAGAGGCTTATAATATATATATATTTTTCCACATAATTTCTAAATCATCACATAATCAGAAATCAGAAAAAATGGGTCAGAAATAAGAGAACGAATAAAAAATATCATAATACCGAAAAAAAACCAAACATAGAAAAAAAATACGAATAAAATATCGTTAGATAAAGACTTTTTGAAACTCTACAATCTAGAGCAGTAAGTTTTTGTCTATTTTAGTAACAAAACAAAAATAAATAAAAATAGGTCGAGTACAAAAAAATTTTAAAAGTAATTCACTATAAAAAGGCTTCAGAAGTCTTTAGATTTTAATTTTATGAAGTACAAGCAGTTGCGTTCCTAGGTTTGCTGATAAACTGGACTAATACCAGTAGTGTCACCCTTTTAAAAATTTCTTAATGAAAAAAAAAACGAATTCAGTGAGATGTAATATTTTTGTGTAAAAAAGTTGTATAAAATAAATAAAAATTTATATTTTCAGGAAAAAAAAAACAACAACAAATAATATAACAAACAAAGATTTGTAATGAAACAAAACAATAGGGGTATTCACACTGACTTGGGTATGGGTATATTGAGTACATGTTATTGGTAATTGAGATTAAGTTATTGGGTAATTGCGAGCACCCTAAATTGCCATTGAGTACTTTGTAGACTAGTTTGGGGCAGTGCTGCATGTTTATTTGATCTCCCCGGTTTGAGAGATGAGTGACAGCTGGATGAGGGTTGCCACCAAATTATTTTTAGTCATTTTACGTGCGCAAAATGTAGGCCATTAATTTGGCGTGAAAAAATTATTTTATGTATTAGTAATTTTTTATCGTCATATTACTAATTTTTATTTATTAGTAAATAATTATTAATCTATATAATATTACGCAAATAAAAAAATTGTGGTCCCATTTTACCTGTGTTAACGTTAGCATATTCACATAAATCTTACATAGTTGGAAAGGTTTTTTCGAGTACATTTGCAGAATATAATTTTTATTCAAATAAGTTGTATTTAAAAGAGGTAAAACTAAGCAAATGTAAAAACCTTTTTTCACAATGGGACAGTGCAAACCAATAACAACACAGCTCTGCTGAACAGTGTTGCCGTTTGGATCCAATTGGATCCATTTGGATACTTTTTTCCTTCAAAAATTGATGGATACTTTTTTTTTAAGCCTCAGTGTAAGTTTGAATACTTTTTTAAAAATTTTTTTTAATATGAACATATGTTTTTGTTTTCAAAATATAAAAAGTAAGCAGTCCCTTCAATTCGACAAAAACGTTAAAATATATGATGACATTTAGACATTTTTTGGCAATATTTTCTTATCAAAAAATTCATTAAATCAACCTCTTTTGTTTAATAGCCAGCTTTTTAAAAACAACTTTTAAATTTTGTGAATAATTATGTTGATTTCGACCACGCCCATTTTTAGTTTATTTGCCGATAGTAACAATACGAACTAAGTTAGTGCCAGAGCTGGGCATTTTGTGAATACAATTACTTTCAATTAGAATCACAGTAATCGTAATTGTAGTTGGAAAGTAATTGTAAAAGTTTTACAATTTGAGATGGAGGTTGCCACCTAAATATTTAGCACAGTATTTCCACCTACTAAAATGTATTTTTAAGAGTTTTAAACATCATTTAACAGTGTTAAGGGGTCGCTGATTTCGAATCTGAAGTAAGAATTTTAAATGTTTAAAACTCTTGAAAATAAATTTTTGAAATACAGAATTTTAAATGTTTAAAATTCTTAAAAATACGTTTTACTAGGTGGAATATACTGTGGACAATACTGTGGTAAAAGCTATGGTGGCAACCCCAACCTCCATCTTAAATTTTAAAACTGACATAAGATTCGAAATCAAATCCGTTGTCAGAATTTCAAAATTACAAGATTTCACAAAAATTAAAAAAAAACTCTATTTTTTTTGTACTCTAAAACTCTAACTCTAAAAAAAACTGCACTCTAAAAAAACTTAATTTTTTTTTTGTACTAAAAGATCAAAGAACCAAGGCATGTGCCTTTTACAAACAAGGTTTAGTCTTTGACCTGAAAGCAAAGGGATTGGAACCATACGTGAATTATTGATTGGGCGAAACAGCTAGAAAGACAATTTGAATTGCTTTTAACCGAGGCTAGTGTTATGCCTTAACCTCGGCAAGCATTTCCAGACTTTACTTGTTTCTGTCCTTTAATTCCACATTTTCCACAATTTAGTTTTGGATTTTTAGTTTACCATAATTCTTTAATGTAGGAAAGAACAAAGAAAGTGAAAATAACCATTCCCGAGCCCGGATTCCAACCAGACACCTCTGGTTTGATAGTCTAGCACACTCTCCACTAGACCACAAAGGCCGGCAACTCTATCGGGCATCTTGAAGTTTAAATTTTGACATCAATTCCGAAATCAGCTACTCCTTAAAACTGCCAACCACGGAGTCCTGCACAGAACCCTCAAAAGTCCTAATGAGCTTAAGCTTTTCCTACACGAGGTCATTGAAGTTTTTGTATACCTGCTTTAATTGGATACTTGCCTTTAATTTCAAGCTTTTCAAGCTTTTTACCAAATGCATCAAGTTTTCCTTTACTTGGAACTTCGTGCCGTTCGCTTGTAAGCTAGCATACTTGCAAGTCGCAAGCTGTCGCGTGCTTATTGATATTCAAGTTCATGTTATACTTGATTGAAAATTATCAAGCTTAATCAAGCTTGAACTTGTATTTTAAGCAAGCACTTGAAACAGACTTCAAGTAAGCTTGTGCAGTTCTCTAATATAAATCAAAACGAACTGAATATTAAGGAATGTATAAAAAGATTCGAAAGAAAAACCATTTTTTTTTAGAATTCAGAAAAAAAAAATTCAGAAAAAAATTCTGAAATATTAAAAATCAATACTTTCCCTAAATAAGAATAATTTTTCGCATGAAAAATCAGAAAGAGCATGCCACCGTGGTCGGCATGAAAAAGAAAGTATTACAAAGAGAATTATTCCATCAGGTCCCCACCAAAAATAAAGATTCAAGAAAAGATCTTCTTTGTGAATTGCATCATGAAAAAGACAGATTTATGCAGTAATTCAATTACAAAAAGAATGATTACGATTACAGTAATCGTAATTATAATTCTGCTGTATTGCAATTACTGTAATCGTAATAAAAATTTTTTGATTGCGACTACAATAATTGTAATTGATTTTTTAAATAATTAGGATTACTGTAATTGTAGTTAAAATATTTTGATTATGATTACAGTAATCGCAATCATTATATTTTTAGGATTATTATAGTTTGTAATTGAAATTGTAATTTATATGTTAGAAATTCCAGCTCTGGTTAGTGCAAAATTTTAGTGCAATAAGTCTGAATTCGTCTGAAGTATAGCGTTTTTATTGATTTGTAGGCGGTAATAGGGGGTGTGGCATTTTATTTTATTATTCGAGATCTTGACAATAAATGTTGTAAATTTGATGCTCTTAGGTCAATTATTGCCTATTTTTGCATAAAAGTACAATAACCCTACGCAAAATCATAAAGCATTTGTCAAATGGTATGAAAATTTGTAGTTCTACGTTTTTATATACAATGAATTGATTGGTTAGCTTGATTTTCTTTTTAAATCAACCATTAGTTGGTCTGCAGTACAAAAATTGCTCAAAAATGCAACTCGGGGGACTACAAAATTGGTTTAGACCAAAAAAAAAAAGCAAACCAATGGAAAGGATGTACTAGGATTATGTACTATTCAACTTTGATGCCGGAATCAAACCTGGTCAGATCTCATACAAGTCGATGCACTCTAATGCAAATCGTAGTCAAAACTTTTAACGCGTTTTTCACAAAACCGTGTTTTCGAAGTCGGTGATCACGCTAAGAACGGCTTTACCGATCAGTTTGAAATTTTTCTCACTTACAGATCGATCCTGTGCGTTACCGGTAATAGTAATCTTGTTACCAAAATTCATTACCAGTCTCATGCTATGTTCACACTGAGACTAAATGGGCATTTAGAGCATTTACTATATATATTTGTCCCTGTTGCTCCTGAATTTCTTCGGTAAGAAGATTAACGTTACCGCGACAGAATTGATCTGTTTTGTAAACATAATTGTCCTCCTGATGAACGAAGAATTCTTTTTTAGACAATTATATTTTTTTTTTGCCGAAACTATGAGTCAAATTTTAGTCAAATAAGAAATTTGAATTTCAACATCCACATTTTTCAAAAAATCAAAATTGTTCAAATTCCTTCGTTCATCAGGAGCATTATTTCATTAACTAATTATTCTTTTTTTTTTGACCCCTCGCAAATTTGCTGTCGCACTAATTAATCCAATATTTTGTCATAAAAATTTTTTTTTGTCAAATACAGGGCTGTCCATATTCGAAGCGCCCATCTGGCAACACTGTAACTTTCTGCAGTGATGCCAAATCGACTAATGACATACCGCGTTTGAAGCGACATTCCAAGCAAATGTTTACAATGGAACAGTACACGCCACGCAAACGCTCTAAAATTGTTGAAATTTACATTCAACAAAACAAGTCAATAGTGAAAACTCAACGTGCTTTCAAAAAAGCTCATTTTCAGTTGAACGGAACGGTAAACAAACAAAATTGCCGTATTTATGCCACTGAAAATCCACAAGAGATTCAAGAGGTACCTCTTCACGATGCAAAAGTCACTGTTTGGTGCGGCGTTTGTGCTAAAATGCTCATTGGGCCGTTCTTTGATGATAATGGCCACAGAGTTATTGTCAATCAGGAGCGTTATCGCGATATGATAAACAATTTTTTCATGCCAATCGTTCGTCGAAAGCGTATCAGGCACTACTGGTTTCAACAAGACGGCGCGCCACCACACACAAGCCGCACTACAATCGATTTTTTGAAGCAATTGTTCCCTGGCCGTTTGATGTCAAAAAATGGTGATTTCGATTGGCCGCCAAGATCACCAGATTTAACGCCTCCAGACTTCTTTTTGTGGGGTTATTTGAAATCAAAGGTTTACGTCAACAAGCCAAAGACCCTAGAAGAGCTGAAAACCAACATCCGTCAAGAAATAACCGCCATTCCCATCGAAATGTTGAAGAAAACCATGGAAAATGCTGCAAAACGGGCACAATATGTCGTAGAGGCCAATGGCGACCATTTACGAGATATCATATTCAAGAAATAATATAAGCAAATCTACTTGAACCCAATTAAATGATATTCATGACGAACAGACAAAAAATTGTGGTTTCTTTGATTTATTTAAAAATAAAATGGGAACTTCGAATATGGACAGCCCTGTATATAGTATATTTTTCATATAGAAAAAAATTTTATTAATAAAAACAAAATCCTAAACAAGACCTCTTCTTATACGTACAAACTAGTTGTGCCCCTTAATTTATTCTTAAAAGTGCGGTATTTAATATTAAAACAACGTTTATATAAAATTCGCTCATTATCTGCAAGTAGCACCGGAAGCTTTCAGATGTTATGAGTGTAAGCAAACATTGTTGATTTTTTTGTAGTTTTCAAAATCACCAAATCGTCTTTCTGTCAGTTTCAACCGGCTTTTTATTTCGTTCTCATTCACTTCGGGCAGCAAAAAATACTTTATCAACATCAACCGCTCTCGCTTTAACTCAATTTCCTATACTTGAAGTCGTGTCTGATTTCCCGGCGTCCTTAACTGCTGCCACACCCCTTTCATGTGCCATGCAGTAGTTGTTTCAATGTTATTTTTAGAACAGTTTGTGTGACGTCGCTAAAACTTCAGTCGCTGTGAACATGACTTTTGAGTTGGTGGTCGCTGTGATTATCATACATTTCTACAACAACAACACCAACAACAGCAACAACAACAATGACAGCAGAAGAATTTTTGTTTGTTTTTTGTAAATGTGATGCCATTGTTGTTGTTGCTGTCAAAATGTTTTACTTTTAATTTAACTTACATATTTATAAATTCCAGCCATTTTTAAACGTTAGTGCAAAAAAAAAAATTTAAAAATTATTCTGTCGCGTGTTTGCTTATTCAATATTTGGTATTTCAATTATTATAAATTGGTTTGTAGCTGCTATAAAAAGGCAACAAGCGCGAGCGTAAGAAATGGCAGCCTTTTGCATTTTTCATAGAAATGTGCTTTATTTAGCACAGTTTTGGTTAGCCTGCTATTATTGGGCAATTATATATGTTTGTCGTATTTGGCGAACAACATGTTTGTATGTTTTTTTTTTAAGTCAAATCGCCATATTTGTTAGCTTGGTCGCTGCCGCCTTAAAAATGACGCCATATAAATTTAAATTTTCAATTAAATTCTCGCAATGCTATCACCAATCTATACGAGCTGTAATTACAAACCTTTTCACAGAGCTATATTTATATATATGTATATACAGTTACACATGTGTTTCTATATTCCACATAAAAAGCTGTTTTTTTATAGTTTTCGCTTTTACTTACTACTTGACTACTTGCCTGCGAGCTGGTTGCTTGTAGTTGTAGTAGTTTTTGTTTTAGCTCCAAAAAATGATATAAACTCTGGGCAATCTTTGTTAGCCGGTGATTGTATCATTGAGCATAGCAAAAAAGAGCATATTTAAAAAAAAACGATGACAACTGCTTCTTTTATTGTCAGAAGAAAAATACGCAAGCGCTAAAAATGTGCTTCCCAGAAGCACATTTTAATTTGTGAACATTTCAGAATTTCGATTTTTGTCGATTTAACCTTCACTTTCGATGACAACCTTCGTCTGAGTTCTTCAATTTTTGCAGAATTCATTCAACTTTGCTAGTTTTGCTTATTTGTTTTTTAATTTTCTTTAGACATGCGCTGATAATGGTTTAGTTTAAGCTATTAATTTGTTAAAAAATGTGCTCCAAATCAAACTAGTTTTCTTTTTTGTCTAATTAGCGATGCCAGAAGTTTGCTTCATAGATTAATTATATTATATTTATGCGCTTTATTGGTAAATTTGAAAGTTTATTGGATCCGGAAATCAAATACAATATTTTTGGGTTTTCAGATTATGTTTATTGCATTTTGAGTAAACTTTACCCAGTTGATAAATAAAAGCAAAAAACTGTTAATGATTTGCAAGTAGATGTTTAAAAAGTGTTATTTGCGTATGATAAATCGTAACGTAACGTAACGTAACGTTACGAAAATATGTACGTACAACTCGATATTGAAAATGCTTAATAACCAGTCTCTCAACA
The DNA here is from genome assembly GCA_963920525.1 of Dichetophora obliterata. Classification (NCBI taxonomy): domain Eukaryota; kingdom Metazoa; phylum Arthropoda; class Insecta; order Diptera; family Sciomyzidae; genus Dichetophora; species Dichetophora obliterata. Next base: position 193,934,115 of record OY986436.1, read on the forward strand.
GTCTCTCAACAGTCTCTCTCTCTCTCTTTGGCAAGGTAACAAATGTTGCAAGGCATAAAAAGTCGCAAGGTACCGAAATTCGCAAGATTAAACAAGTCACAAGGTATGAAAAGTTGCGATATATAAAAGACGCAAAATATAAAATAGACGCACGGCATTGAAGGTAACAAGGTGCAAAGAGAAGCAAGGTTAAACAAATCTCAAGGTATAAAAAGTCGCAAAGTATAAAAAGTTGCAAGATATAAAACAGTTGCAAGATATAAAACTGTCGCATGGTACTGAAGGTTACAAGGTACAAGGTAGCAAGGTTAGACAAGTCACAAGGTATAAAAATAAATTTACAAAAAGTTTGCAAAGCATTAAGAGTCGCAATACATAAAACAGTCGCAGGGTTCTGAAAATTACAGGGTAAAAGTGTCGCAAGGTTTAAAAAGTCAAAATTTGGAAATAGTCGCAGGGTACTGAAAATTACAGGGTAAAAGCGTCGCAAGGTTTAAAAAGTCACAATTTGGAAATAGTCGCAAAGTATAAAAAAGTTGCAGGGTAATGAAAGTAACGAGGTTTAAATATTCACAAAGAAGAAAAACTAGCAAGGTATAAAATAGTCGCAATGTTTTGAAAGTCACGAAGTAGCAAAGTGAAACAAGCTGCAAGGTATACAAATTCGCAATTGGCAAGCTCTGAATTATCTAGTTTAAATTTTTTAATCCCGAAATATTTTACGATGAGCCCGGTATAATTTTTTCGGGACTAATTTACCCCCTTATCCCGAAGTTCTAAAAGTCACTAGATACCAAAAGTCGCAATGTATTAAATACTCGCAGGGCACTGAAAGTAATAAGATAGAAAGAGTCGCAAGGTTAAACAAGTCACAAGGTGTATAAAGTTGTAATTTACAAAAAGTTGCACAACAGCAAAAGCCTCAAGGTACTAAAATTCGCAAAGTAGAAAAAGAAAGTCACAAGGTTCCAAAAGTAGCAAAGTAAACCAACTCGCCAAGAAAAAAAATGTTCATAGCAGAAAAATTTGCAAGGCATAAAATAGTCGCAATGTTCCGAAAGTTACAAGGAAGCACAAGTAGCAAAGTGTAATCAGACCTAAGGTATGAAAATTCACAAAATATAAAAGTCGCATAGTGCTGAAAGTAACAAGGTACTGCAAGTAGTAAGGAAAACAAGTCCGAATTTGCAAAATTAGCAAGGTATAAAACAGTCACAGGTTTTTTAAATGTTACAATGTAGAAAAAGTCGCAAAAGGGCGCTAAATGAAACAAGAAAGAAAATACCAAAAGTCGCAATAAAGAACAATTCACTTTCTATAAAAATTCGCATGGTATAAAATAGTCGCAGGGTACTAAAAATCACAATGTTTCAAAAGTGGCAAAGTAGACCAGTCGCAAGATATAACATTTTGAAAAGAAGAAAAAGTTGCAAGGTATAAAATAGTTGCAATTTATTAAAAGTTACAAGGTACCAAATGCAGGAAGGTAAAAAAAAATCACAAGGTATAAAAAGTCGAAAGGTACACAGCGTATTGAAAGTCTCAAGTTATAAAAAAGTCGCAAAAGGGCCCTGGGTAAAACAAGTCACAAGTTACCAAAGTTGCAATCTATAGAAATTAAAAAAGGAGAAAAAGTTGCAAGGTGTAAAATAGTCACAGGATAATGAATATAACAAGGTGCCAAAAGTAGTCAAGTAAAGCAAGTTGCCAGGTACAAAAATAAGTAACTTGCAAGTAGTCGCAAGGTATAAAATAGTCGCAGGTCATTGAAAGTCGCAATAAAAAAGGACCAAAAGTTGCAATTTGAAATAAATCACAAGGTTTGAAAAGTCACAAAAGAGCACGAGGTAAGAACTGTCGCAAGGGGCAAAAAGTCGCTTGGCAAAACTATAGCAATGTAATAGGTGCTTTTTCAACATCGCCTTTTAACGAATTTTCAGTTGTGACTACAATTCAAATATGTTTATAACTATTCTATAATTTCTTTTATGTTCAAGCTTTGTTTATCTCTAATGTTTTATTTATAATTCTTTAAGGAAATTCTCGGTGAATCTGAAGAACTTAAATCATCACATAAAGAGATTGAGACGCTCTCAAAATCAATCGTCACATTCCTTGGGGAAGTTCACAAACCCTCGGCGGAGGCCATACGGGCCAAAGTGGATAACTTAGTGCAACAGCAAACAAAGTAAGTAATAGCATTTAGAATCTTTACAACTCTTCATAGCAAAAAACTCTTCAAACTAAATAAGTAGTTTTTGCTGTCACTGATTTTTTGTTTGTTTGTTTTCGCGACTTTGTCAATTTGATTGTTTATGTTAAATGGGGCTTAAAATTATTTTAGCCTCTGTTTCATTCTGATTGATACTCAGTTGAATTGTTTGTCGAAAACTATAAAATTCTTTCAATAGAAATAGCAGTTATTTAAGAGTAGTTAATGCTAAAAATAATTAACTGCGGAAATGTTTAAATTTCGTTAAATGCCAATTATGCCGTCAAACGCTGACTATTTTCATTCATTTACTATTGATTTATATACATATGGCCTTGTGAAAATTTGCCTTTAACAAAACTAAGCTGCTCACCATGAATTGATGTATTTTTGCTATAGCGAAAAATGCTGTTTAACTACAGTACGATGTAAAAAATTATGTACATACTATACATGTTGGAGAATTTCTGCTTAACCCTGTGACCATTTTCGTTTTTTTTTAAAAGCATTGAAATGAAATCTTAAACTTGATCGATAACTTTTTTTCATGAACAAATGCTTCTAAGCTACAATAGTTTTTAATCTTAAACCTGAACTGCCAAATTTATCGTTATCAGTTTTGCCTAGACAAATAAATTACAATATCGATAATTATTTTAAGATTTTTTTTTTATTTTTATTAAACATAAATATCTAAAATATGGGTTTTAATATTTAGTATGTAATATTTCCTAAAAAATATTTATATATTTTTAAAAATAAATTTTCCAATATTTTGTATGTAAAAATATAATAAAAAAATTTTAAAATTTTTTTAAATATATTTTAAAATATGTATTAAAATATGAAATATATTTAAAAAAATATAAGTTTTTTGCAATTATAACATACAAAATATTTTTATTTATTAAAATATATTTTTTAATTTGGAAATTTCTTTTTACTGATATGATATTCCAAAAATTATGTGTATATATTTTAAATTTAAAACAAAAATTGTATTTTTATATTATTATAATTAACCTGTACTATGAAAATATTCGTACTTTTTTTGAAATTGCATATCAGTTACTAGAAATAAGTCTTTTTAAATAATCGATAGCTTAAATTTATTTGTTTATGCAAAACTGATATATATTTAAAATTGGCGATACACATTTAAAATAAAAATTTATATTAATATCTTAAAAGAGCAACGAAAATAACGGAAATCATTGATAAACATTGAAAATAATTGATAATTAATTGAAAGGTTATCAAGAGATAACGTAGGATTTTTGACGAAATGATTTGAAAAATTAATTATAATAAATTGATAAAAAATGTTGCTTTTTTGTTAAATAATGGGTACATAATAACCGAATACTAATAAAAAATTGTCGATAACTAATTAAAAAAATATTGAGAGCAATTTTACATATTATTAAAACGTAAATACAGGATATCGATAAAAAATTGTAAAGTAATTCCTTTTTATAATATCGATATATACTTGTAATTATCGATTACAAATTTTTATATAAGCAATGTTTACCAAAATATATCGATAGAAATTTAAGAATTATCAGTTCTATCTATCAATATTGAAGTTATCGAAAAACAATCGATAAGTTATCCATGAATTATTAAAAAGATTTGCATATTATTAAAAACTATCGGCACTCAATTAAAAATCATCGATAAATACTTAAATAATATCGATGTATAATTGACAGTCATCCTTAAAAATTAAAAAAGTAGAAAAGTTGTAATAAAATCGCTAAATAATTAAAACTTTATCTACAATTTACCAAAATATAAACTATCTAGTTTTGAAATTGACTTTGTATTCAAGTTTGTTTTGAAAAAATGGCTTTTTTATGAAATAATTGGAACATAATAACCGATACGTAACTAGAAAAGAGTCGACAACTATTAAAAAAAAGTTGGAACAGTTTTAAAAATTATCAATACATACATACATACTTGATATCAATACAAATTAAAAAGAATTTTTTTTAATGATAGATATATACATACAATTATCGATAATTAGTTTTAATATAACCGATAAGTACCAAAAATTATCGATGGAAATTTAAGAATTATCAAGTATATCAATCAATATTAAAATTATCGAAAAACTATCGATAAGTTATTAATGAATTTTGTAAAAGGTTTGCAGACTAGACATATAATTATAAAATTGTGGATAATAACTTAAAAAATATCCATATTGTAATTGAAAATCATCGTTAAATATAAAAAAACATCGAGAAATTCTCAAAATATCGGTAAATAATTTGAATTTCATCTACTAATAACTTAAAAATACTAATTAGCGAGCAAAATTGATTTATTATATAAAAAATTTATCGATAATTTCAAAGTAATAATTTATCGATATATTATTAACTATTGATACTGAAGTTAAAGAGGAATTATCTATGAAAAATTGTTGAATTATTCAAAATATTCGCGCAGAAAAAAACTAGAAAAATACTTTTAAAATGTTTACTTATTAAAAAACAGCGTCAGGTTAGGTAAGGTTAGGTTCAAGTGGCGGCCAAAGACCGGCCCACATAGACCAGATATTTGATCTGTTGTGGTACCGCAGGGGATCTACTCCTCCTCTCGTAAGTGCTGTCGTGAAACCACACTGAACTAATAATAAAATGCAGTAGACGCTTAACGTCTACCTCCTCAAGATCCATGAGATCATCTCAAAAATGAGGCTTCCTAGATGCTTCTGTCTTCTGAGGGCTAAAGCGGGGCATGAACAGAAGAAATGCGATACTGACTCCTTCTCATCCTCATCCCTGCAACTCCTGCGGAAGTCATTGGCATGAACCCCCATTCTAAGGGCATGCCTACCTATAATACAGTGTGCTGTTATAACGCCTATCATAGAGGAGAGATCTTTCCTCGCCATTTGAGTGAGCTTCATCGTTCGTTTTTCAGTAAAACTAGGCCACATCTTTCTAGCTGTGTTAGAGGTTGTGCTATGCTTTCATCTGAAATTAGCCAATTCTGTGGCATGTTGCCTAAGAGCCAGGTTGCAAGAGGCATGCACGAGGTTAGAGGCATGCCTAATGTTTCCATGTCTGGCAGCAGCGTTGCTGCTGTACCTTCCCTAGCGAGCTCATCTGTTCTACAATTTCCCGAAATGCCCTTATGCCCTGGTACCCAGACCAGATGGATATCGAACTTATCAGCCATCTCATTAGGAGACGAGCGATATTTAAGTGCTGTTGGTGATGTTAGGAACACACCTGCAAGGGATTTAATCGCTGCTTGGCTGTCTGTAAAAATGTAGATATCTTTAGTTGATATCTCACTATACCTCAGCCATTCCACAGCTCTATAAATGGCCATTACTTCAGCCTGGAAGACGTTGCAATGATCTGGCAGTCTAAATGAGGTTCTGATGTCCAGATCCGTTGAGAAGACGCCTCCCCAAACTTTGCTGTCAAGTTTTGAGCCGTTAGTTAAAATACGCGCGCCAACTTGGTTTAGCGGCAGTAATCCGTCCCATTCTGCTCTGGTTGGGGTAACTGTGTGAAAGCCGTTCTCGAATGAGGGAGTGGCAATAGTGTAATCGATGTTGCTGGGAACTGCTCCTTCAAGATCGATAATGTAGGATTGACCTGTTTAAGTTTTAGTCCACTGCGAGGTTGCTCTCAGGCGGATGGCTGTTTACTGCGCCATCCTTTTTCCCATAATATCAAGAGGTATTAAGCAAAGAACCGCATTAAGGGCTTCTTAAGCGCTCCGCTGATACATACGGCCGCAGTTCTTTGTACTTTCCCTAACAATTTGCAATTAGATTGTGTTTTTAGTGCTGTCCACCACACACATACGCCGTGTACCAAGATTGGCCTCACTATAGCTGTGTAAATCCAACTTGCAATATTCGAGGTAAGCCCCCACGTTTTACCTAAAGCTTTCTTACAGGCATATAAAGCAACATTTGCCTTCCTAGTTCGCTCAAGAATATTCGGTTTCCAGCTTCAACTTTCTATCCAAAATAACCCCTAAGTATTTTGCCTCTTCCACGAAATTTAGCAGAGTGCCATCCAGACATGGAGAAATTATGCGCGGAATTTTATATTTCCTCGTAAAAAGGACCAGTTCAGTTTTTGGGATTTACCCCCAGCCCACAACTTTTGGCCCAAGTATTGAGATCGGAGAGCGCTGGCCCAAGCATTTCTGAGAGAGTACAGGTCACGTCATCCGCATAGGCAATCACCTTGCAACCCACCTTTTCTATTTTAATCAGAAGTACATTGATTACCAAGTTCCATAATTAAGCTGATAGAACACCCCCCTGAGGAGTGCCTCTACTCAAAAATCTCCTGGTCTTTGAGTCACCTAAAGATGCACTGACTACTCTGGTGGTCAGCAGATTTTTATCAGTACACAGATTGACTCATCCACCCGAAGCTTCATGAGCGCACCAATGATTTCCCCCAGAAGAACATTGCTAAAAGCACTTTCGATATCCAGAGAAGCTGGCATTGTGTACTCCTTATGGAAAAAGTCATCTATAGTAATATTGTAAAACTCATTTTCTGTTTGTTTGTTTGTTTGTTTGGCCTTTATACAAATCTAAACGGCTCAACGGATTTCGCTCAAACTAGATGCACATATAAGGTTCGTCCCAAATTAAAATATTACATACTTAGTTTTTGCCACGCCCCCTCTAAAATTTTTTAACTAATGGTAATTTTGCTATTATAAAACTTTTTTTAACGGAGATTTTTGTGTATTTAATTTTATAAATTTTTTGTTATTTTGACATCAAAAATACTCACATATCTTCAAAATTAGAGAAATTTTCAGTACAATGACTTTTTCACAAAACATCGTTACCTAAGAATGAGAAAAAACGACATGAAAATCAAAGTTTGGTCTTTCGATGCAAATATCTCCGCTGTCCATTAATATATTTCATTCAAATTGTTCAAAAGTTCAATAAAATCACTTTACAGAAATAGGTTCAACTGTAGCGTTAAGTCAGTGTATATATGTTTTATGATTATGGCAAAAAAGGTCCAAAATATTGACTTTTTACTCAAAAAATGACTCAAAAATTGTTGTTGTTGTAAAAATGAAATCAATTAAAAATTGCACATCTGCCTACCTTTCATATGACATAGCATTTATTTGCAAAAATTCTTCCAGCTAAGCGCAAAAATTATTTTACTGTTTTTGTCATCAAAACAACAGATTTTTTTGATTTTTTTCGCGAAATTTATTTTTTCCAAAATGTTGTTTTTATATTTTTTACAAAAAAGTCAAGTCCCAAAAATAATTTATGTGAAAAAATTACCCTAATATCTATTTCCAATCAAAAGTTATGGCTTAAAATCTATTTTTTCATACCAGACTTTTAATAAAACTGAGTTTTGTTTTAAAATTCTCTATTTAATTTGAGCGTCCTCATTTATCTGTAAGAATGAAGTTGTGTGTCTAGAGAATTATAAACATTTTGGTTTATATAAAATCATCCTCATAGTAGTCTTACTTTCTTTTGCTTTCCCACCCCCCGCCACCTCCTGTTAAATTTGTTTTGTTGTGATTTGTCATTTTTCTCACTATTGTTTCACCGTTTTCACTCAGTTCCTTATCAATGGTACTTTAAGTGTTCTATATATATATCACTATTCATTGAAAAGATGACTGTGAATACGAATGCTGTAAAAGTTAATTTTTTTCATGTTTAATGTGTTATTTGAACAATATTGTTGAAAGTCAAATTTCAACGCCAACTAAATGTACCGACATATAAAAGACAGCGAACTTTTGACATTTTAACTCTCCAATCATGGTTGTAAGCTTGGCTGCATTGAACAAATTTTTCGGTTCAATTGCATACTAACCGAAAGTATGCAAAAAAGTATGCTGGAAAATATTATAAATTAGAAATAAGTACTGCATTACCGACACGATTCCAATATTTTAGAAAAGTCAGTAACTGTTACTCAATTTAGTTCTTTTCGCACACAGCGTAAGCTTGCAGCAAATAACGTAATGGCACTTCTTGCACTGTTCTTGCTGAATTTATGTCGATCAACTGTTAACGTCGATAATATTGTTACAGGTTGCTGTATATACTATAAGAAAAATTAAAAAGTGACTGCATTTTTAACTTACACCTTTTTGCTAATTTACATTAAAAAACGACTGTACAATTTTTCGTACAAAATAGGAATTCAGAAGATTTAAGAAATTGCATCAACTATCAGACTCAATTTACATTATTAAAAAATTAAAAATTAATTTAGAGACAATCCAATTGTTATTTTCCAACTGAAAAAACTTCTAAAAAATTTTAGGAAGATTTTTATAAATTTGATTTTCATTAGCGAAGTGCAAGTAACATGCTTACCAGCAACCAGTAAATTCAGTTTAGAACTAAAAAACAGTTTTTGATTGTAAAAAAACAGTGATAAAATTATTTTTTCATTAAAAAAGCTTGGTAAATTTTTTAACTAATATTTTATAGTGGTCTGAAACTTAAATTCAACACGTTTTTAAATAATTCCAAAATTTACAAAAACATTTAATCGAAAAGTGTATATTAAAATGTTTATATAAATGACTCTCGAGTAACACCGGGTAAATCAGCTAGTTTTCTATAAAGCTTACCAGGGAGTGCAAGTGCGTGCAATGCGTGTAAGCGTGCTGTGCGAATGAAAGCAAATTTGTGTCTATGCTACAACGAATATGAGCGCCAATGAGTATTTCGAAGGTTTTCAGTAGGAAAGATGAAATACTAATAGGTCTGAGGTCCTGCGGACTCGTTTGCGATATTCTACCCGCCTTAGGGATAAATACTACCTTTACCTCCCTTCATTTTAATGAAATGCATGTCATTTCAAGGCAACCTTTCGATAATGACAAGAAGCCATGGAAAGATAAAGGACGACGTCTGCTGTAGAGCGACTTGAACTATACCATCAGGCCCAGCAGACTTATATGGCTTGAAACTAAACAAAGTCTATTTAATTCTGTTCTCTGATATGATTTTTGAAGGATTACTCATCGCCGGATCCCTCTCACACCTTATGTGAGTGGGATCCACAGAGCAATCCGGGAAGTGGATACTCTGAAGAAGATCTAGGGTCTCCTGTTAGAGGATGTCCAAGTTAAAAATGGGGAAATCTATCGATAAATACTCCTTATTTTGGTAAATAATTTTAATTGCATCTTTCCCTTTTTTTTACTGAGAGAACTCTAAAAGATATATTAATTTTAAGAATAATTCATTTTTAATTTTTCACGATTTTTATTTGTTTCGTGGTAACTTTTTGTGAAATTTTTGTGTTTAATATATTTTGAAATGCCAAGTGATGGAAGAACAAAAACAGATTTTTTTTTATAGCAAATCTTTTCGAGACTCAAGTTTATTGTAGCGCTTGCGCGATTCAATCTTGCTTGCAATATGAGCGGGTCTGTTTTTATCTACCACCGACATACAGGAATGGCATACAATATGCAAAAATCGCTAGGTATTTTGCGAATGACATAAAAATTCTAAAAGTTACTTTACCTAGAATATTAATAATTTCATCTGAGTTACGCGTATGTTTCTTCTCGCTGCGCCTTGCTTTCGTTTGTTATCATCGCCAAGAGAATATTCTCTGGGTGAGCAAAAAAACCATTTACTTAAATGGACCGCTTGACAATTATTTGAATTTCGTTTGGTAAATTTGGCGCGTCCACTCAGTAAGTGGTGGCTGTGCTGGTTCCGTCACAAGTAACAGTGACGAGGTGATCTAATGAAAACTCCCATCAAGAATTTTACAATTTCTCCCGCAATACCGGCACCGTTGCCGTCTAAGGGAGATAAATAGAGAATTATATGCTCTTCTATAATTTTGACGTTGCGCAGACTTCCATTTACAACAACTTGCTCTTAGGGTTTGTTTACTTTTTCATTAAACCAAATGCACTTCAATAATTCGTTGCATTTATGGCCTTCAGCGATTTGGCGCTAGGTTTAGTGCGTTCCCTTCGGATTTTGTTCTGATCAATAACAGTGCTTGTTGTTTTCAAATCTTTTAATAATGCTGTCGCCAGCAAAGCCCCGAACCGATTGGAAACACCAGTACAATCTAATGCAGCACTGAAGGTCAGCAAGGTGATATTACGAACGCTTGAACCAAGATCTCTATCTTCTTCAGATGATGATGAATATGGATCATCCACATCCATTTCATCTAGTTGTGGGACAAAACTTGCCTTTGAACTTATTTCGTTCCCATTTTTGCTGTCGTTCTCATTTTCGCTTTCCGTTATAGCATGGGGTAGGGTTTGTATCGCCATCCATCGATAACATCCTTCGGCCGGACTGATCTAGGTAAAATTTCCATACATGCATTGGCATTTGATGTTCACCTAGGCAACTACAAGGCACTCTTACTTTTAGAGCACATTTGCATGAGGAGATGGAAAAAAGTTCGGCCCAGTTGCTTGCTTTGTAATGAGACGGATTTTTCATGTTATCGCAAAAGAGATCCGTTGCGTTTTTTGCGAACTATTGTTTTCGATGCAACAGGAATTTGGTCCTTTCTCCATATACTTGGGATATCATTGAGTGCTTTTTTATCAAATTTGGATAGACCGAAAGACCATGTGTTATTTTTTTTTGCGCAAAAATAATAAAACTGTGAAACAAAACACAAAAATTGACTATTCTATTCATCAAATCACAGTTAAATGATATTACACTATGCTAAACCGGAAAGTCAGTTTCCGAAAAATTTTGATGCAGAACTCTGTAATTCTTCGATTTACACTATATATGAGTGACAATTTCTTTTACTAAAAATAACATGGCAATAAAATTATTCATACGAAACGCGATTTTTAGAGGTTTTTCGAACTATTCTAGCCAACTGATGGCTATCACTAAAGCCGAAATATTTTGGGAATCATCATAACATAAACCAAAGTGTATTTTAAGGGGGGTGTCCTGGACAACTTTTTTTTCTTCCACAGAGAGTGAGGCGACGTAATGTATATTAGCGCTATCTTTTTTGATCTATAATAACCACTAGAGCAGCGATGCCCAGCGCCTAACTCTTTCCACTCTTTTACAACAACTTCAATATTTTCATGATTGTTGTAATTCGCCGAATTCAGTTTGCAATTTCAGCCTCGTTTCTTAATGTTATCGTTTTTGTTCTTTCAAACCATCGATAGCGAACCATTTTGGCTATCGATAAAGCCGAAATATTTTGAGAATCATCATAACATAAACCAACGTATTTTTTTGGGGGGGGGGGGTGACCTGGACAACTTTTTTTCTTCAACAGAGACTGAGGCGATTTAATGTTTATAAGTGCTATTTATTTTGATCTATCATTACCACTACAGCAGCGATGCCTAGCGCCTAACTCTTTCCACTCTTTTACAACTACTTCAATATTTTCATGATTGTTTTTGTTCTTTGGCACCATCGATCGCCGCTGTTTTGCACTGTTTTAATTTGTTTTTTGCACAGAATAAATTATTTTTATAGGGGTTATTATACCCTTGAAAAATGGCAAGAAAAGTATTTACGAAAAAATGGAAGCTTGCCTGTTTTTTCATAGATAATAAAAGATTATAAAGATTTTAATCTTAATAATATAACAGTTTTATTAATAATAAAACAGTAAAATAATAAAAAATATAAAAAATTAAGTTAAAAGACATATACAAAATATTATAAGATTAAAAAATTAAAAAATTAATAGTAATAAAAAATTTACAAAAAAACAAAATCGAAAGTAAAACAAATAAAAAACAAAAAAAAATTAAAAACTATAAAACAAAAAATAAAAAATGTATCTGAAAACTTCCACGCAGTTAAAGCTGGGTAAATCAGAATGTATTCTGACCAGCAAAAAAATGAAAAATTTGGAGTTAGCAGATTAATTTTTTTTACAGTGTACATCAGCGAACTGCACAAGCCTACTTGAAGTTCAAGCCTTTTCAAGTACTTGAATTCAAGTATGTATCCAATCTTGAAAAAGCAAGCTTTAGCCAGATTGCAAAAATACCAAACAGATACAAGCCATATGCTTGCTCGTTGGCTTGGCTTGTTTCGGCTTACTTTGTCGGGCAGAAAGTTGAAAAGCTTGTAACGATCGGCAAAAGCTTGTAAGCTCGCAAGTATCCAAATTATTGAATTAATTCCAAAAAAGTATCCAAAAAATTCAATGAGCTTCTTTAGAGAGAGCTTAAGCGTAATAGGACTTTTAAGGATTCTGTGGACTCCGTGGTTGGAAACTTTAAAATTTAAGATGGCGGATAGAGTTGCCACCTAGATTTTTTTTTATTTTTGTGAATTTTTGTAATTTTGAAATTCTGACAACGGATTTGATTTCGAATATATTGTCACAGTTTTAAAATTTAAGATGGAGGTTAGGGTTGCCACCTGAATTTTTACCACAGTATTGCCACCTAATAATATATATTTTTAAAAGTTTTAAACATCAATTATCAGTGTTTAGGGGTCGCTGATTTCGAATCTAAAGTCAGAATTTTAAACTTCAAGATGGTGGATAGGGTTGCCACCTTAATTTTTTGTAGTTTTATGAACTCGGGGCTGGCAAAAAAAATGGTACACCAAAAATGGATCGCTGAATCCGAATCCGTCGTCAGAATTTCAAATTTATAGAATTTGGAAATAATAGGGCTGCCACCTAATAATATATCTTTTCAAGAGTTTTAAACGTCATTTATTAGTGCTAAGGGGTCGCTGATTTCGAATCTAAAGTCAGAATTTTAAAATTCAAGATGGTGGATAGGGTTGCAACCTTAATTTTTTGTAGTTTTATGAACTCGGGGCTGGCAAAAAAATGGTACACCAAAAATAGGCCGTTGAATCCGAATCCGTCGTCAGAATTTCAAATTTATAGAATTTGGAAATAATATGGTTGCCACCTAATAATATATATTTTTAAAAGCTTTAAACATCATTTATCAGTGTTAAGGGGTCGTTGATTTCGAATCTTAAGTCAGAATTTTAAACTTCAAGATGGTGGATTGGGTTGCCACCTTAATTTTTTGTAGTTTTATGAACTCGGGGCTGGCAAAAAAAATGGTATACCAAAAATGGGTCGCTGAATCCGAATCCGTCGTCAGAATTTCAAAATTATAAAATTTTGAAATAATAGGGTTGCCACCTAATAATATGTCTTTTCAAGAGTTTTAAACGTCATTTAACAATATAATCATGGGGGGAACCCTTAAAGTATTTTTCAAGTCCAAGATTGCTGGTAATGCTATCTTTGAAATTATAACTATAAATTATGTTTAAAACTCTTAAAAATACATATTATTAGGTGGCAATACTGTGGTAAAAATTTAGGTGGCAACTCTAACCTCCATCTTAAAATTTTAAAACTGTGACATTATATTCGAAATCAAATCCGTAGTTAGAATTTCAAAATTACAAAAATTTACGAAAATAAAAAAAATCTAGGTGGCAACTCTATCCGCCATCTTAAATTTTAAAGTTTGAAATTCGAAATAAGTTACCCCTAAAACTTCCAACCAAGGAGTCCACAGAATCCTTAAAAGTCCTATTACGCTTAAGCTCTCTCTAAGCAAGCTCATAGAATTTTTGGGATACTTGCTTTAATTGGATACTTGCCTTCAATTTCAAGCTATTCAAGCTTTTTGCTGAAGTCATCAAGCTTTCCTTTACTTGAAACTTCGTGCCGTTCGCTTGTAAGCTAGAATACTTGCAAGCTGTCGTGGTCTTATTTATATTCAATTACAAGCTATGCTTGATTCAAAATTATCAAGCACAAGCTAGCTTGAACTTGTATTTTAAGCAAGCACTTGAAATAGACTTCAAGTAGGCTTGTGCAGTTCTCTGGTGTACATATACATAAGGACTCTGCCAGCACTCGTGTTATTGATATTTCGTCATTGCATCCAGATTTAAACATTTTTTGATGTTGTTGTTTGTTGTTGTAGTTGTTTTTGCACTCTTCAAATAATTTTCGTGAGCATCGCTGCACTAGAGGGCGCTGGAGTACACGTATTTAACAAAACTGCCAAAAACTCTTAAACCACTGATATGATTAGCATGAACATTTGTATAAAGATATTTTCAGGTTCGATGACTATTTTGCAACCTGTCGCCTGGCAACTTTTTGCAGAAAAGTACCTGTTGCACGATGTCAGAGATCGATTTCCTACATGGCTTTTTGTTGTTGTAGTTTGTAAATGATATGCCTTTTTCACCCTCCAAAGTTTCCATTAGTTATTGTTAACATCATCATTTTTCAAAGCACATACATATTGTTTATTATATTTGCTGAAGCGTCTTCTTGGTTGCGCTTCGCTGTACTCAACTTTAATAACAACTTGTTTGCTTGTTTTCTTCTTCTTCTCATTATTATTTTTTTTTTGTATTTTATACTTCCTCTATTCTTAATAGCAAATTTTTAATTACCATCTCTTTTAGAACATTTTTGATTAGTTTTCCTCATTTTCCACTTACAATTACATCATTGTTTATTATTGTTATAAAGCATCTTTAAGCGATTTTGCTACAAATGCTACGCATGCGCCAACACTTGACGTTCCCCATTTGTTTCGCCACATAAAGTTTTGAGCTGGTTTCTTCCCCGACTTTTCCGTTTTTATCGCTTTTCTAGTTACTGTTTTTTAATTATTTTTTTATTGTTTTTTTTAGCTTCTAAAGGAGTATAGTCCAAGTTGTTGTTGTGAAAGCATCTTACTTGAGCTTTAAATTTAAGCTATGACCATGTATGAAGCATTGACATTAATTTCAATGAAATCATTGTATTTTTGTAAATGTTTTTACCTTGGAACTATTGTTAAATTAGGATTTAATAGCAGCGCGTTTAAAGTGAGCGTGCAAAAAAGCAAATATTATTTATGTGATCATAACGATCAAACTCATTTTCTTTCAACAGTAGAATATAAAAGTACAAAAGCAAACATGCTTACCTGCAATACTATATTATGAAAGATATGTTTCCTTCTTATAAATTTATCACCTGTCATACATAAAAATTGTTTTATTTTTAGTGAAAATCATCGAAACTTTATTAGTAGCAATATTTTTTGTTGCTATTTGTTGCTTATTAATTTCTTATCTATACTTGACAGAAATTCTATAATGAATAAAAAAAAAAACATAAAAATTATAAAAATAAAAATGGGTCATAATTTTTCTTTGAGTATCTTGCGATTTAATGAGGGCTTTCTAGACTTTGCTGTTACACAACGACTAACATACATACACGTTCCACATGTGTATATGGAAAGACTTTGTCACACAATACCTCATGTTTACGTCTATTTCTTATTTTCCAACTGTGGCGCTTGACGCTAATGTCAATTTTTTAAAAATTTTTTTTTTAATTTAAGCGTGTAGGTGTCGCTTTGCTTTTTGTGCTGTCGTTGATTTGCTCATAGAATATTTTGTAGAAAAAAAGCATTTTGTTAGCGTTGTGTTTGATTTATTTTGCTTTTTTTAAATAATGAGGTTGTACACAAGTTACGTTAAAGTTCCGATCGACAGTGGTAAAATAATTTATTGCTGCTGTCAGCATTATTTAGAAATAAGTTGATCCTTTTGGATTTGAAAATTAAGTTTAAATAAATTCAAACGGAAAATGCAGCTGTTAAGAGCCGAATAATGAATGGAAAAATGAATGTATATAACAGCTGTGGCGCAAGATGTGATAAATTGTTCTTATATTTAGTGGTAATAACGCGAATTTATTAAAAATAAGTAAAATTTGAAAATTTTTTGGAAACAGTTCTGCAGTTTTATGACACGTAACTAAACAAAACTTTTCTGTGATTTGAGTACATGTTGGAGAAGTTTTGCTTCCGTAACGTAACGTAAAGTAACGTTTTACCTTAAAACTTTTTGTAACTTGAGAATTGACTGTGCCTTGAAAAATTTATAAAGCTTGGGAATTTATATAATTTGGGGCCTTCTTTACCATGCGACATTTTGCAATATGAAACATTTTGTTGATGGCGACTTATAGTACCTTACGACTTTGTATCTTGTAGAAGTTACAATTATCCCGTAAAAGTACAATAAGTTTCCAGGTACAAAAAATTGCAAGACATGAAAAATCACTAGGCAAAACATGTCACAAGGTATATAAAGTCGCAAGATGCAAAAAGTTTCGCTAAGAGCAAAAAGTTTTAGAGTTCCCAAGTTGATAAGGTACAAAAAGTCGCAGGGTATAAAAAAGTCAAGGTAAAAGACGTTACAAGGCATAAAAATGGCAAGTTTCAAAAAGTCGCAGATTACAAAACGTCGCAAGGTATACAAAAAGTTGCAAGGTCAGCAAATATTCTTGAATTATAGAATCACAAGTCACATAAAGTCGTGTAGTAAAAAATTTAGACGGTTCTAATAGTAGTAAGATACAAAAAGCATCAAAGTCTAAAAAGTCAATGGCATAAGAAGTCGTAAGGTAAACAATTCATAAAATACAAACAGTTTTAAAGTATAAGAAGTCGCTATGTATAAAGAACGGCAAGGTACGAAAGTGACAAGGCACAAAAAATCGTACTACAATTCATATAATGCCAAAAGCTGCCAGGTAAAAAAGTCACAAGGTAAGCATAGAAATTAAAAAGTATAAGAAAGTCTCAAGGTACTAAAAGCCTCAAGCCTCAAAAAAAATTCACAATATACGAAAGTGGCAAGGCACTTTATATCACAGGGTAGGAAATATTTGCAATGTATCAAAAACTGTACAAAATCAATAAATACCGCAAAGTACAAAACATTCGCAAATTACAAAAGTGGCAATCGCAGAGTAGAAAAACTTTACAAGATTCCAAAAGCCGCATGACATAAAAAAGTTTTAACAACAGGCATAAAGTTCCAAGGTGTAGGAAGTCGAGTATTAAAAAGTTAAGCTAAGAAAAAAAGTAACAATGTATAAAAAGAATGGCAGACTAAGTAGCAAAGTACGAAAAATAGCAAGGTGTAAAAAGTCGAACTTACGAGAAGTGACAAAATAGAAAAAGCTTTTCAGTATAAAAACGAAAAAAGTTTCAAGGTGCAAAAAAAGTCGCAGAGTAGGAAAAGATTTACAAGGTGGAAAAATGCGCAGGGCAAAATAGGCCATAAGGTATAAAAAGTCGCAAGGTGCAAAAAAAATTCAAATGTAAAAAGTGTCGCTAAAAACAAAAAGTCCAAGAAATAAAAAGTCGCTTTGTATGAATAAAAAATCGCTGATAAGTTAATAATCGTTGCAAGGTACTAAGATCTACTAAGTAAAACGAAGTATAAAAAGTTCGCGATATACAGAAATACAAGGTACAGAAAGTAGCGAAGTAAACAAAATTCCCGAAAAACAAAACGTAGCAAGGGGCAAAAGTCGAAGGTACATGAAGTCATAAGACAAACAATTCATAAGGTACAAAAAGTTGTAAGACATAAAAGTCGCTATGTGAAATAAGTGGCAAGAAACAAAAATTCATAAAAAATTCACATTACATTAAAAGTTGCATGATACAAAAAGTTGCTAAGTGTACAATGTCGAAGGTACAAGAAGTTGTAAGATAAAAAATTCATAAGCTATAAAAAGTTGTAGGATATAGAAGTCGCAAGGTGAAATAAGTGACAAGAAACAAAAATTCATAAAAAACTTACATTACATTAAAAGTTGCATGATACAAAAAGTTGCTAAGTGTACAATGTCGAAGATACAAGAAGTCGTAAGATAAACAATTCATAAGCTATAAAAAGTTGTAAGATATAAAAGTCGCAAGGTGAAATAAGTGACAAGAAACAAAAATTCATAAAAAATTGACAATACATTAAAAGTTGCATGATACAAAAAGTTGCTAAGTGTACAATGTCGAAGGTACAAGAAGTTGTAATATAAAAAATTCATAAGCTATAAAAAGTTGTAAGATATAGAAGTCGCAAGGTGAAATAAGTGACAAGAAACAAAAATTCATAAAAAATTTACATTACATTAAAAGTTGCATGATACAAAAAGTTGCTAAGTGTACAATGTCGAAGGTACAAGAAGTTGTAATATAAAAAATTCATAAGCTATAAAAAGTTGTAAGATATAGAAGTCGCAAGGTGAAATAAGTGACAAGAAACAAAAACTCATAAAAAATTCACAATACATTAAAAGTTGCATGATACAAAAAGTTGCTAAGTGTACAATGTCGAAGGTACAAGAAGTTGTAAGATAAAAAAAATTCATAAGCTATAAAAAGTTGTAAGATATAGAAGTCGCAAGGTGAAATAAGTGACAAGAAACAAAAATTCATAAAAAATTTACATTACATTAAAAGTTGCATGATACAAAAAGTTGCTAAGTGTACAATGTCGAAGATACAAGAAGTCGTAAGATAAACAATGCATAAGCTATAAAAAGTTGTAAGATATAAAAGTCGCAAGGTGAAAAAAGTGACAAGAAACAAAAGTTTATAAAGAATTCACAATATATTAAAAGTTGCATGACACAAAAAGTTGCTAAGTGTACAATGTCGAAGATACAAGAAGTCGTAAGATAAACAATTCATAAGCGATAAAAAGTTGTAAGATATAAAAACCGCAAGTCATAAGACTCAAAAAGTTGTAATGTTTTAAAAAGGCTAAAAAAGTCGCAGAGAGCAAATATTAGGAAGGAACAAAATGCCTCTCATTAAAACACTTATGTTTAGTATTCTGTGAAGGCGGCTCTATTCTTAAAGAACAATTTAAAATTGTGAATTAATTTGCAAAATTTAACTAAAAAACTCATGGCATCTCAACACAAATTACACATTTTAACAAAGAATATCTTTACAAATTTCGACCAACGGATTCTGGTAAAGGAGATTAAAAAAATTACACGAATCGGCGTTTAAATAATTTACGAGAGACTAGTTTTTAACACAAGTTTTAAGTTTACTCTAAATTTTGCTATTTAATTACATAAGATAGAAGATAACTACTAAATATGTGCCTATGACATAGTTGTTATGTTTACATATCTTTAATAATATCTTATCAGAAATATGTTTGTGTAATAGTTTAACCTTCTAACGCACTTTTTGTGTGTCTTTTATGACCTTTTTTAAAAAATGTGTAAAAAAGTACACTAAAACGAAGTCGTTCATGATCTTTTCTAAATTTGAGTTGATCTCATCTAAATTTAAATTGATCTCTTATGAATTTCCACTGATGTTTTGGATTAATCTTTTCTGAATGTCGAATAGAATTTCTTAATTTTAATTGATCTTATCGGTATTGCAAATGGAATTTCTGAACGGATTATCTGAATTTGAATTGATAATGAAATTTCAATTGTTTTTTTTTTATTTCAAATAGAATTTATGTTTTTTAATTGATTTATTCTGAATTTCAATTGATTTATTCTAAATTTCAAATGAAGTTTTTGAATATCAATTGATCTTTTGATCTTTTTAATTCACCTATTTTGGATTTCGAATAGAATTTTTTAATTTCATTTGATCTATTCTGAATTTCTGAAGTGAAAATGGTGTATTGAAATTTGCGAAGGAACGTTTCTATACATTATTTTAACCCTTTAAGACTACTTTCGAGGGTACTTTTGTAAACCTTGTTTCGAAAAGTGTTAAAGAAGATCCACAAAAAATTACGCTAAAGGGTTAAAATATTCTTAAAAAAAATGTCTCATAAAATTTCACTATAGATGATATGCCAAAGATATATATTAAGAAGTTATCGTACTTCTAACATTAGTAAAGAAAAAAAAAAAATGTGGAGCAAATTTACAAAAAGCCATATAAAAAGCTTAGCAACAAAGTTTTGTTTTATTTGCAACATTTTTATAATTCGCAACAGTTTATTGTGATTTATTTCATACAAATATATTTCACTTTTATGAAAGCTCTCTCCCATCGCTGTGGTGGATTTTGCGTAGAACTGATTTTCCGATTTTGCAGGCACAAATAAATATGAAATAAATCCAATCATTTAGTGAAGGTTTTAATTTTTTCTTTTCTTCGTGACTTATTTTGTTTTTATTTATTTATATAAATTTGAAAGCATTTAGTAGTGGACCCCACTATTTGCAGATACATTTTTGTTCTTGTCGTTTGCCACCATTTATAATGCGTCTTAAATAAATCTGTTGTCTAACTAACTAACTAACAACGAGTATTTTTGGCTGCAGATGTTGCCAGCTTTTTTTCTTAAACACATTTTTATTTTATTGTTTCTAGTTTTCTTTTAGTGCCATTGAAATTGTATTCTTGTTAGATTTTAGTTCTTGTTTTAGCTTTAGTGCTAATGCTCACTGGGCGATGACAAGGCATAATATGCTCATAATAGTTTTATTGTTTTTGTTCAGTTTTTTTTCTCTTGCATTGCTCTTAGTTTTATGCATTTTCACATTAAAATTACTTCAACTTTCTTTTTTTTCTGTGAGGAATATGACTTTGGAGTTATTTTATAACCTTGGAGAAAAAACATTTACGATGTTGTTGAGTGAATGGGGTGTAAGCAATAACCTTATGTTTTGAAATTTTTTCCTGAAAATTATTTTATATCTAAAACTACTTATCGTTAACTTGAAGAATTATGTTTTTACAAGCATATTTTTCAATATATGTACGGTTCTATTGATAAGCAGTTGCATTAATATCAACAATTTCTTATCGATATTGCAAACATTTTATCATAACTATATTGCTCTCTAGTGGCGGCTGTAGCCTAATGGGTAGAGTGCGTGGCCCTTAAGCTAAGAACCGCGGCAGCCCGGGTTCAATTCCAGCTCAGACAGAGTGTTTTTCAAATGAATTAATTTTCAAACAAACCTCAGAAAGTAAAAACTGCCATGTAAAGCTTCTTGAGAGCATAAGCCGTTCGGTGTTGACATTAAACTCGTAGGTCCAGTTCTCGATCATTTGTGTTCAAACATTTAATAACACGCACAACACAATTGATCAATGGAAGCTCGGTCAAAGTCCTTTCTAGAGCTTAAATGGCTATTTTTTTTTTTGTATTTCTCTCTACCACTTTTTATTTTTGATAAAAAATCAAAATCAAAAATAAAAAGTGGTAGAGAGAAATAAAAACAAAAATAGCCATTTCAGCCCTAGAAAGGACTTTGACCGAGCTTCCATTGATGAATTGTATTGTGCGTGTTATTAAATGTTTGAACACATTAAAGACTATCACTTTTTATTTTTGATAAAAAATCAAAATCAAAAATAAAAAGTTTTTATTTTTGATAAAAAATCAAAATCAAAAATAAAAAGTGATATATAAAAACTTTTACCGAAATTGAAAAGCTCGTACAATTTTCATTTAGAATCGTAAACAAAATATTTAGATAACATTCCTTGGATTTGATAGTTTTGAGCGCTCTAATCCGGAAAACCCGAGTAAAAATATAAGTAGGCGAAGAGCGGTCGAACATGGGCCGAACAAGGTTCGAACATAGCCCAAAAACATTCCAAAAAGTTGGCTACAAGGCCTAAATTAAGTTTGCTTTCGATTAATGTCGAATTTTTAATTTATTTTAGCAGGAAATTATAATTCTAAAGAACAACATATCGATTTTTTAATTCTGGAATAAGTAGTGACAATTTGTTATAATCTGACAAAAGTTTTTGCTATTGAGGCCAAGTATTATCGATAGTATAGGACAATCACAGATAAATATACTATTTCAAATTTTTTATCGCAGTTAACAATGACAAAATAAATACCGATATCTAAATATTTATCAATTATGGCTTTGAAATGTCGATTTATGTTATATATATAAAATAATTAAATTGTTTTTGAAATAAGCTATTGATGTTATTGATGAAATTTAAGACTATCTTTTTTTATTTTTGATTTTGATTTTTTATCAAAAATAAAAAGTGATAGTCTTAAAATTTCATTAATAACATCAACAGCTTATTTCAAAAACAATTGACTATCACTTTTTATTTTTGATTTTTTATCAAAAATAAAAAGTGATAGTCTTAAATTTCATCAATAACATCAATAGCTTATTTCAAAAACAATTTAATTATTTTATATATATAACATAAATCGATACTTTAAAGCCATAATTGATAAATATTTAGATATCGGTATTTATTTTGTCATTGCTAACTGCAATAAAAAATTTGAAATAGTATATTTTTCTGTGATTTTCCTATATTATCTATCGATAATACTTGGTCTCAATAGCAAAAACTTTTGTCAGATTATAACAAATTGTCACTACTTATTCAAGAATAAAAAAATCGATATGTTGTTCTTTAGAATTATAATTTCCTGCTTAAATAAATTAAAAATTCCACATTAATCGAAAGCGAACTTAATTTAGGCCTTATAGCCAACTTTTTGGATTGTGTTTGGGCCATGTTCGAACCTTGTTCGGCCCATGTTCAGCCCATGTTCGACCGCTCTTCGATTACTTATATTTTTACTCGGGTTTTCCGGATTAGAGCGCTCAAAACTATCAAATGCAAAGAATGTTATCTAAATTTTTTTTGCGATTATAAATGAAAATTATACGAGCTTTTCAATTTCAGTAAAAGTTTTTATATATCTTTGATACATTCTGAAATATAATGGCCGGAAGTTGAATCTTTTTTATTCTCTGCGCAAATGATTAAAGTTTAACATTATTTTTTAACTCTGAAACTGTCCTGTAAGCGAATGCTTAAATATTTTAAGTTATGGCTCTCTTTTTTAACCAAAATTAAAATATTTTTTAGTAACTAATTTTGTTTCAACTATAAATTCATTTGTCTGTCGAACACAGTAACTGAAATGCATAAACCTTATTCTTAACAAATTTTTCCACTTTCGGTAAGCTTTTAAAATTTCGAGCCAACTTAAGCCATGAACGGACTACGAGACAATAATGTTTAGTTCACACTCTTTCCAACCACATTAGATTGGTACCGCCTTGGGACACCTGCTGACCAAACTTTTCAAATAAAGAAAAATTTCCAATATTTTTTGTCTCTTTCGTATGTTCCGATGATATGTTAAAAATATTTTACTTAAATAAGTAAGGAAACTTAATTAATACGTAATAAGAGAGCAAACAGTTAAGTATTTATTTATTTTATTTTTGTAAATTGCAGAGTTGAATTATAAAATTTCTTTAAAAAATCGTTAAATTTCATAATTTTTTTTTTGTTTGATTTTGGGTAACCCTACTAAGCTATCTCCTAATAATTTAAAATATTCTTTTTGTGTTGAGATCTACATCGATTTCTTATAAATATTAAGTTTTTGGGAAAATTTTAAACTTGTTTTAAGGTTTATAAAATTTTGATAGTTGCGTCTTTTAAGATACATTCAGTAACAAAGGGTTAAGAAAAATTATATAATTATAGTTAATACTATTAAAAATTGCAAATTGGTAAGAACTAATGCACTTTTAACACAATAAAAACGCTACGATACAAATGTTAATTTTTGCGCTAAGTTTGGGGAAACCCTACTGAGCCCCCTCCCGTTAGTCTAAACATTTTTTTTAATTTTGAAAGCCACATCAATTTCCAACAAAACACAAAAAACTAAACGAAAATATCTACATCCTTTCAAAAGTTACAGAATTTTGATCACCCAGGGAGCAAAATCTTACACTGTGCGCCGTAAGGCGTTGTGCCATCTTTCCGGCTATTACCCAGTAGTTCGCGGCATCATTGACGATTTTTTCGTGATGATTTCTTAAAGGAAGTTTCTGCATCAGCTGCTGGACTCATAAAAAATTTATACAAAATATAATGCAAACTAGCGGTTGTCAGCGCCTAACTTTTTCCACTCTATTACAACAACTTCAGGATATTCATGATTGTTGTGATTCGCCGAATGGTTCAGAGGCTAAATTATAGAGTTCGCAAACTATCGATGACACTATCGATACTATCGATAATTTCACACTATCGTGACTATCGATGGTTTTCGATAGTATTTAAATATTCACTGACACCACTGTTTAGGTGTCATTGCCATTGCTGTCGAATTCGTTTGATTTTGACAAATTGGTATAATTGTTTTCTGTTTTGTACAGTGAAAGTTCAGGTGATGTTTCTTATAAATGTATGAGCATTGTGTTGATTTGGAAGATGGGTGATAGATAGCTAGAGGTTGAAAAAGTGGAGTAGTTTCGGTGAAGATTTGCTTTAAATTTGCACAGCTCAAAACTGACGGGAAACACGCTCGCAGGGAGACAGACAATTCCAAAACTTTACCGTAAGACTAAAGAACGCATTTTCACTACAACGTAAGGTTCTGTGTGGCATCAAGGCAATGGTAAAGGAGTGGGCTTGGACAGCTGCCCGAGTGGACCTGGAAAACATACGGTGTGGTGGCGTCAGGCCATTACGAAACCAACACTACGTCGATTTCCAGTAGAGTTGGGAGAGCATGAAATTATTTTATCCTCTATCAAATATATCGCAAGACGTTGAATTCGGTCCAGAAGCACTTTTCGATTTTATTTCCTTGACGAATTTTCTTTACATATCTGTCTACTTTTCGTTAACGAAACTACCTCAATATTTCGATATTGGGTTCATGCATGATAAATCCCGACGTTTCTGCATTGCGTCTTGCACGAATTTGGAACATTTATATCAAATTTTCGTCAATGAAATGTATGGCCAAATCAGCGTGCGTCAAGGATCAAGAAAAATCGTATATGATTCATTTGAGATTTCTTCAAGAACTACTGCGTAGTTATGCGTGTATGTCTAGGCGATCCCTACATACGAGTAGAATAGTTTCAAGCGCTTTAGTTGGGGTTAACTTCAGTGCCCCCGTGATGCATAGCGCTGCATGCCGCTGAGTTTTCTCCAAGTGCCTGACATATTTTTTGATTTAACTAGTATAGATTTCAGTAAAAATTCGAAATTTTGAACTCAACTTTTTCGAAATCAGAATTATGCGACTTATTACCTTCATTCACTCATGTCTTCAATTAGAAAACGAACATTAAAAAAAATATTTTTCATTTTATCTGAGCTCGCAAAACAGGTTTTTAAACATACCTTCTATCAAATTACTTAATTGAAGTTGTATACGAAAATATTTTTTCGTAAAATTTCACACAAATTTTGCAAAAATATCAAAAAAGAGAATTTGATTTTTAATTTTCAATTGAAAAAAAAAAAATATAAAAACAATGGTTCACTAGCTCAAATTTTGAGTGGAAAATCAATTTCGTTGAAACAGTGGAGACTTTGTTCCACTGTGCGCCGTTTTGCACTGTCATGTGATCATGTGCCAAAAATAACTTTACTAAATGCACAACAAGTGTTGCCAACACAACCGTAAACAAGTGCGAATTTATTTTACATTTCAGAATAACATTCAAAATTAATGTTCAATATTCATTCAATATTTTTTTTATGTTCCGCTTAATTTTTCGTTTAATTTTTTCCTCTCGTTGTTTTTGTTTTCGTTTTTATATTCTTGAAAGAGACATTTTTAGCAATGACGTTATTTTATTGACTGCGACTTGCCTTTGGCTTTGATGACTGTGTGCAAATATTTGAATATTTCTGTCATGATTTGTGTTTTTTAATTTATTTTTTCCATACATTCTTGCGTCTGGAGGCAAAGCTTTAGCTGTTTCAAACAAATTCAATTAAAAGAAAGAACAAAATGCTAATGAGTAGCTGTTAACTTGTTTTGTTGTACTTTTTTACATCTGTTTTCGTTTTATTTGCTTTGTTTCTAGAAAATTTGCACATTTTATCAACATTCTACTAATATGTAGATAAATATGGTTTTGCTTTTAATTAATTTTTAATGTTATCTTTTTTGACATTTTTGCAAAAACTGTGTGGGGTTTCACGAAAAAAATATTATCGTATACAACTACAATTAAGTAATGTGGTATACATAAGTAGGTATATTTTAAAAATTTGTTTTGTGAACTCATATCAAATGCTTATATCAGCTTATGCACATTTCTCAGCTGAACTTGGCAAATTAAAACACATTTTGGCAGCTGGACTTTGCTGCAAACCCTAAGACAAATAGCTCTTAATTAATTATATTAAATATTTTAAGCGATGCGGCTCACTGTGCAAGTTAATAGCTTAAAAAAAAACAAAATCAAAACAAAACAATTGCATTAATCTCTGCCATTGTTGCTGCTGTCATAAATTGATGAAGTCATTCATAAGTAATCCCATGACTGATAAATTTTTTTATTGTTTCTATTTTCATTTCCAATAATTATGATGAATGTTACGGAGAGCTTAAATTCTTAACCGTGCTTTTTGCAAAAAAAAAACAAAAACAATTTTGTTTATCTCATTTGAAGGCTTTTCGAAACAAAATGACATAACTCCAAAGCAATGCTTAGTAGCTGAGTAACCTTTGCAAGTAAATAATAGCTTAAATTTGTATAAAATCCAACAGTTTGCTCAGCTTGCGTAGTTGACAGCTTTAAACTATTTTCTATGCTCTCCTTGAAGCTAAAAGAAAGCTATAAAAATAGTTCTAAACAATATCTTATCAATGATTTTGTGATAAATATTTCCCAAAGATAGTAATCTATGAAAATGACATTTATTTAAAATGTAATGCATGGAATGGAAGAAATACCTAGATGCTGCAGGTGAGGCACTGTTATACTTTGGCTTTCAGAAACTTAATTTGTTAAACCAATTTGATATGAAGAGATATAAACTCCCTCAATTTTTCTGGGACATCATGAGTACAAATAAAAACTTTTTAACAAGGCTTAATTTTAAATAATTTTCTGGACCGTACAAGGGTCGTACAGCGACCAAATAGTGATTATTCTACAAAGAAAACTAGCAGCTTGTTTTTAACTAACTTCATACACAAAAAAAATTATTTTGCGCCACACGCAAGTGGCGATACTATCAGCGTCAGCATCACCGAGTGAGCCTTGCTTTTTGTTCCGCATACTTTTGCTGTCAAATACGACTTTTGAAAAATTTAGTGGATAGCGGCCGTACAATTCAATTTAGGCCTTGAAACACGTTTTTCGACCCAACTTTTTACCGCTAGTCTTCTGGGATGCTTTTCAGGCCATGTTCGATCTTTGCACAGCCATGTGTCCCATGTTCGACCGCTGTTCGCCCCCTGTTCGCCCGCTAATATTTTTACTTGGGATTGCAGCTTAAATCAAGCACTTCACAGCACAAGTACAGAAATTCTGAAAAAATTAAAGTTGGTACTAATATTTTAAACAATTTGCAAACTATTCTGACCTATGTGCACAGAACGAGGACATCGCAAAACAAATTTCGAATTTCATAAATAATTTTTACTTAAAACAACAAAACCTCATGGAAATAATAGCATTTGAATAGTTTTTTTAAATACAGCAGTGTAGGAAAAAGTATGCATTTTTTATTTAATTTTATAATTTATTAGCTAAAATACCAAGACTTTTCAGTTTAGTGTTTAATTAAAAATTCGAACGTTTAAAAAATAAAACATGTTAGTTTACTGAATACTTTGTTTTGAAATAATATAGAAAAATTATTTATAGTTATATATTATATACAGGAGCTTTTGGTAGTTTTGTTAAATATTTGTACTACAGCGCCCTCTGGTATCAAAGATAGATCAATATAGATAGCGCCAAAATACTTATCGCACCTGAAAACTTCTTTATACAAATTTGCATGATATTCATATGAACTATTTAGGAATTTTGGTGGTTTTGTTAAAGATTTGTACCACTGCGCCGTTGGTGTAAAAAATAAAACAAAATAGATAGTGCCAAAACACTAATCGTACCTAAAAACCATTTTATACAAAACTTCATGCTAATCGTTTGAGTAGTTAAGGAGGTTATAACTGTTTACCCAACCACCACTTGTAAATCAAAATCATCCAAGGACCCACTCAAGCTGATTCGGCCATACATTTGATTGACGAAAATCTCATAGAAGAGTTCCAAATTCGTGCAAGAATTCAATGCAGTACGTTGTATAAGTTTCGTAAACGAAAAGAGAGAGAAAGTTAATAAAATTTCGTTAATGAAGTCAAGATTGAAATGTTTAGGAATTTTTGTTCATGCAAATAATGAGAAAGTTGATGAAATTTTGTTTATGAAGTGAAAACCAAAAGTTTTTTAAAAAAATACATATTAAAGTGCTTATAACCGCGGCTAGTTTTCGCAATTCAGCTGTGTATTGTTTGTTTCAATAATTCTTAAATGTAGTAAAGAAAAAAAAATAAAAAACCATGCCCGAAACCGGACTCGAACCGAGGACCCCTGAATTGATTGTCTAGCCCACTCTCTTCACTAGACCACAAAGGCTGACAAGGAAGTTTTGTTGCTTTTTGGTTTTGTTCAATCGCGTACAAGAACACGTGTTTCTAATTTGTTACTTTTTTTTTTTGTTGACGAGCACAAGACAGACGCGTTAAGGAATTTTCGACAAGAAACATAAGAGAGAAGAGTTATCGTGAGCTCTCAGTTTCCTTAACTGCTTTGATCTTTTTGTTACTTTATTGTTGATGAACGAATGCAGATGAGTTAAATAATATTCTTCAAGCCTGTTATTGACGAATACAAGACAGACACGTTTAAGAATATTCTGCAAGTTTGGCTTATGCAGCAAGTTTCTTGAGGAACTCACCAAAGAACAAATCTTTGATGATGCCCGAGACTGCTGGGGAGTTCAATCACATACACACGTACAGAAGAATCTATATATATAAAACAAAGTGGCAAAAAGTGTCTATTTCCCTCTGCTGTATTTTTCAAGAAATTTAGTTATTTTTTTTTTAAATGTAGACAGTTGCAATACGAAGGTAAAAGCAAAAATAAAATTTAAAAAACATAAAAAAAAAAAACACTTAAAAAACGCGAAAGAGAAATTAAATAAAATTACGCTCACGCAAAAGCTATAGACTGAGCTTTCTGTGTATCTGTTTGCTGTGAACATACCCCCTATAGGAACAAACTAACTTATTTTTAAAAACAACTAATTAAAAAACTAGTTTAAAATAAACTAGTTTATGAACTACTTTATATTAAGGTGGCATCCAATTCAATTTTGAATAGTTTGTATTGCATTATATATGAATTAATTGAAAAACTACTTGAAAACAAGTGGCTTAACAGTTACTTTGAATTATATTAAGGCGGCGACTACTCTTATTTTGACATGTTTATATTGCAAATTTTTATTATATTACAAGTTAAAATTTGTATGCTTTTTAATTTATCTTCAGTAAGTGGAATATTAACTAGTTTTCAATTGATTTATTTTAAAATAATTAAAAAAATAATTTATATTCAACTAATTTAACAAGTAGTTGAAAACATATGCAGACGAAAGTTAATTGACTTATTTAGCGGACATCACCATACAAAATATGTTAGTTCGTTCTATGGAAAAAAGTCAGAATTTCAACTAGTTGTGGTTGACAAAAAACTACTTTTTCAACTACTTTTAAGTTAGTTGATTTTCCTACAGGGTACCCTATAGCGACAAAGTAACTTGTTTTTAAAAACGGCTAATTAAACAACTATTTAAAAAAAAAACTAGTTTATGAACTACTTTGAATTATATTAAGGCGGCATCCACTTTAATTTTGAACAGTTTTTATTGCATTATATATGAAGTTATTGAAAAACTACTTCAAAACAAGTGGTTTAAAAATTACTTTGAATTATATTAAGGCGGCAACTACTCTGATTTTGACATGTTTTCATTGCAAATTTTTATAAGATTACAAGTTTATATATATTTAACCATGTTATTTCATCAAATATTCTTAACTTAAGGCTTTCACTATTATGAATTTATGTATTTTTTTTTAAAACAATAAAATATATGATCTCTTTGATGCATAGAAATTTAAAATTTTTATGCTTTTAAATTCATCTTCAGTGAAGTGGAATATTAACTAGTTTTTAATTGATTTATTTCAAAGTAATTAAAAAACTAATTTAATTTTAACTAATTCAACAAGTAGTTGAAAATATATGCTGTTTTCAGTTGTTTTAAATAGTTAAACAGTTGTATTTTAAAGTATTTAAAAAAATAATTGAAATTTAACTAACTTAATAAGTAGTTGAAAATATATGCGGTTTTCAATTGATTTATTTTAAAGTAGTTAAAAAAATAATTTAAATTTAACTAATTTAACAAGTAGTTGAAAATATATGCAGACGAAAGTCAATTGACTTATGTAGCGGACATCACCATACAAAATTTGTTAGTTCGTTCTATGGAAAAAAGTCAGAATTTCAACTAGTTGTGGTTGATAAAAAACTACTTTTTCAACTACTTTTAAATTGGTTGATTTTCATACAGGGTAGTGCAAGAATCTTGCAATAGATAATGATAGGTAGAGATTGAAAAAAAGAACGTGGCACCATCCATCCTTACATCTCCAAAATCAAAAATCGATTACTGCGAAACAAAGGCTTGAATTGAGTTCAAACTTTTGGAAAAATTTTATCTCGCTGTCCGATTATTTCGATACAGATGCACAACATAAGCTGCTAATTTTTAAATAAATATACTAGCAGACCACAGTGGTCCGCCGCCGTCTCTTTATTAATTTCCATAAGACGATACATACCAAACTAAATAAAAAATTTTCGCCTTTCCTTTTGTTTTATTGTGGAGCGGAGCACTGAATTTATATGTATCTCATTTTTCGCCTTGCTCAAGGCTCATCTGTTTTTTTGTTTAGCTATGCTAGCTGAGCATATTGAAACTCAAAATCGCAACACAAACGAGTAAAAAGAAAGAAACTAAGCAATGCTTGGCAGCTGGGATGATTTCTTAAATAAGTTAACACATTAATTAAATATACTTGTTATTAAATTTTCGAAAAGTAAATATCCCTAAAAGTTGCTGTAGCTCAAATATGATATTTTAAAAATTTTTTCATTAAAATTGGCCCAGTATTTTTAGAGTTTACCTGGAACACAAAATTTTCACTTCAATTTTATATTATATTGGGGGTTGGAATTAATTTTAAAGGTTTTTTTCGGTTTTTGAGCATTTATTTAGAAACAACGGTACAATGTATATTATTCAAAGTATTGTCCATCGTTAGCTACAACATTTTCCCATCTTTCTGGCAGCATATGGATTCCGCGCCGGAAGAACGATTCGTCTTTTGAGGCAATCCACGAATCGACCCATTTTTTGGTATCCTCGTAAGAAGTGAAGCGCTGCTCAGCCAAGCCATGCGTCATCGATCTGAATAGGTGGTAGTCGGAAGGGGCTATGTCTGGGCTATAAGGCGGGTGGGGTAGCACATCCCAATTCAGCGCCTCCAACGTTTCCTTGACGGTTCTTGCAACATGTGGCCGTGCGTTGTCATGTTGAAAAACCACTTTGTCGTGTCTTTTGGCATATTCCGGCCGTTTAACCTTTAATGCTCGGCTCAATTGCATCAATTGTTGTTGGTAGCGTTCCCCAGTGATGGTTTCGTTAGGTTTTAGCAGCTCATAGTACACGACACCCTTCTGATCCCACCAAATACACAGCATAAGCTTGGCGCCATGAATATTCGGCTTGGCCCTCGATGTTGATGCATGGCCGGGTGGTCCCCACGATTTTTTTCGCTTAGGATTATCGTAATGGATCCACTTTTCATCGCCAGTGACAATACGATGCAAAAAACTCTTCCTTTTATGCCTTTGAAGCAGTTGTTCGCACATGCAAAATCGCCGTTCAACGTCTCTCGGCTTCAACTGGTACGGCACCCAATTTCCTTGCTTTTGAATCATTCCCATGGCCTTCAAGCGTTTGCCGACCGTTGATAAGTCGACTCCCAATGATTCTGACAATTCTTGAAGGGTTTGACACGGGTCTTCATCGAGCAAAGCCTCCAATTTCTCATCTTCAAACTTTTTCGGCTGGCCCGGACGCTCTTTGTCTTCCGTATCAAAATCACCACTTTTAAACCGACGGAACCAGTACTCACAAGTAGAAATCGATGGAGCATAGTCCCCGTAAGCCTCAGTAAGCGTGCGTTGTGCTTCAACCGCTTTTTTCTTCAAATGGAAGCACAAAAGTAAACCTTCCCGCAAATTGCATTTTGTTGGAACGAAAGTCGACATGTTCACAGAGAAAAAAATATATGTTGTTTATTTCCTTCCCGCAAATTGCGTTTTGTTGGAACGAAAGTCGACATGTTCACAGAGAAAAAAATATATGTTGTTTACACTTCAGTGGAATGACACATACTAAAAAATGAAGCTTAGACAATGTGCTTTGAAATGAATATAGTCACAGGTGTGCCCGATGCGATCTATTGATAGTTACGCCATCTCTTAGAAAACCTTTAAAACTAATTCCAACCCCCAATAGTATAGATTAAGATAGGTAAGGCATAGCAAAGCGCGCCGAAAAATAGGTAGTTATGTATATAAAAGAAGATGTGTTGAATTTTCAATATGCAAGGTATCAACCCTGGTATAGGAACAATGGGTCTTATCAAAAAACATTTTAATGTCGACTCTAAATTTAGTGTAAGCTTTTCTGACATTATTTCTATAGAATTTGTTGTCAAAAAGTTTACACTAAATTAAGAGTCGACATTAATATGTTTTTTGGTAATGACCAATGATTTGGAAAATATTCTGGTGAACTCAGTTTATAATTGGCTTCAAGGTATTTTAAGCTTATTTCAATAAATTGGAAATAAAAAAAAAATTACTACTGCAATTCCATTTTCAACGCACCGAAAAAATAAAAATTACGGAGCATCACTGACAGAAATAAAAAACTTAATTTGGAGGCTAAAACGTCGAAAATCGATTTTTATTAAAACTCATATCTCAAACATTTCTTTACGAACTATTGTTGGAAAGGCAATTAATTGGACATTAATCCAAAAACATTTTTGGGAAATTTTAGCGGCTGGGTATTCGTTTCATCCCTTGCGATAAGGTTAATTTAATTTATTATAAAAAAGATATAAAAAAAAAACCTTAAAGTTTACACATAAATAAGTCTAAATATTTTTAACCCTCCGATGAGTGAAAGTTCTGAACTTCACGGCCGTGTGAAAAGGTCCCTACGGACCTTTTTTGTAAATCATGTTTTTTTTTCATATAAAAATTTTTTTTTGATTTTTTTTTTGTTTTTATTGTTTATAACTAAATTCTACATACAAAAATAATTTTTTAATTTTTTTTAATTTTTTTTTTTGCTTGAATTTTCTTAAGACTATTATAAAAAAGTTTAAAAATTATTGTTGTTGAGCGTGTACTTCTTGTCCCCCGCCCTGTGCGCAAGTATTGCAGCGATGTAAAAGTGTGTTATGTTCTCCGCAAACAGCGTTGCCGCAGCCGAAGCAGTATGCCCGCATTTCCGCAGCCGCCCGTACTCAGAACGGCAAAGGCGACATGACGGTCTACTTGACCTAGCCGCAAACGACGGTGCATTGCCTTCCACCGGTCTTGATAATACCTGAAATGAAAAGAAAAATAAAAAACAAATAACTATATATTCTATTCTTGAATTTGAAGATGTTTTTTTCCTTACCCTGACATCGAATGCTTCCATCGCATTGCGTATCCTTGTTATATATGGTTATATGAGGTTATATGGTTGTTCAGGGCACGTTCTTCGATATTTGGTGTGGCCAATTGTTTCGTTGCAGTAACAAGAACGACCGCCGTCTGTCACTCCTTTTTATAGGCTTCATTTCGTTGTAAATCGTAAAAGCAGCTAATGCAGCGACGTCCAGCATATTATAAAACATGGCCAACGGCCATCGTTGTGTTGCTCTTTTGTAGCTGTAAGTGCCTAGCATTTGATCCATGGTATCAACGCCGCATTTGTTGGCGTTGTAATCTAATATGGCATAGGGCTTCCGCTTCTCGGTTTGCTCGTCAACGAGGCAGGTGTAGTGCATTGTGGAGAGCACGTTCACCACTTTATTTTTTTTCGGCACGTATGAGCATAACGCTATATCCCCTTCGTTGAACCCAAATAATGTGCTATTGATGGTGCGCTTCGGGTTCTTCTTGAACTCCTGTGGAATGAATGTTTTGTTGTAGCGCACTGTACTAACATATGCGGTCTTTCTCCTCAACAAAATACGCGCCAAGTCAAGAGTGGTAAAGAAATTATCCGCGTATATAGTACGGCCAGCATCTAAATATTTTTCCACAAGATCCAGCACTACGTTCTGTCCTTGGTTTATCTCCCATTGTTGGTTTGGCAGTTTTCCAGAATATATCATTCCCTTCACAGGATAATAACTCTGTGAGTCGCATAACCACCATACTTAGCTGGCTTTGACGGAATATATTGTGTGAAGCGGGTGCGGCCTCTGTAAGGGTACAACTGCTCATCAACTGTTAGTGCTTCATGAGGAGTGTAAGCTGCTGCCAAGTTATGTTGCAACATTTGTCAAATATCGTCAATAGCCGCAGTTTTGCTGTTGATGAGTCGCTGTTGTCGAGTATTTCCATTGTCGAATCGAATAAATTGCTTTATACACATGAAGCGATCGTACGACAACGCAGCTTTGTATATTGGGCAATGCGTCGCGCCCCATAATTCCATAGCTGGTTCATGGTTTGATCTTGTGAGTCCAGCATACAAAAGAATAGCTACAAAGGCGTCAAACTCTTTCACTGTCACTGGCTTCCACTCCTTTTTCTTCGTGGGATTCGCCAAATTCCATGCAGCTGTAACCTCCCTGCCTTTACGATTTGTTTCACGTAGCACTAAGTGTATTATTTCCTCTGTCATGATTGAACGCATTATTGTATAGGGGTCGTGTATATTTCCTGTTGGTCCTGGTTTCATTCTTGTGAAGTCGACCACGTTATGATTACGAGTGCGTGATGTTGGTGGTGCTTTTTTACTCCATTGGGTGCCATCTTTACCAATATAATAACTTTCATTCGTTTCCTGTCCATCATTTTCTTCCTCTTCATCATCGTCGTCATCAGTATCTTCATTTAGCTCGACGTATCCTTCAGTTTCGGCATCTGACTCTTCAGCAGGTTGGTATGTGCGATCTTCATCATCCTCAACTTCATAATTATTAATTGCAGCAATATCAATTTCTTTATCCATGTCTTCGTCCATAAAATCAGCAAATCTACTATCAGCTGCACGCCTTTCATCCGCAGTCATTTGGTGGTAACGTGTACTACGGCGTACAAAATTTCAGCAACGTCCAAATTACTTGCATCTGCCATATTTATATTTTTGTTTCTATCACACACGATTTTATTCTTCGCTGTCTAAACTTTGACTGATTTGGTTTACGAAACTACAACTTCTTTTATACTCTTTCGTACGTCTACCTAAACTCAAAGACATTAGAGCCCAAACAGAACCAAGGCGGATGTCGGATGGCGGGCCTCTCTCTGCGAAATCCGCTGAGAACACGTCCAGAATATGAGCGGTTGTCGGATCACGGTTGCATTTTATATTGGGAATGATACAAATTATTTTATATTATGCTTTAAATTCACATGAATGCAACACAGGCACAAAAACAGAATGTCAGATCATAGTAAAAACTAAGAAAATAACACTGAACGTACCCAATCTTTAGCAAAAATATGGCAACATTTAAGTCACTCAGAGAGAGATCCGACACCCGTCAGAGAGAAATTAGAATAGATTCTGTTCTGGCGTTTTCCCGTCATGCATTTCTACGGCGATTTCATTTTTGGCGGCTGCATATATTTTCATGTAATTTGTAGCACGGCGAATCCGACAACTGACATCCGCCTTGGTTCTGTTCGGGCTCTTAGGGATGATGATAAAAACAAAAAATTCTAAGAACAAAAATACTAAGAACTAAAAATACTAAGAACAAAATACTAAGAAAAAAAATTCTAAGAACTGGTTTATTGCTAGTAGTATAAAATTAGAATATTGTGCCTTTCCTTGAAAGCAATAAAGTTCATGTCTTCGAATTTTTCTTAGAATTTTTTGTTTTTATCATCATCCCTAATGTCTTTGAGTTTAGGTCTTTGTGTTCAGAACAAGTAAATTATGTGTTGAAACAATAAAAAAATTATAATGATGCCCAAAAACATGCATTTATTAGTGAAATTCAGCACAAGGTCCATACGGACCTATTCACACGTCCGCGTACTATTCTCACTAAAACCTCAATAACTCCTAAAGTAATGATCCGATCGGCTTGATTTTTTTTCCAAAAGATGCTCAACAAAATACTCTTGGAATACAGAGTGTAGTGGGGTTGTAGTGGCCGAAGGAGGGGTTGTAGTGGCCGAAGTAGGAGTAATTTCAGTTTGAAAAGGCAAAAAGGTCCCTAGGGACCTTCTCACTCATCGGAGGGTTAATAAGTAAACATGAAGTGAAAGGCAAAATAGTCAGAATAGATCTATTGAATTTTAGAAATACTATTTGAAATTTAAAAAATATCAATTGAGCTTGAAATAACGTGTTGACATTTTAACAAACATCTTTGCCATATACAAAAATCGCGTACCACTTTTAGTTTTGACGATTCAAGTTGATTTCTTTTAGGAGAATTTTTTGACCTTTAATCACAGTTTTCTCAAAATCCTGATGTGATGGAAAAATTTGGGTGCCAGATTCGTGATAAGGAGTCCGGAAATAATTGAACACATTTGTCGGTTTCTTACTCACGTTTTGGCTGTCTCACTGTGTAATCAATAATAAAAAAAACACACTTAAAAGAAACCCTAAATTCCTTTTATATCACATTTTTCATACCTTTATCAGGAGGGTAATGAATATTCGACTTTGGATCGGCTCTACAATCAACGAAAAATTTGTAGAATACTAAAAATGCGAAAAAAAACGATAGAAAACGACTATTTATAAAATGTCATGGAATCTCAAGTTTGTAACTTTTTGGCTTGAAAGATATTTGAAGTCGTTTCGGGTACCTGGGTACCTGTCAGGAGGGTGAGGGTTAAAGCAGATTTTTCGCCACTTCTACAAATATTTGTAGATGATTCGTTATTTTTGCAGGAGGTGTATAAAAAAATTTAAATATTACCTAAAAATTATTCATCCTTATTCTTGAGTCCGCGTCGAGTAAATGTCGTCGTCGAGGACTCGCTTTCATCAATTAATAGTCGTCGAAGATCATTTCGACGATCAAAAATTTGAATTTTTATTTGACGGCGTGTGCTCAATAATTGAGAGAACAATCACTACAGATCTCGACGTCGAAATTGAAAGTTTCAAGAATATCACAATTTTGTTTCGACGTCGTTTTTGAGAGCGAGCGTGGGTTCAGGAATAAGGTTGATTGATTCAAAATTTTTAAGCATTTAAAGATAAGAATCATAAAAAAAATTTAAAAAATCAAAATTAATTTTTTTTGTAAAAACTTTTTTAATATGCCAAATATTTGAGATATATTTATTTTGAAAATGTCATGAATTCCATGTTTAAAAGTGTATGTAACAAGAACTATGATTTAAGGGCAGGTTCTCATCTAGAGCTTCAAAAATATGGTGATGTTCTTGATTTTTTTTTCAGGAAGTAAAGGAACACCTTGAGTTTTTGACAATTGAATCCAAATGTGTAGGAAAATATGTTTTTTGTTGCATAAAAGAGTAATGTGAAATATCAATACGCCGTAAAACATTACGTTGAAAAAAAAAGGTATCCAAACGCTCTCCATCACACAGCACGTTCATGTCATCTGATATAAAAAACCAAACAATTTTATAAATTATATAAGGGGTATTCACACTGACATGGGTAGTTGGGTATGGATATATTGAGTACTTTTGGTTATTGCGAGCACCCTAAATTGTAATTGAGTACTTTGAAGAATAGTTTTGGGCAGTGCTACATGTTTGTTTGATCTCTCCGGCTTATGTAGCTGACGAGAAATGAGTGACAGCTGGAAGAGGGTTGCCACCAAATAATTTTTTTGTCATTTTATGTGCGAAAAATTTAGGCCATTAGTTGAGCGTAAAAAGAGTTATTTTATATACAATTAATTTTTAACGTGAACTTCGTAGCATCTTATCATTTACTAGTTATCCAGGGTAAAACATTGTCCCGTCACAGAGCAGCTTACTGCCATATAAGAATTTTCATGCCAATCGAAAAAAGAAATTTAATTTTTTGTATATCTAAACTGGCATAACTGCAGTACGACTACGCCCATTTTTAGTTCAGTTTCCAAAAGTTAATACATGCACTAAATTACCAAATTTTAGTTTAATATGACCAAAATCGTCTAAAATATAGTATTTTTATTGATTTGTAGGCTGTAAAAGAGGGCGTGGACACCCATTTTTAATACAGTTTCAGACAGTAACCAAACAAACTAAATTACCAAATTTTGGTCTAATACGATCAAAAACGTCCGAAATATAGCATTTTTATTGATTTGTGGGCGGTAAAAGGGGGTGTGGCTTTGTTTATTAACGCAGATATTAACTTTACTAACCGAGATATTAACAGATATTGTAAATTTGGCTGCCTTAGGTGTTACCGTTTCTGAGATCTTAAGAGACACCGCACGAACGATTTTATATATACATAAGGGCGGTAAAAGTAGGCGTGGCAAAATTTATATATCTAGTGACCACTACTTGATCTCATAGCAAATATAAACCAAGTTTCATTATGAAAACATGCACAACTAAGGAATTATAATTTCTGGAAAGTAGGCGTAGTTACCCAGTAGCGGATGGAATATATTCCGAATATATGAAGCATCAATTACCTTGTAATGACCACTACTTCCGACTATATTACCTTACTATGCATAAAAGGCCTTACATTTAACATTGAATGAGACAGAAGGTAAGTGATCGCTTCCCTTCAGCATTAGAAGTTATGGAGTAACATACTACTTGTATTAAGTTATAAAAATCACTGCATTACTTTTCCTTGTATGCTACATTACAGGTAATGAGGTATGAGTTAATTACTTCTGCTATATGCAGACGCATTACTTTTTGAAAAAAGTAATGCTTCCTTACCTGGTAATTTATTCTGTATTAGTTCTATGGTAGCCACTGGCAAATCCGCTGCTGGGTATAGTCCAATTTTTGTTGAATTGTCGATAGCAGCCATACGAACTAAACTACAAAATTTTAGTCCAATACAACCGATTTCGTCTGAAATATAGCATTTTTATTAACTTGTGGGCAGAAATAGGCGGTGTGCTAATATTTTTTGGTTATTATTCGAGATATTAGCCTTGACAACAAATATTGTAAATTTGATGCCCTTAAATCAATTATTGCCTATTTTTGCAAAAAGTGGTAGGTAACACAAGGAAAAAGTACTCAGTTTGGCAAGAAAACAATTTACCCAAATAAATCCGGGGGTCAGCTAGAGTAGATTGGTAGATGGGTACTTGGGTAGAATGGCACTTTACAAAAACGAAATGTACGGCATTTGCCAATCTTCCCAACTACCCCAGTCAGTGTGAATACCCCTATTATGTTTTTTGGAGCCTTAACCTATCATATCAATAATTAGTTGAAAAATACAAAAATGGTGGACATGTGTTTTCACATTTTTCGCTCTTTAAAGTGCTATAAAAAACCCGGCCAATATTGTTTGAATTTAGATTTAGGATGCAATAAATTTCATCTATATTAAAATAAAAAGAAATAGAGTAGTCCTTGAGATATCGTGCAGACCAGTTTGAAAAACATGATTTTTCAGAAAACGCGTTTTAAGATTTGGTTAACGATTGTTTCGAGTGCGTTAATGAAAATATGGATTCCTTTCGTATGCGATAACTTATTTCGACCAAACCGCTTTGGGAACACATCATAAGCTACATAAGTTAGCATCACAAGCTATAAAAAAAATTATTGAGTTTTTTGATCGAGCTTCATCAGACCTGCCTTTAATAATAAATGTTAATAAAATTTTTTTTAAATTTAATAAATTTTTTAATTTAATTAAATTTTTTTGTATCTTTTATCTCAGGGCCAATCAAGACATTTTTTGGGTGTGTCGTCACTTTTTTGTCAATTTAAAATACTATTTTTTTTTTATTTTAACCATAAACATTAATCAAAGCCACAAAGCATTTGTTTATTATTTTTTTTTGTTTAATTTTTATCGCCATGTGCATTGTTGTTGAGCTTATATATACATTTTTTTGGCATTTTTATTTCCCGTCGCTCGTTAAAAAAATTCTAGATTTGTGATTATATGTGTTTATTTTCTTTCGACAGGAAAAAAATAAAACAATTAATTAAAATTCCAGAAAAAATAACACACTTTGCTTCGAAAGCTATGTAGTTCCCTTGTGCGCCGCCATCAATACCGCCCGTGAGCGCCGTCATTCATACGCTTCAACACAATGCATTTTGCCGGTACATCGTGGCGTTACGTGCCACTACAACGTGACCTCGCCACTACGTCAGTCGTTTCTATTTCATTATAGTTATGAGCATGCAAGTTTTGAAAAATATATTTTTGGTTTTATTTTTTTTCTGTTTTGTTTTAATAATTTCGTTTTCATATTTGATAAAATGAAGAAGAGAAAATAATTTTTTTTTCTAAGCAATTTGCTGAAATGAGGTAATCGTGTTAATATAAATTTTATCAATACATTTTTTGCGTCTGTTTTTTTGTTTTGTTTTGTTTTGTCCTTTGTTCCGGTTCACTTTTAATATTCACTTCTTTAAAGCGTTAGCTGCGAGTATTAGCTAATGTTTCATTTTCGCTTCATTCCTCGTAGAGGTAGATAGATATTCACCACCCTGCAATGTCACACACACACACACACACATTATAGTTTTCTCTCTACCACGAAGCTTTTAAAAGTTTGTTTTGCATTTTTTTTTTATATCTGTAAATTCTCTCGTGGTTTATTTTGCTATTTTTCTCTATCGCTCCACTCTTTTATTGCTATTTGTGTTTCTGTGTCTGGCCGGCAACTGGTGCGGCTTTTAAATCTATTTTTATGTTTCGCTTTTTTTTTTGTTTCTCGGCCTGCGGTTCCCATGTGCCCTTGTATTTTTGTTATTTAATTTGTTTTTATTCTCTTTTGATATATTTTCCATTTTATATGCTTTTATTTGCTTTTCACTTTGTTAGCCGGTTTGGTTTGCGCTTTAAAAAGCGGTTAACTTAAACTAGCAGTTTGGCTGCTCATTTCTTGTTTTTGTAGCAGTAGAAAGATACTTTTTTTTATACGCAAATTCAATTACATTTGGTTAGATACTTTTCGTATTAAAAAACATTTTTGGGATATGAAAATGTCTCTTAGGTTAAAGAAGTTAATGAAGAGCGATAGAAATTTTTAAAATTTAAGTCTTCTCCCATCACAAATTTTATAAAGACTAAGCTTTCGACTTGGAAGTTTTAAAAATTTGTTTGCAATAAGATATACTGTAAATTGTTAATTTTTGCACACAAACTGCACACAAATTTTATTACATCATTGCTACCATCAAAAAATATTCAATCAGCATATTATTCAAGTTGTAGAGACATTTCAGTCTAAAACTCGTGGTTACATTTTTTCCTTTAAAAAAATTGCGTTTGCTTAAAATTTATTGTATTTGCATGAATCATGAGTAATAACCCGAGCAAAAATTAAAACTTTTTGAGCTAAGGCCAAACAGAGGCCGAACAAGGTTTAATTTGAAATATATTTATCGGGTCGGGTAAAAGGGTCGTACATCGGCCGTACAGAGGATGTTTTTAAATAATCTCGGCTGTACAACGGCCGAACAGCGGCCGAACATTGGCTGAACAGTGATTATTATTCTATAATGAATATGAGAGACTTTTTTAACTAACTTCTAACTAACTAACTAACACAAAAAAAAAATATTTTGCGCCACACAAAAGTGGCAATGAATATCAGCATCAGAGACTTGCTTTTGTTGTTGCGCATACGTTTTGCTGTTAAATAAGAGCTAAGAAAATTTGTACTTAATTTAGGCCTTGTACGGCCGTTGCTCGACCAAAGTTTCGACGGCTAAGCTTTTTGGATTATTTTTAGACCATGTTAAGCCCTTGTACGGCTGTGTGGCCCATATTCGAGCATTGTTCGCCAGCTAAGATTTTTACTCGGGCTATTAATTATCTATATATAAGAAGTAGAAAGTCTGTATTCATGTTTGTTTCTTATATAAAACTTTTTCTTTATATCCATGTGAACCAAATTTGGCAAATTTTTTATGAACCATCAGCTAGTGTTGTTTATATTAAATTTGGCCAACAAATAAATAAAAATTCTATAAATCAGAGGGTTTTTATCGCATAAAATATTTAGTAAGGAATTATCTTCGACTGGGCCGAAGTTAAAATACCCCCACGGCCAAATTAGAGTATATATAAAGTCTTAAGCAAACTGTTAAATATATTAAAAGAGATTTTCCCGTTTTGGTTAAGTCATTTTGTATGGGAGGTAGGCGTGGTTTCCATCCGATTCTTACAAATTTAATACTGAAAATAAATATTCAATATCTAAGACACTGTGCGAAATTTGAAGTCATTAAATTGATTTTTGTGGAATTTAAAGAGATTTTCCCGTTTTGGTTAAGTCACTTTGTATGGGAGGTAGGTGTGGTTTTCATTTGATTTTTACAAATTTAATACTCAAAATAAATATTAAATATTTAAGATACTGTGCGAAATTTTAAGTCATTAAATTGATTTTAGTGGAATTTAAAGAGATCTTACCGTTTTGGTTAAGTCACTTTGTATGGAAGGTAGGCGTGGTTTTCATCCAATTTTGATCAGATTCGAACTTGGCCTCCATTTTTGTATAAAAAGCTTATATTTTGAATTTCGTTATGATAGCTCAAAAATTACGGCTGCTATCGTGGACACAGACGAACAGACGGACAGACGGACAGACGGACATGGCTAAATCGACTCAGGAGGTGATGCTGATCAGGAATATATATTTTTCTATACCGGCCACGCCTCCTTATCGGCGTTACAAACGGAGTGACAAAATTAATATAGCCCCATTACGTTTTTTGAACGTGGGGGTATAAAAATATGGGTATTTAAAAAAATAGGATCGAACTTTAGATAAATTTAGTGGGCGTGGTTGACGAAATGTGACATCCCCTTTTTTGTAAATTTTTGTCTATTTATTGTCTTTTTTTCAACAAAGTTTGCGTGTAAAAAGCATTACTTAATTGACTTACTTGGTTTGAATTATAAATAATTCTACATTTCTTAAGTACGTAAAATAAAAAATTACCTAGAAAAAAAGAATAACAATCTAATTACAAACGGTAATCTTTAATTTATCAAGAAATATTAAATTTTTCCAAACTTAACAACACCCAGACAACGTTGAGTACCATTCGGCTACTAATAATAAAACTTTAATTTTTAAAATTTTTTTTAATGAATCTTAAATTATGGACTTCCCGAATTTTTTAAGTGAAACTTCTTAGGCGGCGATTCGATACTAAAGTGAAATTTCAAGGACGCGTCACGAAGGAGAATGAGAAGGACATGTACATTGTATATTGCTTAGACACAGAGAGAAAATAAAAAGCAATAATTTTGTAAGTTAAAGTTTTGTGTCAACTAGCAGTCGGGCTTTCGCTGTTATGTAAGAGAGACAGTAGCTGTTATGATGTTGATTTATCACGGCGAATTCAACAACAGTTGCTTGAGTTTGCAGTTGCAGTGAACAACAAACTGTTAAGTAAAAAAAAGTATGTGAGTGGTCGCCACGCTCGGTAAAAGTGAAGCATTCAGAAAACTAGAAACTGTTAGTACAACGACTTTTTCCTAAATCATCGTTACCTAAGAATGAGAAAAAATATGATGGAAAATCAAAGTTTTGACTTTCAATGCAAATATCTTGCTGTTTTTAAATCCTTGGCGAATGCCAAAATTTTGGGCAAAAATTGTCTTTTTTATCATAATTTCATCCTACTTGTACAATATGTCTATAATAAAACCGTCTTTTCTGAAGAAACCAAAGAAAGCTTTTTTTTAAAAAAATTCAACTCACCTTAACCCTAACACTGGTACTATTTACATATGTAAATATTTCAGTTTTTAAATGGCTACAAATTTGATGTTTTTGGCACGATTTGAATATAATTTACATTCAGTGGCTAATTTTTAAATTTGCTTAAATAAACAAAATTAGCCACTGAATGTAAATTACATTCAAATCGTGCCAAAAACATCAAATTTGTAGCCATTTAAAAAGTGAAATATTTACATATGTAAATAGTACCAGTGTTAGGGTTAAATAAAACCTCACCTCACCTCAAGAAAATAAAACCTCAATGGGAAGGAAAACTGTTCAAGTTCAGCTGTGTTTACGTTATCGGGAGAACACTGTATATATATAATTTAAATGTTTTTTGTTCAGTAAAGAGACTTAACAAAAATAGTTGAACATTACCGTTAGGTCAGGGTATATATTTTTATCTTTTTTTCAAAGAAGGTCCAAAACATTGAGTGATTTTGTTGCTTTTGTTGTAAAAATAAAAAAAATTATTTTCCGACTAGCTTTCATATAACATAACATTCATTTGCAAATATCTTCTAGTTTTGCGCAAAAACTTTTAAAATGCTAAATATTCGGGTACTCACTATTGTTATTTTCAATATAATGTCTAATTGAGGTATTACCTTGCACATTTGAAACATCCACTTGTTACCTGAAAAGAGAATACTAAATAAGTCTATAC
Source organism: Dichetophora obliterata (assembly GCA_963920525.1). Taxonomy (NCBI): domain Eukaryota; kingdom Metazoa; phylum Arthropoda; class Insecta; order Diptera; family Sciomyzidae; genus Dichetophora; species Dichetophora obliterata. Next base: position 193,978,884 of record OY986436.1, read on the forward strand.
ACGTAATGTATGGAGATTATGTATCTATTGTATAAGCACCCTCCAGGAAAAATTGAAAGGCTTTCATCTAAATGTGATAAAGAAACATTCCTCACCGTATCTTTCGGAAGTTTAAGGGTAGTTTTGTATTTATGTTGTTTCCAAACCGCTTCTTTGAGAATGCATGTGGAAACTTTTTCAAGCAATGACAACAGAAAATGTTAATATCATTGTTTCCTGGCTGCTTATTATAGAATTCGATAGTCTAGTGGTAGCGCGCTTGACTGTCGCTCAGGGGTCCCGGGTTCGAATCCTGGTTGGGCATTTTTCTAACAAGGGAGAGGAATCTTTCCACATTAATTCTTAGAACAGGGGAGACGACTGCTTCCAATTCACTTTTTAAGACAGCGGAGAGGAATATTTCCACATTAATTATTAACACAGCGGAGAGGAATGTTTCCCTTTAATGACATGCTATGTAAAAAAAGAAACGGAGTGTCCATTGGAAGGGAATGCTTCCTCCATTCCATGGACTGTTTCCTGTTTATATCTGGGAATGTTTCCATTTCCTGGAGGGCAGTAAGGACAAAATTTGTTGATTAGAAAATATGCAAGTACTAAAAATGATCGTTATCACTACTTTGTACTGTGGATATATTATTATAAGCAGGGCTAGGATTTCGATGACATGTCATCTTTTTTCTGCTGCTTCGAAGACATTTCCTGCTTATTTAAAACATCCATTTATGTTTCCTAAATTCCAAATATGAAAAGTTTTTAGGACATTTTTTCCTCATTTTTCATCGTTTTTAGTTTTCAGGTAATTTATACTAGATTTAGGGCATTTTTTGGTAATTTTTAAAGATTTTGAAGTCATTTTATTGCCATTTTTGGACGTTTTTAATTTTTTAGGTCATTTTAGTGTAATTTTTAAATAACTTTTTTTTTTTCGTACTAAAAAATGTCAAAATGCAAATTTTTAAAGATATTACTTTAGAGTCCCTTCAATCAAAAACATCAACTCTCGACAAAGGAGTAGCTTTGCTTATAGACTTCGATGAAAAAAAACTCTGCGTGTGGTGAAACTGACGAAAGGGTATGCAGAAAATTGAAACAAGTGTTAGATAAAAACTCAGAATATGCTAGTATAAAATAAATTTTAATTAAGTTATGCTTCATTTTTAAGGCTAAATTTTTTGTTTATTTTTTATGCAATTTTTTGCGTTTTTTAGGTAATATTTGTCAGTTTTTAGGTCATTTTTTACAGTTTTTACACTGGTTTACACTACAGAGCACTGGTTTTCGGCAAAACTTTGACAATTTTCTATTAAAAAAATGAAAGTGATAAAATTAAACTATTTTTTGCACCTGCAAATTATGAAAACTACTGGCGAAACTACTGACTTGTTTGCAACACCGTCTATGTTTTCGATTGGCTTTTACAAATGTCTCATAAAAGTAGATTCTAAATTTGTCCGACAGTTCAACAGCTACTGCAATGTTTAAAATGTCTTTGTAATTGGTTTGTGTACATACTAAGCAATCCCAGCAGGCAATTAAGCGAGTTTTCCGCAAAAGAAGGTATGCTAGCACTGCTATTTTTGGCGTCAATACACCTTCCATGATTACTGAAAATGTTTTATTAATAAAATGAAAATGATAAAATTAAACTATTGTTTACTTGCACACTATGAAAGCTACTGGTAAAACTACTGACTTGCTTGCAGCACCGTCTATGTTTTCGATTGGTTTTTACAAATGTCTCATAAAAGGAGATTCTAAATTCGTCTGGCAGTTCAACAGCTACTGCAATATGCTAAATGTCTTTGTAATTGGTTTGTGTACATACTAAGCAATGGTTTCCCAGCAGGCAACTAAGCGAGTGCTCTGCTATTCTTGGCGTCAATACACCTTCCATGATCACTGCATTGATGAGTGCTTCTGTAAAGCCTACCTGTTGAAGGTTTTGAGTTTTTTCATATTATTTTATATAAAAAAATTTATAAAAAAATTTAGAAAAAATTATACATGAACAGAACCATCTAACAAAAAATTAAAAAAAAAATATTTTGTTTTGTCCGGGTCTCGAACCCAGGTCTCCGAAATCTAACACATTACATTTCATATTGTATGAAAATAATTATAAGGAAAAATTCCAAGTCTTTTCTTCTATTATCGTATAAAAAAATTTTACAAAAGAATTAAAAAAAAATTTTAAATGAAGAAAAAAATTTTTTAAAAAATTTAGATTTAAAAAACAATATACAAAAAACAATTTTTTTTGTCCCACTGAGTCTCGAACTCGCGCTCCCGTAAGCTTGCTTTCATTTGTAATGATGCAAAATAAGCTTAATTTTATTAAGAACTGCGGTAAACGAGTGGATCAGATGTAGGAACGCCACATGAGAGGACGTTGGTTCAAATCTGGAAATTGTTAGTTGTTTTTTATTTCAAGTTGATATTTATATTGCTTTTCTTTGTAACGTGCATTCTCAAAAAAGGCTTCAAGCGGGCCTCTTTAGAGTCGCGAGAGCGAAAGGCATGAAAAATTTTCTCGATTCGTAGAAAAAAGAAAATATACTTAGATATGAGTGTGGCAGCACTTTGAAATCCATATGAAGGCCTGCTAGTAGAGCTTCGAACTCCTGCCATTGCTGACTGGGTTATTTTTATATGTTTGTTTTTATGTCATTTTTCGTTTCATCAAGTCTCAAATCACAACGGTGCTAAAGAAGTTTCACTTCAAAAATATTATAAGTTCTTTTTAATCAAATTCATCAGTGATAGAATTTATTGTAAGCTCAGTAAACTCTTATTTGATGTCTAGATTGGAACCTTAGAAAATAGAAATATGGCTAAAAATAACCATACTTCGAAAATAGAATTGTAAAAAGGAAATCTTCGATGCAATCTATTCTATTATAATTCAACTATTTCTAAGCATTCATACATAAATATATCTTTACTTAAAACAAAAAAATGCAATAAAACTGCAATAATGTTTACAAACAAATAATTTCGGGTGCCAAGCGTTTAAATTTTCTCAAAGTCTCGAATTGATTATCAACACCGGCAAAGCAATCGTGCTTTTCTTGTTGCTAATTTTTCCGGTAAGAACCCTCCCTGTGCCAAAATACACATGACCTGACTCACATGCGATAAGCAGCGCGCAAGAGCGTGACGACATAAAGAGAGCTGGAGAGAGCTTTTGTATTCTTGGTATTCTTGTTTTACTCACTTAAACGTTGCGTGGTGAAATAGAACGGCATTGAAACGTGCTGCTATGGTGAAGAAGCAATAAAATCAATTCCAAGAATTGCTGCTGCTTTCTGCTAAACATTTTTTGGCGACGATCTTAAGGCGAACTACTAGAATTTTCAGTTTTAATTTAGACTTACTTATAAGCGGACGAAAACCACTGGATGGCTGGAATAAAATAAAGATATTAAAGAATCTTGAAGCGCAAAAAAAGCAATCGCAAGCATTAAAAGAAGACACACACAAACCAAAGAAAAAAATTATAAAAAAAAGACAGAAGACGACTTTCAAAGTCAAGCGAATTCCTATACAAGACATTAGAGTGACGATTAAATTGTAATTTTTTTTTTGAAGAAATTTACAAGAATATTGGAAATAATTAATTTTTTTCAACAGCACTTAAGCGAATTCGCAGCAGAAGCAGCAACGCGCATAACGCCGATTTGTGGATTACCAGGCGTATGCGTAACATTAATTGGTGTAAAAACTGCAAAAAAACAGCTGCATAAAAGCAGCCATAAAGGATAAAACACGCGCGCCCACCTTCTCCTCCTCCTCCACCAACACAAAAGGATATTAGTGTGTCACAGAGGAGGGCTGGTAGAAAAAATAAAAAACGTGGCAAACCAAAAAAATAATAGAAAAAGACTTGAAAATTTTTGAAAAGGTTTGCAAACCGGTTTCCGATTTTTTTTACACTCACAACCTTATCGCATTTTAAAAGAAAAAAGCAAGAAATTTGTCGTCATAGCTAAAGGTTTGTTCTGACATCCAACAAATCAAAATTAAACTCCACTCATCTAACCTTCCCACAAAATTTGCAAAAAAAGTGCTGCCGAAATTTGACAATTTTATCGTGACGTTGTGGATTAAGTCATCGCTTAAGAGCAACGACTGAAAAAAAAAATACACAGAATTTAACAATAATTTAAACAACCTCAAAACCACAAAAACTAATGCACTTGAATTCACAAATCTTTTAAAATCGTTTACTGCTTTAAAACTGCTCTTGAAGGTTTTTTTAACGACTTTATTCTTAGTTTGTGCTTATTTTTACCCAAAAATAGAACTGCTTTTGTTATTCGTTGTGAAATTCTTCCTATTCTTCTATTTTTCTACTTGTTCAGCTTTTTTCACTGTTGCTTTTGTTCTTTTTCTCTTGCTACCGATGACAACATCTCAAGCATAACTTAAAGCTCAGCAAAGCATATTTTTTATAGTTTTTCGCTTTTAACGCGCTACCAACACTATTTGCATTAATTGATTGCATACATTATCGATGACTTCGAGCGTTAAAGTTATTCTACAGGAAATTGAATTCTGGGAAAATTTTTCACTTTGTTGTTTTGTCAAATTTGTACTTAGTTTCAAAAAGCAAAAAATTTGCCTACTTTTTTCTGTCACAAAAGTAAATAGAGCCTAAGGCTTCTTTATACAGCAATTAACCTAAATTTTCTGTCGCCTAGCATTGATCAAACTTTTGCTTTTGGTAAGAAAATTTATTGCTCACGGCATTTGTAGGAACATGTTGCGTGTAGAAATACCAACATCTTTAATTAACGGGCCTCAAGGAGACTTCCATGAAATTAAAACAAACATATATATGTTTTTAATAGTGAAGAAAATATGTTGAGAAACTTAGTGGTACTGCTAATTTTCTTAAGATTTTGAACCGAACTGAGTTAAAAATTTTGATAAAATAAATATTTTAGAAATATAAGAAAGTTTTCGAAAGTTTGTGGAAAGCTTTAGATAGCTTTTAAAGTCTTTCAAAAGCTTTCCAAAGAACTTAAAAATTTCTGAAAATAAAATTGAAGAGCTTTATGCAGCTTTAAAAGTTTTAAAAGCTTTTGACAGCGTAATAAAACTTTTTAAATTTGTTTTCAAAATTTTTTTGAAAGCTTTTAATTATTTCCACAGAACTTCAAAAACTACTCATAGTTTGTTAAATATTTCTTTTACAAAAAGGTTGAATTCAGTTTAGTTTGAAAATAAGCAGCGCACCTAAAAAGATTTAAAAAAGCTTAGTTCATACTTTCAAGCCCATTTAAAATTTTATTTGATTCGCATCTTTACGAATAACAGCATAATTTTCAATTGTAATAAAATCACTTAAAGTTGCTTACCTTTCATCTCAAAATTAAAACAAAGGTTTTTGATCGCCTTAAAAAAGCTCTTTTATAAGTTTTTTTCGTTGAGTTCTTAAACTTTTCAAAGCGTTTAGCCGAAAATATAATGAGAGGCTTAAAAAAGATTTTGCAAATTGAGTAGTAAAACCATTTTCTTAAGTAGCGAAAAACTGCACTTTTAATAAAATGTTTTATAAAGCTAAACATAAACAGCAGAAAAATTGTCAATCAGCCGGTTTTTTATAATTTACCCATGTAAAATACATATTGTTGGGCTTGGAAACAAAAACTAGTAATATTTTGAAAGCTCTTCATTCGCCAGTATGAATAACATTTTTATTTTAGAGTTGAGTTCAAGATATTAAAATCTTAAAGTTACAGAGTTTTATACTTTTTTTGAAAGAGCTTATGGACAACCATCATGAGTTCAAACAATACTCTGCAGCTAGCTCTAGGAAAAAATAAATAACAAAAAGGGAGCTAGTTTGAGCATTCTTAAAAAAACTTTTTAAGAATTGTAAGAATTTAAAAAGTTTTTCGTTTTAAATGGACTTAAACAACTTTCATTAAGAATTTTACTCAAAGAATTTTAAAAACGTTTATTTGAAAATGCACTTAAACAAATTTTTTAACATTTTTACAAGCTTTCAATGAAGCACTGTGAAAGCTTATTAGAAACAGAAAATTAAATTATCCTGTCTAAAGCTCTGTAATTTTTTTGAAGTACTTTCAAATGCTTCTAGATTAAGGGCTTTAAGTAAACAAACATTAAATCTAGCTGAATAAGATTTTGTATTTCATTTAAATGATTTTTAATTCTTACTTAAACTACAATGACTTTTTTTGGCACTAAAAATAAAAATAATAACCAGATAAAATCTGTACAAAAATTAAATATTTTTATACAAAATGTAGACAAAAACCCTGCTAATTATTTTAACAGTACATTTTGTAATCTAAGCCTTTTTTTTGCTATTTTTATAAAAACTTTTGCTACAAAAAACAATTAAATATTAATTAAAGGCATTTTTAAAGAATTTTTTTTGAAACCAATATGCTAGTTATACAAAAGCTCCCTGATATTTTTTTGCGATATTTTTATATTCTGATAGATTGAAATTATTATTAAAAAGATGGAGTTTTTATTATGTTAATTGATACTGAAAAGCTCTTTTAAAACTGTTTAACTGCTTTCTGCATTTCAGACGGCAAAAAACCCTAATAGTTTAAAAAATTATTTCCAAAATAGCTTTGGGCAACTTCTTTCGTGCACTTTAAAAACTTTTAAAATTAAAACTTTAAAAAAGCTTTTATAAAATTCTTTCAGAAAAGATTTTTTGAAAAAGTTTTTGGAAAAAATCTATAGAAAATTTTTGGTAAAAAAGCTTTTACAAAGTTTTTCGTAGCACTTTTAAGTTTTGAACTCATTTAATTGTCTAAAGTTACGTTAAAGTTTCTAAAAAATCTTAACTACCAACAGTAGTAAGATTCATATATTTTATGGTATTAAACAAAAAATTGTATGTTGTTTTTCACTCTTTGCTGTTGCTATCCGCTAAAATGGGCTGGGCATCAAAATTCCTTTAATTCCATAATATACAAAGCGTTATGACTTAAGGCAGAAATAAGATGTTATATAAGCTACAGTTAAACTGATTATAATTGCAACAAAACAAAAAGAAAATAAGATATAAAAAGAAAAATTTGTGATATTTATAAAAATACAACGAAATTAATAAGCACTGTAAAGCTTTATAATTCGCATGAATTTATTTAAATATTTTTTAGCTTTTTTGTTGTTATTGGTGTGCCACTTTCCTCGATATGCAGTGATTTTTGACCCCAAACTCAAACACTAATTAAAAAAAAAAAATAAAAATAAATACGTGCTACGCAGTGAAAATTTCTCAACAACAATAATATAGAAAGTATGCAAATTATACGTACGCAAGTGGAAGCTACAAATTCATTAAGAAAAAAAAAAAAAAAAATTAAAAATAATGTTTTTGGCATTTTGCCAACGAAATTTAGCCATGTTTTTATAGTGAGTTTTTAAGCATCAGCAACGCTTGTTTTGAGTTTGAAGGCGGGGCTGCATTTCTTATATTTTTCGAATGTTTTAAAAAATTTTTTGATATTCGCTTTCAGTTTTACTTTCCAATACACTGCTAAATCTTGAATAAATTCAACGCGTTTGTATTAAATGCAAAGTCTTTAAGAAAAAAAAAATAAATACCTGCACTGGTTAAACACTACTGCAACCAACTCACTTTTTCGCTGGGCTAACTTTTAAATAAAATGAACATTTCTATTAGTTCTGCGTAATCTTCACGCCCACTTTTGCGTATTTCAACAATATTTTATCTATAATTAGAGATTTGTTCTAATAAATGCCTGGCGTATGAGTAATATTAATTAATGGGAAAGCTTTGCCAGACACTCATGAACAATTTTCCAAGATTTCCGGGGACTAATGTAAATGGTTTTTTAAAAAATTTTTTAATATTTCAGTTTTTGCTTTTGATTATTTTTGAGTCCAATGCTGACTATAGAATGTAAAATGAATTGTAATTGAAAGATTTTTATATTAATTATGAAGTTTTTTTGACAAAAGCTTTCAATTAAGCTAAAAATTGTTAAAATTTTCACAACTTTCAATTAAAGCTTTAAAATATCCATTATTTCGATGTCGTAAGACTTCGTTAGGCTTGAAAAGTTCTCATTAAAGAAGGACAAATATTATTATAAGCATTTAAACCATGCTTACTTAGTTCATTAAAGTACAAAAAGCTGTATATAAAAAAAAAGCTATCTGCAAAGCTTTTGCCATAAAATCAAGCTATAAAACTTAATGGCTTTGAGCACAAAATAAATCTTGCAAAGCGAAAAAAACAATTTGCTGCTAATTAAAGCCTGAAAATACTTTCCGCAAACAACACATTTGCCCTCTCCATGACGTTAGGTTGATATTAATTGCCATGAATATAAATAAATGAAATATAAAAACAAAAATTTAATGAAATGAAAAAAATCGAAATATTTCAAATAGCTTGAGGCACGCCTCATACCAGTCACTTTTCTCGTGATTCATACGAAGTAATTCAACAGAAGCTGATGCATTTTGAATTTTGCTTCTTTCTTTCTTAAAATGACGTCAACCGGCGTTGTCTCCTGCAGCAGCTCGGCTGTATCAAAAAACATATTACCATGAATGTTTTAAAGATTTTAAGACAAAGAAAAACAATAAATATAAAATAGAAACAGCAACAATAAAAATGCTACAAAAATAACCACATGCCACCAGCACAACCATTTCAAGACACAGCAGGCAAGAAACGAGGCCAAAGAGAAAAAAAAACAAAAACAAAATAAAGAATATTCTTATAATTACCAAAAATTTCAAAGATACAAGATGTATGCAAAATAAAAAAAAACAACCAATAATAATATAAATATACAAAATATATAAATAATATAAATATTAAAAAAAGTAAAAATTGAAATGTGCGCAGCTAAGTCAAGAAAAACAATAACAAAACATTTCTTTTAAATTTCACAGCGCATTAATTTCGAACTGTCTGTCATAAATACAAAAAAGATAATCTAGACACCGGCTAAAAGCAAAACATGTTGCTCGCACAAATTTGTTCAGGCTTTCTTCAAATTATAATTGAATTTTCAAGGTCCTCTTGTGGTATTGTTTCATTTTCTGCGTAAAAAACTTTTTCGAACATAACTTCGAAAATTGATTTTTTGCATTTTTGCTCGATTTTGGGCTCTTTGCTTTTCAAAACCAATGATTTTGTAAAATTTTGAGTATTTTTTGTGCATAAATTTTTTTCGAACTTATGTTCGAATTTTCGAACATTGTGTTTTTCACCTAAAGAGCACATTTTCGAACGTTTCCCTGTCTGTTGCTGCCATAACGCATATCACTTAGAGTAAAATCTTGAAAGCGAACGGACGCAAGCACAGACAACCTATTATATTCTTCTTCTTCTTCTTCGTGGCCCAAGTGGAAAACAGCAAACGTGCCTCAAGTGAAAAACCAAAAAGAAAAACAAAAACAAAATATTGAAAGAAAAAAAACATTAAGCTGAACAAAGAAAATTAATAAAAATTAATTTGCGCGCTAGCATACACAATACAGAGCAATCATTTACGGCGTATAAAAATAGGCGTTTACAGCAAGAGTTCTATATATATATATATTAATATACTATATAATAGACCAAAAGCAGCTTTAAACGACGAACGCGTGGTTTTGCAAAATTCTTTAAAAATTCCCTATAAATCATAAACATTTTTTTTTCTTTATTTCACATTCATTCTCTGTCTCATTAGTTCGCTTTTATTCTGTTTTTTGCAGATTAAACGACACTCTACGCGATAAGGATCGTCAGGTAAGCAAGGATCTCGAAGAAATTGAGAAAATCTTCCGTCAAATCTCAGAGCTGCAGGACAAATTCAACGCCCTACTCGAGCAAATACAAGACGTGCACGTATTCGATGCCCAAATCGTTAAAACCGAGGAACATTTGAATCAGTTACAAGATCGCGTCACCAAGACCATAGACGAGAGCAAACATTTGATAAACGCCACCAAAGATAAATACTTAAAGCAACAGAATCTCGTACCAAACGATATCAATCAAGAGTTTACCGCTCTAGAGCTTCTATCGGAGCGTGTGCAAGGCGCCATGGAAACGAAACAGAAGGACTTCAAACGCGCCAAGACCGTACGCACCGAATACCTCGCCGGCGTCGATGAGATACAACGTTGGTTGTTGCAGGCCGAGGTGCAGGTGCAAGATCGCACTCTCGAGCCGGTACAGATGAAAGAACTGTTGCATCGCATCAACCAGGAAATCACGGGCATCTACGAACGCTTCACTCTGGTCAAGACAAACGGACAAGTGATCATTGAAAATTGCCGCAATAGCGATGAAAAGCTGCTGGTACAAACCACTATCGATCAGCTGGCTCAGCAATTGGGTCAGGTGCGTTCGTGGCTGGATGAAAAGAAACAACAGGTTGGCGACAGTTTAGATGCATGGACTAGATTTATGAACCTCTATCAAATTGTGATGACATGGGTGGCGGAAAAGAACACCTTCCTCGAACAGAAGATAAATTTGAAGACGCTGCCAGAGGCGCGCAGCAAGTTGCAAGACTATCAGACCGCCGTGAAGAGTATTAAACCGATAATAAAGCATTTGAGTGAAATGGACAAGGAATTGGAACACATTGGACAAGTGACAACAGTAGGCGATCTCAAGGATAAGCTGCAAGAGGCTGAGGAGGCAAAGGTTGCTGTGGAAGCGGTGCTCTTGGAGAGGGTAGGTGGTGTCTAATGAAAGAAATAAAAGAGTTGGGAGGTTAAGAAAAAAAAAACATGGGAAAGCTTTTAGGGGTATTTTGGGTGGGAAGATTGCACAAGTTAAGTAAGGGAGATGTTAAAAAATGAACTGAAAACAAAAACTTGAAAAATATTGGAGAGAATTATTATTTAAGATTTGGAAAGAAAGGGTAGGTGGCATCAATTAAAAGAAATTTAAGAGTTTGGAGGATAAAAGAAAAAAAGTAGAAAGCTTTTAGGGAGCTTTATGTGGGGAACCTGCAAAAGTAAAGTAAAGGAGCTATTAAGAATGGAACTGAAATCAAAAACTTGAAAAACATTGAGAAGATTCATTTGAGAAAAGCTTTGGGAAGGTAGAAGAATAAAAAAAGAGACAAGTAGAACGAATAATTTGAGTCAAGTATTTACAGGGAAGTAATTTACCAAAACTGGGAAAAGCTACGTAGTAGAATCAAGAAATGTGAGATTGAAAGAGGAGGCCAACTGCCCTTGAAGAAATTTGACTGAAATAAAGGTGAACTCACAAAAAGGTAGAAAAAGAATTTTAAAAATGACTAAATCGTTCAAATTAGAAAATATTTTCTTTATAAATTTAAATTGAAGCATATCAAGCAAAATGGATTTAACAAAAAAGTTATATTAGCAGAAAGAAGGCAGAAATTTCAAGTAATAGCAGATAATAGATAAGTCATAATAGATAGTTCGCACCAAGAGTTTTCATAAGAAAATTCCTTAAAAAAATGATGAAATAGTTTAAAATTTAATCAGCTTAAGAGAAGAAACTTCAGACCAAAAAAAAAAGATTTTTTTTTTGAGAAATGTTAATAGTTTAGTATTATTCTGTAGTGTAAAGGACATGTTCATGAGAGAATTACATGTGATGGTTTGAAATAAACTTCAGATTCGAGATCAGGGTGCTAAAATGATTATTAAAACTTATTAATTTTTAAGTATTACAAAGTTTTTGGCATTGTATGCCCAATGAAGTTAGGGAAAAGTTGAAAAAATTACATGCAAGCAACTGAATGCAGTTTAATTAAATGAGTTTAAGCATATCTAAGGCATGCGTTGAGCCAATTGTCAAAGAAAAAATTTGATCAACGTTTTTACTCTCTCTCTCTCTCTCTCTCTTTCACTCTATTTTTCATTGCAATCATTCATTATCTGAATAGAACTCGCTGCTACAAGAAGCCTGCGAAGAATGGGATCAATGCGAACGTAAAATAAAGGACATACGGAGCTGGATTGAAAAGGCTAAACAAGCGCTAGACTCGCCGCAACATAAAAAGAAACCACTGCGTGATCAGCTGGGCTACTGCGAGAAAACTATAGCCGACATTAATGTGCAAAAAATGAAATTGAGACTGTCAATTGAAAAATTGGAGGTAAGTTTGTGGCTACTCGGCGTTTTTGCTAATACATATTTATAAAAAAAAAGAATGAGCTCACGAGCACTAAATATAAATTCTTCCCGTTTATTTTCTCTTTTTCTGCTACTGTCTCATACATATTTGATGTTTTAAAAAACGCGCTCTGCATTTGCTCACGTGCTCGCTTTGGCTCACCAGGTGCATTTCCGCAATGGCATGGGCGGTGATCCGCGCCTTAGCGAAAATGTCGATGAACTGCTTAGGATCTTGGATGGACTGTGCGATTTGGTAAAGACCAAAACAACTAGTCTAGAAGAGACTCTTGGCCAAATTGATGTATATCAAATGCAAATGCAGACGCTGCGTCAGAAGATTATACAAGAAGAGCAACAGCTGCGTCTCGTGATGGCACCTACCTATTTGCCACATGAACGCGAGCGTGCATTGGCCGAACAACAGGTACGTACCGTGCGGTAGCAAAGCTACTTAAGCTAGGCAAACAAATTGAGAGGCTAGGAAATTGATTTAGGGAACCCCAGGCAAAAAAGCTGTAGTTTGAGCATTAATGCAAAACCATATCTTGGTAGCTTGTGACTAAAAATAAAACAACAAAGAAAGAAAAGCTGTTAGTTTTTAAGTTTAGTGGTGCAACATATCTTTTTTGTGTAGGTGTTAGTTCATTTACATCAAAATTTGTTTACAAAACAACAGTTAATTATTTAAAAAATAAGTAAGTTAATTAACTAATCAGCCCAAGCAAATAACTTTATTTCAACTAACTTTTGGACTAAGCCTAATTTTGTAGAGTTAATAAAAAAAAAAATCATAAAAAGTAAAACAGCTAGCAAAATGTTGCACGGTGGCTGCATTTATTAAAAATACTAAGCAAAACAGGTGTAATGCAATTTTTTGATTATATATATTTTGATTTATAGTTTTTTTTAAAATAAATATTTTTGTTTTTTTTTTATTTTTGCATTAGTTAAATTTTTGAATTTTAATTTTTTTTATTTGTTTTAGTAATCTTTGGTTTTTTCATTTTTTTTCTTAATTTTTTTTATTATTTTTAACTCCTTTCATTTTTTTAAACAATTCATAAAAGCTTTTTCAACTATTTATTTGAAATCATTCAACATTTCATAAAAAAAGAAACACCGTGCAGCCCATCATCAGCCCATCATATTTTAAAAAATTTCATAAATTTCATAAAGTTTAAGGACACACATTCATTCAATCATTACTTTTTTAATATATCATGTCTAACATTTTCAACCATACGTACAAATTTAATATTTTTTTAAATGTATTGCATTTTTTTAAATACTTTTATTCAAAATATTCAAGAAAATCAAAATTAAAAGCGTAAACTAGTAAAAAAAATTATTTCTTGTTGAAGGTGTTTGAAATAATTTTTTTTTTTGTTAAAAGAGCCTTTTAATGTAAATATTTTTGTTTCCGTTTTCTTCTTTGCTCTGAATATTTCCGATTTTAAATTACTCTTGTCTACGCCAAACAACTTTGTCTCTCTCACTCTATCGAGTGGGCTTCTTCTTCAATCGCTTTTCACTCAAGCATTTATGCTGTGATGCTAAATTTAGTCTTTCTCTTCACCTTGAATACAATTTTTTAGCTCACAAGTTTCTGAACTTTTCAAATAGCTTTTAGTGCGTTTTAAATTTTACATTTAAAATTTTATACTGATTCATCTTGTTTTATCACTGGAATATTAATAAAATATTTTGCTGGCAAAAATGTGTTTTATGCTGAGAAATATATAATAAGTTGTAGCTTTGTGAAAAGTTTATTGTCTTTTCCAGTGACAAAAGTCTATTTTTTTTTAATAGTTTTAGTTTTTTAAAATTATCTAACTGGTTTTTTATATAGGTTTTAGTGCTACTTCCTGAATTTTTTTACATTATAGAATAATTTTTACAAAAATGCCTGAAAAGCATAGCCATAAGCTTTAAGACTTTTCGTTGAGATTTTCTATATATGAGCTTTTACCAAGTTTAAGCACAAGCTCAATGTTACATAAAATATTTTTAAAATTCAAAAGTTTATTTTGATATAATTTGAAAAAAAATCAACACGGTAAGTTTTTCCCATTTGTTTAAATGATAATAGTTTTTAATAGGATTTTCTAAAATTTCTTTTTTTAGCGATAAGAATCTTGACTGAATTGAAAACAGTTCTTAAAAATACCTCCATCCCAGCGATTTGACATTTTAAAAAAAAAAAAACTTTTTAATATTCGATTGTTTTTAAATAAACACCCTTAACCTCTATTAAAAATAATAATTTTTTTTAAACTCATCCTCAGTCCCTACAGAAAAGCTAAACATATCCATTTGTTGTCATAATTTACATCACGTTATACATATATATATATTGGCGCTTCATTGACATTAAATTCAACACAACATAAAATTCACCACATTTTGAGAATTTTTATTTTTGTTTCTGCCTCATTATTTTTTTTAATGACACAAATTTCCACACTCACATCATTACACATTTCTTTAACAGAAAATAAACCTTGTTATTTACTTCATTTTCACTTTATTCACCATACTTTTTTACTCACCTCGTGCTCTTACTTATTCGTATATGCTGCAAAAAATTGGGTCTCACATTCGTAATTATTACAACACATATATTTTTCCTCTTATTTTAAGTTTTGAAAGCTCAAATTCCATTTACCTCACATATACGCAGAAAAATTTTAACTTAAGAGGTAATACTATCTTGTGTGCATTCAACTTTAAGGATGATGTTCTACAATTTATATATGAAAATTTTATTTAATTCAAAAAAGTCGTGAGTTATGGACAAAAATAAAAAATGGTGACGCTTTAGCTGATACAAAGAAACTCCGCAAATTTTTATCCAGAACAAAAAATATAAGAATTTTTAAAAGAAGATTTAAAAATTTAGTGAAGTACGCAGGTTTTTTGGAAATAATAATTTTTATAATAACGGCTTCGTCCATCGTTAATTTCTTCTCAATTGATAAATAAAGAACAAAAAATATAAGAATTTTTAAAAGAAGATTTAAAAATTTAGTGAAGTACGCAGGTTTTTTGGAAATAATAATTTTTATAATAACGGCTTCGTCCATCGTTAATTTCTTCTCAATTGATAAATAAAGCACAAAAAATATAAGAATTTTTAAAAGAAGATTTAAAAATTTAGTGAAGTACGCAGGTTTTTTGGAAATAATAATTTTTATAATAACGGCTTCGTCCATCGTTAATTTCTTCTCAATCGATAAAATCGTAGTTACATACTTCAATAGAAAAATATCACTAAAAATCTAACGTTAAAATTTAAAATTAATCGTTTGAAAATTAAAGGTTCTAGTGTTGGTTGATCGCCCGACCCGAAAAAAGTGGTTTTGAGTAAAACGCGTTTAAACACGATTGAAATATTAACAATTTTATGTTTCTTTATTTTATACCTTCATTTTGCAATGCTTGGATCATAAAAAATATATTATTTTGGATTTAATTTTTGAATTGCTACTGCGAAACGAGCGTTTTAGTCACCTAAAAAAACATTTAAAATAAACAAGGTAGTATTACCTCTTAACAAAACACAAGTTTTAATCACCTTATATTTTTTGTGTCTATTTTCGATATATTTATATTTAAATTAAAAATATTTTTAGCAATACAACACTAAAATTTTAAACAGTTTTCTTAACTTTTAATTTTTTCTGTAAAAAGTTCATGGTTTGACATTCTAATACAAAATATTCAGTTTATACAACTTTCGGCTCACCATATTCTGTATTGATTATATCATTATAACAATTTTTACTCAATGTTTGAATTTTTCATGTGTATAAAAAATTACTTTTACTTAGCTCATTTTCTCTTACATCTTTTCTAAATTGGCTTTAAATCTTTTTCCCCATCTTTTTTTGTTCTAAGTTTGTATTCACCTCAATTTTTTACAGTCACTCTATACATTTATCCACCTTATTATATGATTTATGTTGAATCCAGCATAAATTTAATCATATTCACCACATTCACCCACTGAAATCATCTCACCTTATTTTATTTTCACTTAATCTATACATTGGCCGCATTCTAGCCGAAAAAGTGCTCAAGAACTGTTCCACAACTTTCGGGCTGAATGGTATGCTCTCACAGAACATGTTCCTTGAGATGTCACAATTTATATAGCGAAAATATTTTATGCTACTTCGCTACTTGAGCACTATTTCGGCTAGAATGCGGCCATTGATACGTCTCATTTTCTGATGTTTGTTGAATTTTACCTTAAGCAAATCATATTCACCACACTCAACCATTAAAATCAACTCATATCTGCTGTTAGAACTTTAATTTGCTTGCATTGAGCTTAAATTAGTCAAGCAATCTTTTGGAATTTTCTTTTCGAAAGTACCGTTACATAAAACCGTCATTTAATCATACTCACCCCATATAGTTTGCTTTCTTAGCATAATTTATTAATTATTTCTTTAATTATTTTACACTGAAAAGAGCACAACCGCTTGTTTGCAGTAATTTGGAGAGTAATTAACTGGTTCGTTTTGCCTTCTTTTGGAATTTGTTACATTGAGAACTCTTATTTAGCTGTTTTATTTAATTATTATCATTATTATTCTGGTTGCTATTATTCATCACATTTTTCTCTTTCTGTGCCTCACATTTTAATTTAGACGAATGATATAAAGATATATAAAAAAAAAATAAAACCCTTATTGGGATTCGTTGGTTTTTATGGTAACTCATTTTGATTTAACATTATTTCTTTCTTTTTTTCTCTTTTTATTTCTATATACTACTTTTTGGTTCTATTGACAATATGAAAACTTGTTGTAAAACAATGAAAACTGGTGGTGTTGCTCTACTTAATAAAAACTGCTATGAATTTAAAATATTTTATTATAAACAAAAAATTACTCTGCTTCTATAAAACATTTAAACTTTGTTATGGTTAAAAAAAACCAAAACATTACAAATTGGCATTTTAACAAAACTCACCACACTACATTAACATAAACCTGGCTTTGCTGTAATTTTTACTAACATTAACACGTGTTATTTATTGTACATTTGGCTTAAAAACTTGTTGCTAACTCAATAAAATTATACATAAAATCATCGTTTAACTCATTACATATATTTTTGTACTCACCACACTTATGTTTGTTATCGAAAAATGCCTTCTTCTACTGGTTAAATGGGTGCTTCTGGCGAATCATTAAACTGTCTCTTTTCCTCTTGTATCGCTGTGACTGTCTTTATTACACAAACACTCCCGCTCTCGCTGTCTCTCTCTCTGTCTCACACATGTACACCGTTGCGAATTTGTAGGCATGTCGCGAACGCGTGAAAAACTTACATTCAAAAATTACCGCACGTAACGAACGCATCAAACTATTGATACATCGCGGCACACCAGATGATGCCATCTTAGAAACATAACTTCAGGCGTGTCACACAAAAAACTCGAATGAATAATTTTTAACATTTACTTAATTTAGGCCAATATTTACTGTATATTTAGTTTATTTAATTAAAAGAAAAATAAATTTTTAGCTGAAGAGCAGCAGCATACGACCGACTGTAGCGCAGCTTCTTCCGGAAAAGTTGCTTAATTCGATACACACGCGAACAAGCTCCCATTGTTTTTGTGCGTTGAATTGACAATTGTTTTCGGTTTTGCCAGTTTAGCTGACAACAGTCTTTTATATCACCTAGTTTTAATATTTGTTTAAAATTGTTACCTTTTTACTTGATATACTTTATGAATGCTGTTCCGCAGAAAATATAAACATGACCAAAATAAAAATGAAAAACCAAAGATTATAATGTAAGCTAGACTTTTACTTTTACTGCAGCCCCTCTTATCCCTAGAAATTCTCGCCTCAAGGTAGAAATACAGAGTTGTAGGTTTTTATAGGCAGCTATAGCGTTTTTCTTTTTATATATATATTGAAATATTTATTCTTTTCTTGTGCGTTATAAAAACAACCTAACGTTTTTGGCAAATCTTCCCTCCATTTCCATTTTTTGACAACGCTAGGCTCTGCGCACTTCTATCGATGGCATGCAACAGAGATACGATGTGATCGCGGCTTTGTCATATACCCTGGACCCGCATTCAGTGGTGACAACCTCGTCGGCGGTTTCGATGCTCTTGAAGCCATCTAAGATAGGTCTTACCTATGCTGAGGTACTTTCGGGTCAATCGAGCCCGGTGAATTTTGCGCAAACCGAAAGTGTAGCGCAACCCAAAGTACAAAGAGCTACAATTGAAAAGCCAACCGCTACCAGAAACAATGAAACACCATGTCAAGATGATGAAAAACAACAGCAACCACTACAACAAGAACAATCACAACAGCCACCACAAACATTTGAGCCTCAACAATATGCTAGCGTACAGCAAGAGCACTTTGAGTCGCATGAACACAATATCGCGACGCCCACATTTGAGGAGACCTCGCACACCACACCGCCAGGTGAGGTTAATGTTAGACAAGAGCAGCAAGTGTCAGTGGAAAAGCATGGTAGGCGCACGCATAAAACGATCACCACAACAACAACCACAACTACTAGTAGTGGCATCAGAAAGCATATTACGAAGTCATCGACCCATGACGAATCGCTTGAGACCACGTCACACGACATGCAACCACATGAGCTGGAGCACGTTCAGCATTTGACTCAAGCACCAACCGCCGTGGTTGAGCAGTTCATTGCACATGAAAGACGTCAGCGACACACACATACCCAACCCCAACCACAACAGCCAAAACAACAGCGTCAACATTCGTCGCAACCACAACATCAACGCGAATCGCGTCGTGGTCGTTCGCCTCATCGTAAGTCACAATCTCGTGCGCATACCGAGGTCACGGACGTACAATCCTATTTAAATTTACCCAATGAAGAACGCGCACGTTCGCGGAGCCCCATGTGGGTGCCCGGTTCGACGTCGTATGCTGAGGTGCTACGTGGCATCGAACTAGAACGTTTACGTGTCGCAGCTGTCGCTCAAGGTTTGCCAGATCCAATAACTCAACTAACAACAACAACGACATCCATTAAGCCAACAGCATATGCTGCACGAGAAATGCACGTGACAACAACAACAAGAAAGACAAAGACAAGTTCTGATAACATTCGCAACTTGGAGAGCTCGGAATTACCTGAGGAAACAATGGTGCGGGCGCCGTTGCAAGAACAGGTAATTATAGATACTTTCGATCCAACGGCAGATCTATACCAACAACAACAACAACAACAACAGCAACAACAACAGTTGCAGCAACAAGAACAACAATTCATGTCTACACAGAACTTAGAAGAGCAGCCATCCCAACGTGGTGTCTACGATGCAGCTCCTCAAGCTACTACGTACATTACCGAAGTGCCTATGACTGCTGCTGAAATACATGCCGCCTATTTACAACCTGATCCGCAGCAGTATCAAACGTACGAAACGGTTGACCAAAGCAGTCAGTGGAATTACCCGACCCAAACACAACCGCAGCCAGAGCTGTCGCAACAGACCTACTACGAACAGATAATGCAAATGCAGTATCCCTCAGCTGTGCCTGCCACAACTGCAACAACCTACGCTGGCTATCAATATCAGCCGACAACCGCTCAATATCAACTTCTAACGGGCTACTATCAAACGCAACAGGATCAGCAAAACGATGGCTATCAGGCAATGTATTCGCCCGAGCAATCGCAGCTGTACTACCAACAACCCATAGACGCTTTGACGCTGCAGCAATATCAGCTTCTGGCGCAAGAAAGTCCCGAACTGCAGTCGGCCTATGACTCTCAGGTGGCACAACAGTATGAACCAGTCTACGACTCACAGATAAATATTGCCGCCACGCCTGTCACTGCCTCTCTAGAGCATGTTGCGACCACATTGGCATCTATGGTACAGCAATCGGTAGCCACTGAAGCAATATCTAGTCATTACAGTGCGCAGCAATTTCATCCGCTGGAGGAAATCACCTCATTCGAGCCGCAATCAATGCAAGTCGAAGAACCGCGCCCCGACATCACTTTCGGTCAATTTGAAATGGATGAAATCGAATCTATTCCAACTGAGTCTAGTCCAACGCAACTTGAGACATCTACCCAATATATGACACAACAGCAAAACGAACAGTTAGTTCAAGAGATGCAAGAACAAACGCATACTTTTTCGGCACCGATGCCAGCAGCGGAGGTTCAATATGATCCACAAGCTCAAACAAAGCCACAGCGAAGTCTAGCGCAAAATGTCCAAGCTACGGAAGAAAGCGTAGGCACAACCTATGCTCAGGTATTATTTGGCCTTAAACATGGAGTTGGTTTCCAGCCATCCAGTCAACCTGAGCCAAGAACCCACACACAACAAGCACATCCGCAACAACCATACCAACACCAAACAACATCACCTACTGAAGTAAGAAAATCGCAACCGCAAGCGCAACTGCAATCGCAATATCAAAATAATATGACAACAAAAACAGCAACGATAACCCAAACAACGACAACGACAAACACATCGACCACGAGTTATGGTAGACGGCACAAGTCTCCTTCTAGGGACTCAAAGGAAGTCCATAGAAGTGAAGGCACACATGCGCCGCATCAACCAACTCATCAAAAGACCAGCAAACCTCAGCGTCAGAGGCCAGAACATAAAAAAGACGCAAGCAGTAGCAAAACGAAAGACATTAGGAGCTCTCCTAATGATTCTTTAACGAATTCTACTACAAGTTCGACTCCTGAATCGGCAGGAGTCCCAGCAACTCCAGCTTTATTGGTGAAAAAACCTGTGGCTACTAAAGTCCACACTGAGCATGCTAAAATATCTGCACAATCGTCTAAACCACAAATATCAGAAAGTATTAAATCGAAACCAAAAGAAAAGAGACCAACACAGGAAGCGCTTAGTTCTACTTTTGCTATTGGAGAGACCACGAAAGTAAAAACCACCAAGGATAGCAACGTGGAAGTAAAAGTAGAACCAGAAGAGGCTTCTTTGGATATGGATACAGAAGAGCTGAATGCAAAGAAACCGAAGAAGCAAAAGAAGCAGCCAAAGAAACACAGAACAGAGTCAGAGGAAATAAAGGCTTACATAGAAATCGATAATGTTTTGCCAACAACCGCAATTGAAGTTGATGTAAGTGATAAGAAGAACAAGAAAGAAAAAGAAGCTCCGAAAAAGAGGCTTAAGACTAAATCGCATTCAGAACAAAAACTTCCTAGGGAAGTGTTGGCTGATGAAGCTATTTCACAGGAGAAAGTTTTGGTAACTGAACCCAGTTTCACCACTACTTCACTGGAACCGTCAAAAGTGAAAGGCTACACAACAACTACAACACGAACAACTACAAAACGTATTATTAGGAGAATCGTCAATGGTAAAGAAGAGATCATTGAAGAAGATGATGATGCTCCACAAAGTCACGTGGATATATATGAAATGCCCACAACAGAAAGCGTCAAAACGTCAGTTGAAGAAAATCCTGATACAAGCTCAACTTCCTTAACCACTTCAACGATTGTTCAAGGAGGCACAATGCAAAGAACATTAATAACAAAAACCAAACGTATTTTGAAGACAATAACCTCAGATGGCAAAGAAATCATTGAAGAAATTGAGGATGATGAGCCGTTGGTAGAGCATGAAATGGTGGAACTTCCAACAAAAATAACAGTCTCGAAAACCAGAATTGAAAACGAGGAAAGTGAACCACTTAAGAAGAGTGTGAAACAAGAAACAGTAGACTTTATCTCCGGAGAACAAGTGCATGACAGTGCTGCAAAGAAACCTAAGAAAAAGTCGAAGAAAGCTAAAATGCCTGAAGAAACTTCAAACCAGGAAACTCCACTCACTTCAGTTCCAACGAAAATACCAAAACAACCAGAGGAAAAATCATTAAATGCCGTTGACCAAACGGAGAAACCTCCAATGAAACAGGACGCAATTGTATCCGAACGAGTTATTGAACCAGAAACTACTACCTCCTCAAAAACTATCACAACTACTGATGGAGGATCTACAACTGAAACAACTCGAACGATTTCCCAGCAGATCACCAAAAGAATAGTTAAGCGAATTGTAAATGGCAAGGAGGAGATTGTCGAAGAAGAGGTGGTTGATGATGATCCACAGATTAATGTTGACATTTTAGAAGTACCAACAACCGAGAGAATAACAACTTCAATTCAAGAAAATCCTGTAACAAATTCGACTTTCAGAACAACATCAACAATTGTGCAGGGAGGTACGGTTAAAAGCACCTTGATAACCAAATCCAAACGCATCCTGAAAACTATTACTCCAGATGGTAGAGAAATAATTGAGGAAATTGATGATATTGAACCTCTGGTAGAATGTGAAGTTGTGGAGTTACCAACAAAAGTAACAGTAACAGAAACTGGCTTTGAAAGCGAGGAAAGTGGACCACTTGTTAGACCCGAAACAGAGCAAAAGGCAGAAACAACGATAACTGAAACCCAGCCGAATGTATGGCAGTTAACAAAAGACTTTATATTTGGAGAACAAGTGAGCAAGAATGCTCCAACGAAACCTAAGAAAAAGTCGAAGAAAACTAAAGCCCCGGCGGAACCTTTACCGGAAAAAACTCTAATAATTTCTGTCCCTATGGAATCAACAAAAAAACCAGAGAAGAAAACACCACAAATCATTGAGCAAACAGACATCACTCCAGTTGAACAGAATGTAACTATATCTGAACAAGTTCGTGTTTCCGAACCAGTGACAACTTCCTCTTCGAAAACCATCGCAACCACCGATGGAGGATCTACAACTGTAACGACGCGTACAGTTACCAAATGCATCACTAAAAGAATGGTAAAGAGAATAATCAATGGTAAGGAAGAGATAGTAGAAGAAGATGTCGTTAGTGATGTGCCGGAAGAAAATGTGGAAGTTATAGAGTTACCATCAACTGAAAGCATAACAACTTCAATAGAAGAATATCCTGAAATAGGTACTTCCTCCAGAACCACATCAATGATAATACAGGGAGGAACAATACAAAGGACGTTTATAACAAAAACAAAACGTATTTTGAAAACTATTACATCAGATGGTAGAGAAATCATTGAAGAAATTGATGAGGAACAACCGCTGATAGAGCGTGATATTATGGAGCTACCAACAAAAGTTACAGTGACTGATACAAGACACGAAAACGAAAAAAGTATGCTTCTTGAAGATACTTTCAAGCCGGAACAAACACCCGACACATTTATGGAAACTTCTACAATTAACACTCAACCGGACATAAGACAATCAACAATAGACTTTATATCAGGAGAACAAGTAAATACTACAGTTCCAACAAAGCCTAACAGGAAACCGAAGAAAACTAAAGCTCCTAAAGAGCCTTCATCTCAGGAAACTCCACTCACAACAGTTCCAAAAGAAACAAGTAAACAAACAGAGGAAATACATCCATTGATCGTTGAGCCAATGGAGCATTCTTCAATTATTGTATCTGAACAAGAACTTGTTTCAAACCCTGAAAGCACTACTAATTTGAAAACTCTTACGATTTCGGATGGAGAATCTACAACTGTATCGACGCGAACAATTACTAAACAACTTACCAAAAGAGTAGTAAATGGTAAGGAAGTGATAATCGAAGAAGACGTCGCTGATGATCTTCCACAAACCAAAGTAGAAGTATTAGAAATGCCAACTAGAGATAGTGCAACAACTTTAATTGAAGAACATCCCAAAAAAGGCTCTATATCAACAACCACATCAACGATAGTGCAAGGAGGAACAGTTCACAGAACGTTCATGACTAAAACTAAACGTATCTTGAAAACAATTACACCAGATGGGAGAGAAATTATTGAGGAAATTGATGATGATGAACCGTTGGTAGAACGTGAAGTGGTGGAATTACCAACAAGAGTAACAACAACAGAAACATCTACTAAAACGAACGACAGAAAACCAGTTGAAAATACACCAGATACATCAACTACTAAACCTGAACCTAATGTAAAAGAGTCACGAATAGAATTTATGTCAGGAGAGCAAGAAGGAGCTCCAAAGAAGCCTAAGAAAAAATCCAAAAAGCCCAAAGCTCCAGAACAACCTTTACTTCCACTCACATTAGGTCAGACAGAGACATCAGCACAACCAAAGGATACCCAGCCAATCATAGTTGAGCAAACAGAGAAATCACCAGTCGAACATAATGTCAATGTACCTGAACAAGTTCTTGTTTTAGATCCTGAAAACACCACTTCCTCGAAAACTATCACAACTACAGATGGAGGATCTACTATTGTCACAACTCGAACAGCCACTAAACACATCACCAAAAGAATAGTGAAGCGAATAATCAATGGCAAGGAAGAAATACTCGAAGAAGATGTTGTTGACGATGATCCACAGGTTAATGTTGAAGTTTTAGAACTACCGATAACTGAGAGCGTTACAACTTCATTTGAAGAATATCCAGAAATAAAATCAACTTCTAGAACCACATCAACGATTGTGCAAGGAGGCACAGTAGAACGGACATTAATAACAAAAACAAAACATATCTTAAGAACTATTACCTCAGATGGTAGAGAAATCATTGAAGAAATTGATGATGATGAGCCGTTGGTAGAGCGCAAATTTGTGGAATTGCCTACGAGCGTAAAAGTCATAGAAACTCGTGATACAAACGACGAAAGGTCTCCATTTAAGCAAACTATCAGACCTGAACAACAACCTAACACACTTACAGATACTCGAACACCAAAACCAGTAAAGGATGTTAAGCAGTCAACGCTAGACTTTATCGCTGGAGAAAAAGTAAAGGATAGTGCTCCCAAAAAGCTAAAAAAGAAGTCAAAGACCAACAAACCAGTTTCAGAAGTAGAAAAAACATCACTTCCTAAGCCAGTAAATGAAAATTTAATGGTACAAAAAGTAGCTGAAATTATAGAACCACAACCAATATTAGAAACAACAGAGCCCCTGAATGAAATAAGTGCAACAAAAACTAAAACAAAACCTCAGTCAACTTTACCCAAAGAAACAACTGAAAGTGGTGTGATAAAGACAACAACTGTGCGCGTAACTAAAACAATTAAAAAGAAGCCACAAGAGTCAGAAAGTGCAAATGAACCATCAGCTCAAAGAGGAGAATCCGATAATGAAATCGATGTAGCTGAAGAGGCGCTGGAAGAACCTTTGGTTGAACAAACCGAGTCCACTTTTACTGAGTTAAGTGATGGCGGTGTTGTAAAGAAAACAACTGTGCGTACAACAACCACAAAAACCGCAAACTCCTCTTCACAGATTTCAGAACAGCCTTCTTCAGACCTAAATGTGTCAATTGCAAATGAAGCTGTGGAAGAAGAAGTTATTCCTGAAGAAAGCAGTACTAAAAAAAACCAGAAACAAAAGCCACAAACACCTAAGGAAAACTCTGAAAAAACTACCAACGTGTTACCAACAACTAAAGTTTCGACACACGAAGAAAAATCTAAAACTATAGAGTTTGCAGTTAAACCAACAGAGATTTCGCAAGTTGTTTCAGAATCAGTGGTGGTCGACAACTCTGACGTTCCCGAGTCTTTAAGTAGTGAACTTACAAAAACAAAAATTGTACGCACCACTAAAATCGTAAAGAAAATTTCGCAGCGTAGTGAAAACAATGTTGTTGAAGATGAGCTTAGGGAAACTCCAAGCACATCTCTTGAAATACAAACTTCAAAACCAGCAGAACCTACAACTACTGATAGTGGCGTGGTAAAAACTACAACCGTGCGCACTACAAGAATTGTGAAGAAAATTTTGCCAGATGGTGAGACCGTAGAAGACACGCAAGAAAAAACAATGCCCGAAAGTGCTTTAGGCAAATTGCAAGGTTCGCCAAGTCATCAATCACCTGAAGTAGACAGAAATACTAGTCCCATAATTATTGAAGAGCCACGTGAAACTTCAACTACATCCACGCAAGTTGATGGTGCTATCATAAAGACTACAACAATTCGCACGATGAGAATTATCAAGAAGGTCTGCCAAGACGGTAGAGTAGTAATTGAAGATTGCGAAGCTCCCGATGGCAACAATGATGTTGTTGTACAGTCCTCCGTTGAAATGCCTGATCAAGCAATAACATATGGTGATTATGAACGAACACAACCTACAGTCAGTGTCGCACATAAAGAGCCAATACCAACTGCTACTAATATTGATGAGGTTCAAAGTGTTTGTTCAGAACCAATTTTAAGTGATACAAAGAACCCTGGCATTAAAGTGGTGTCAATTGATACAGTTAAATTAACCAGCGAAGAAGTGCCTCATGTAGAAAGCGATAGTGTTAGTGTAGAAACAACACAAGAGACTATGACAACAACAACGAATACATCATTAACTGATAAATCGCTTGCAAGTAGAAACACTGATCAGTTAACAAAAACCACAACCACTACCAAATACTCGACTCTGACTACAACTCAAAGACGCAGTTTCGAACGTGAAGATGGTACCAGTGTTGTTTTTGTAGGCGAAGGAATTGACAGTGTTTATCCGCCCGGTACGATACAAAAGATTTCCCTTATAACACATGAGGAAAAACACAAGACACCAATTGTTAAGATGCACCTAGACTTTCCTGAAGTTAGTTTGCGCGTAACAGAGACAGTGACTGAAAACTTAGAAGCATCTCAATTGTTAGACGAAAAAAGTGTGTCGTCTGTTCTTGATGTAGAAGAGCAAACTACTGAAAATACTTCGCAACCGACTGAAACCGAAGTTTCAATTGAGAAAATTGATAAAGTTGTCCCACTTACATCTACAACTGAGCAAGTGCTTGTTGAAAAAGTTTCACCTTTATTAGTAACAGATCCCCTAACAGACACAGAAATGACTGCAGAAGAAAAACTTCTCTTTGAAGAAATACAAAAACAGCTTTCCAAGAAGGACAAAAAGAAACGACCAGCTCTCCCGGAAGAGTTCTTTAAGCCAGAACCTATTAAAAAGAGTGTAGATAGATTGCTGGAGGAAAATAGGGAACTTATAGTAACAAGTAAGGAAATTATCCATAGTACCCACACTGATTTAGAAGAAGGTAAACATTTAGCGGAAGAAACAAAACGTTTACTAGAAACACCCGAAAAAACTGTAAGTGCTAAGCTTATTGCCAGTGAAAGTAGGACTGAGCCAATAGAAACCAGATCTGGTGTAGTCAAAACAAAATCGGTAGACTTAATTACGAACCTCCTGACAGAAGTTGCTTCATCTGCTTTGCAAGACACAGTAAATAAATTTAGTAATGCTGAAACCCTTTACCATCAAGTCATTAATATACATAAGCCATCACCAACATTAGACCCTGATGCTAGCCAACCCCAAAAAGAGTCTGAAACCCCCGTACACCAAGAAGAAGTGCAAATACTTGATCGTACTAACGTACAAATTGCCAATGCTAATAATGTCGCTAATACTAGTAAATTTACTAGCCCTGCTCAAGAAATTGCTTTCAAAAAGCTCACTGATGAAATTTCTTCTAACACAATAACCACAGACCCCAATGTATTAGAAACCACAAATCAAGTAAGACCTTTACCTAATATATACTACTTTGATGTACCTATGTACGAAAATAAGCAATTTATTAACGCAGAGGTAAAATACCAAACCCTGAAAAAGTCACAAGACCTTACTTACGCCCCCTCGTTAGATCAGAAATTAAAAGAACAAGAAAAACCCGAATCTAGCGAACAAACTCCCAATGAAAAAGTTCCAGTCGTCGCTGAGGAGACTACAATTGTTATAGAAGATGTTGTCAAGAAAGTAATAAAACAGGAAATATCTGGAGAGAGTCCAGATGAATCAAAAAAAAAGGTTAAGGAAAAAACTTCTACCGTAAAGGAAGAAGTTTTAGTTAAGGAACCTTTACAAGGAAAAGTTGTTCTTCAAGAACTTGTACCAACTGTTGTTCCAATATTCTACAATTTTGAAGTTCCAAAATATAACGTGGTAGATTTGCATCACATGGAAACAAACTACAAGGAGAAAGAAAAGACGGAAAAATCTACTCCATTGATCGTAGAAAAAGTCGTGAAGAAAGACACTGTTACAATAGCAAAAGATGTTACATATACAGAACCAAAGATCGTAAATAAATTCACAGAGAAAGTGGCAGAATCAACCACAACAGACGAAAAGCCAATAAAAGAATTAATCCAAAAACTTCAAGATGTCACCACTAAAGAACCGGAAAAAGTTGTTGTCAGAGAACCTTTACCCCAAAAAGTTATTCCTCAAATTCCAAATACAGTTGGAGATGTCGTGAAATTAAGAGAACTAGTAAAACGGGAAGAGCCCGTACAACCTTTAACTCCGACATTCTACAACTTCGAAGTTCCAAAATATAACTTGGTACATATGCATAATATTGAATTAAAACACAAGGAAAAAGAAAAAGTTGTTTCCTTCCCTGCTACAATGACTGAACAAGAAATTGTTTTGACTGACACTGTTGTTGTATCAGAAGACGTTGTATTCCAAGAACCTGTTCAACAGGAAATCCTTGGAGAAAAACCAAAAATCGTAGAAGGTATTGCCAAGGAAATAGTAGTACCACTAAAATTAAATGAGAAATTGGTTGAACCAAAGCAAACGATAAAAGAAACAACGACATCAGCATCAAAAGAAGGTGTTGCTAAAGAAACAGTTCGTGAAGAACCCGAACAAACCGATGTGCCAATATTCTACCATTATGAAGTTCCAAAGTATAATTTGGTTGATTTACAACATATTGAATTAAGATTCAAGGAAAAGGAAACGATTCATGTTTCGCCTTTAACGACTGCTGTAGATGATGTAGAGAAAGTCAAAGAGCCTGATGAAGTGACAATTGTTCGCGAGGAACCAAAGATTGTTGGAAATAAAGTCCAAGCAGTAACTATGCCAGAAAAAATAACTGAGAGTCCAGTAGAAGTGAGACAAGAAACTAAAAAGATTACTACTACAATATCGAAAGAAGTTAAATTTGAAGAACCTGAACCAGAGAAAAGTGTACGAGAAGAAACAAAACATTCTGACGTATCGTCATTCTATCATTATGAAATTCCAAAATATAACATCGTTGATTTAAATAAAATTGAAAATGGAATTGTAATTGCTTTAACGAATTCCGAAGAAGTTGTCAATGAGGTTAAGGTGCCAATTAAAATTGAAGCTTTATGTGAAGAACTAAAGCCCGAAGATGTTATCATCACCACAAAAACTACAGATTATAGTCCAGAAAAGATATTGCACGACATTAAGGAGGTTATCGCATGTGACGAAATTAAGGTAAGAAATCTTGAACAAGAAAAAGTTGTTCACGAGGAACCTAATCGAACTGCTGTTCCGACATTCTATCACTTTGATGTTCCAAAATATAATTTGGTGCATTTGCGTAACGTTGAATTGAAATATAAAGAAAAAGATACTGTTATTACTAAAACAAAAATTGAAGAAGATATTGTCAAGCTAGACATAGAAGAAGAAAATTTAGTGGAAAATCCAATTGAAATTAAGCCAGTGATTTCAGAAGAAACTACTATTAAAGTCTCGGAAAAAACTGAACAGAGTTTGAAACAGCCTAAAACTAAGGAACCAATGATATTCAAACCAGCAGAAACTGAACCTGAAATTACTTCTACTAGTCTTAGTAAAGATAAAGTGACTGAAAAATCACTGACAACTACTACTGTAACAAAGAGAGTGCGATTTGAAGACATAGAACCTGAAGAGTTTCTACAAGAAGAAATAAAACTCAAAGAGCAACCTGAAAAGCTCAAACCTGAAGAAACTCATCCAGGAGAACTTAAATTAGAAGAATTTAAATCAAATGAAATTATTGCTTTCAAACCAATTGTTGCTGAAGAACCCAAAAAATTAGCGTATGCAGATCCAATCGATAAATCAACAAGTGCCAGTATAGAAGTTATGGATGAACCAATGATCTTCTCAGATGTTGAAGAAGAAGAGAAACAACCTGAACAAAAAATATATTATTCATCTAGTGAAGTCCCAGAACCTGTTTCGGTAACAGAAACCACTGCAACTACCACGAAAGTCATCACAACTGATTCAGTGACACATGCTCCAGAAACTGTCTCGACAATTGAAACTACTGTAACAACCACCAAAGTTGCGACTGATTATTTAGTTAAAGCTGTTGCAAAATCTATTGAAGAAGCTCTAGAGGAACCGAAAAAGTTACTTACTGAAGTTCCTGTGCCAGTTTTTGTCGTACCAGAAGAACCGAAGAAACCAGCTTATGCCGGCCTCCCAATCGACGAATCAACGAGTGCATGGATGGATGTTATGGATGAACTAATGGTTTTCTCAGATGATGAAGAAGAAGAAAAAAAACCTGAGCGAAGACTAGAAGTCCTAGAACCTGTTTCGGTAACAGAAATCACAGTAACTACCAATAAAGCTATCACAACTGATTCAGTGACCCATGCTCCAGAAACTGCTTCGACAATTGAAACTACTGTAACAACCACCAAAGTTGCTACTGATGATTTAGTTGAAGCAGTAGCAGAACCTATTGAAGAAGCTCTAGAAGAACCGAAAAAGTTACTTACTGAAGTTCCTGTGCCAGTTTTTGTCGTACCAGAAGAACCGAAGAAACCAGCTTATGCCGGCCTCCCAATCGACGAATCAACGAGTGCATGGATGGATGTTATGGATGAACCAATGGTTTTCTCAGATGATGAAGAAGAAGAAAAAAAACCTGAGCGAAGACTAGAAGTCCTAGAACCTGTTTCGGTAACAGAAATCACAGTAACTACCAATAAAGCCATCACAACTGATTCAGTGACCCATGCTCCAGAAACTGTTTCGACAATTGAAACTACTGCAACAACCACCAAAGTTGCTACTGATGATTTAGTTGAAGCAGTAGCAGAACCTATTGAAGAAGCTCTAGAAGAACCGAAAAAGTTACTTACTGAAGTTCCTGTGCCAGTTTTCGTCGTACCAGAAGAACCTAAGAAACCAGCTTATGCCGGCCTACCAATCGACGAATCAACGAATGCATGGATGGATGTTATTGACGAACCAATGGTTTTCTCAGATGATGAAGAAGAAGAAAAGAAACCTGAGCGAAGACTAGAAGTCCTAGAACCTGCTTCGGTAACAGAAAACACTGTAACTACCACTAAAGTCATCACAACTGATTCAGTGATACATGCTCCAGAAACTGTTTCGATAATTGAAACTACTGTAACAACAACCAAAGTTGCGACTGATGATTTAGTTGAAACAGTAGCAGAACCTATTAAAAGAGCTCTAGAAGAACCGAAAAAGTTACTTACTGAAGTTCCTGTGCCAGTGTTCGTCGTACCAGAAGAACCGAAGAAACCAGCTTATGCCGGCCTCCCAATCGACGAATCAACGAATGCATGGATGGATGTTATGGACGAACCAATAGTTTTCTCAGATGATGAAGAAGAAGAAAAGAAACCTGAGAGAAGACTAGAAGTCCTAGAACCGGCTTCGGTAACAGAAAACACTGTAACTACCACTAAAGTCATCACAACTGATTCAGTGATACATGCTCCAGAAACTGTTTCGATAATTGAAACTACTGTAACAACCACCAAAGTTCCGACTGATGATTTAGTTGAAGCAGTAGCAGAACCTATTGAAGAAGCTCCAGAAGAACCGAAAACGCTACATACTGAAGTTCCTGTGCCTGAAGAACCAAAGAAATCAGCTTATGCGGGCCTTCCAATAGATGAATCGACGAATGCATGGATGAGCGTAATTGATGAACCAATGGTCTTTTCAGATGATGAAGAAGAAAAACTACAACCCGAAAATAAACTTAATAAGCCAATACGTGAAGATCCCAAATCTGTATCGGTTCCAGAAACAATTTCAACAATTGAAACCACTCTTACTTCCACAAAAGTTACATCAGATGACGTAGTGAAATCAGTTCCAGAACCTGTGGAAGGAGTTCAAGAAGAACACAAGAAACCATCAACTGATGTTTTTAAACCTGTTTCCATCATTCCACAAGAACCAAAGAAAATTGCTTATGCAGGTCTTCCAATTGATGAATCATCAAATGCTTGGATGGATATTATGGACGAACCAATGGTATTTTCAGATGAAGAAAAACAACCTGAAAAAAAAATGGAAAAACCTACCAGTGAAGTTCAAGAGCCTGTATCGATAACTGAAACCACAGTATTTACCACTCAATTCATTACAACTGATTCAGGAGTGTCAAAGAAATCTGCTACTGAAGCTTACGAATCCACTATCGCTGTTTCAGAAGGAGCCACAAAATCTTGGATACATGTAACTAAAGAGCCAATTGTCAGTAATACAGATGATGGCGAACCTGTTACTGAGAAACATGTAGAAACCAGTTCTCGGGATGATATGACAACAATTACAACAAAAACAATTGTAACAACATCCACGACGAAAGGTGTGAAATCTGAAGAAACTATTTCTGAAGCTCCAACAATAATTAAAGTAGATGCAGAAAAAGTTAAACTAGAAATCTCTGATTCGCCAAGACCATCTCCTAAAGTTATTGAGGAGATGATCATCCCCGAACAGGATCCTCAAGAAGAAATAACTCAACCGTATAGCACCCAAATTGATATCTCTCTGCATCAGCCTCAGTCGCAGTGGTCGGAAACACAACAACTTACAGATGAAAAAACAGTTATTGACACTTGGTCAAGTGTCTTAGAAGACAATGGTCCAAATGTTTCAAATATTGCGTTTACATCAAACTTATCAGCCGATGCACCTGAATTTAAACCATCTAGTCGCAGCCATGAGCATTCTGATCAAACTAATACATTCCTTGCAAATGAAAAGTTATATAACGAGTTTATTCCAAAGAGTAAATCTAATCAACGCATCAGTGTCTCAAAAAAACGGCATGAAAAGAGCCCCAAGCGACCTGTAAAAGGAAATATTGTTGAAACGAAGCCTTTTAAACCAGATGATTCTATCGAAAAACCGCTAGAAGAAATAGTTCACAAACAAACGGTTTGGAAGAAAAATCCTGATGAGAAATCGTATGCTGATGTATTGTTCGGAGAAGATGCACCAACTGAGGAGAGTCCCAAGAATGTAATCCACGTTGAAACAGATAAAACATTAATTGAGAAAGTAGAGAAGTTGAGTGTAGAACAGCAACCAGGACAAAAAAAGAAGAAGAAACAAGATAAGCCAAAACCTCAAAAATCTCCTGAAACTAAACGAAAAGAGGAAGAACCAGCTGCTGAGGATAAGACCCAACAAATATTATCTGAAGAACATGTAGAAATTCCTGAAACACTATCTAAAATAGCCGATGAAAAGACCGAAAAACAATTCACTTGGTCATCGCTTGTCAGCAGACCAGGTGAGTGGATTGATGAAACAATTTTGAAAAAGGTGAAGCCTCATGAAACTTCAGAAAAGGAAAAACCAAAGGAGAAAAAATTGGAAAAATCTGTTAAAACAGAAAAATCAGTGCAGCCATCAACCACAACACCTATTGAAACAAATAAGTCTAAGAAATCTAAGAAACCTAATAAACCAATAGTTGAATTTGAACCAATTCCGACAACATCCGAGGAAGAAGAAAAGATTTCTGACACTTCAAAAGTGATAGCTCAAGAAGAGCCAAAAGCTGAAAAACCTTTGTTAGAACAACCAAAATCAGATGATCAATCAATATCTTGGGCATCATTGGTAAGCAGACCCGGGGAATGGGTTGATGATACCGTTTCAAAAAAACAAAAAGCAGTTGAAAAACCAAAAGAAATTACTGAGAAATTACCAACTTCCAAGCCTATTGAAAATACAAAAGAAGCTAAAAGCAAAACGAAACGTACCCATAAGAATAAAAAGGAGAAAGTCAAGTTATCCGATTCAGATGAGCCTGAGGCAGTGCCTGAAGAGGTAAGAGAAGAGCCAATTAATGCTACAGTCGAAAAACCAACGGAAGTACTGGAGGAACCCTTAGAACCTCAGGTTCCCTCATCAACGTTCGGATTTTCATGGGCATCACTAGTGAAAAAACCTGGTGAGTGGATAGATGATATCAAATCTAGAACAAGGCCTGCTGAAAAACTTGCAGAGAAGATGGAAGTAGTAGATAAAGGAAAACCCGAAAAGCCCCAAAAAATAAAAGTTGAAAAACATAAAAGCAATCGCAAAGAGCGACCAAAACCAACGAAAGAAGTTGAAGCAGTGCAAACCACATCCAGCAGTGACACAGAAGATAAAGTTGATTCTAGTAAGCATAAAGTGATTGAAAAAATGAAGACAGTACCGCAAGATCCGAACATCATGACATGGGCTAAGGTTGCCAGTCAAATAGACACAATGGAAGATAAGGAACCAAAACGACAGGAGTCCACAAAATATCAACAGGATCTTGTCAGGCCTAGAAAAGAAATTACCCGAAAACAAAAAGAGTACAAGAAGATTCAGCATCAAAGGGAAGAAGTTCAAACAAAACCTGTTCCCAAAGAAAGTCGTCAAATCGAAAGTGTTCCGGATGTTAAACAGACTGTTGGAGTATCATGGGCAGCAGTCGTAAGCAAAACAACGACTGATTTCATTGAAACTGAAAAGACGCCAAATTTTAATGTTACTAAATCAGTTCCAGTGAAACTTAATAAGCCAATTAGTGAACCTGTTGCTGCAGTTTTATCGAAACCGCAAACTAAACCAAGTGATTCTTTGGACGATTTTTGTTGGTTAGAGCGAACACAAGAAATAGAAAAAGATGTAAACAAACCAGTGAGATCGTGGGCTGAAATGTTAGATGAAGATACTATCGAGCCGGAAGTCACAAAATCCTGGGTAGATCTTGTTGAAGAAGAAGTTGAAATACCACTTCCTCAAAGAGAAATAGATGAAAAACACTTAAGCGAAGTAATAAAAGTCATCCAAGAAGTACAAAATATCACAACAGTGAAGAATATTGCACAAGATTATCCTACAAGTAAAGTTCTAGAACCTCGAGTCATTGTCGACGACCCAATTACAAAAGTTTCAGAATCGGTTTCAATACCTGAAACCAATGTAACCACTACTGATGATATAACATCAGACTCAGACAAAAAAGTTTTGGAGCCTGTTGTAGCAGTATCAGAGGAAACGAAAAAAACATTTACTGAAGTTTCAGAGGCTGCTATTGTTGTTCCAGAAGAGCCCAAAGAAACAGCCTATGCAGAATTTCCAATCATTGATTCAAGTAATGCATGGATGGATGTTATAGATGAACCAATGGTCTTATCGGAAGAAGAAGAAACACAAACCGTGAAGAAACTGAACAAAATTACAACTGAAGTTACAGTACCTATTTCGACAACCGATACCACAATAACTACCACTGAAGTCATAACAACCAGTTCAGTGACCAAGACTCTAGAACCTGTTTCGAAGACTGAAACCACTGTTACCACTAGACAAGCTATTACACCAGATCAATCGTCAAATGTGACAGAATCAATTGAAAAAGTACCAAAAGAACCTGATTTCAAGCAAGTTTTGACTACTGAGACAGCAACCACAGAATTAATAGCATCTGATATAGTTACAAAGGTTAAAGAAGAACCAAAAGAAGCACAGACTGAAATTTCTGATCAAGTTTTCGTTGTATCAGAGAAACTTAAAAAACCAGCCTATGCAGGTTTGCCAATTGATGAATCTAGCAATGCGTGGATGGACGTTTTGGATAAACCAATGGTATTTACAGATGATGATGAAGAAGAAAAGCAGACGGAGAAGAAACTAGACGATCTTACAACTGAAGTTTCGGAACCTATTTCGATTATAGATACCACTGTAACTACGACTCAAATCATAACAACTAGTTCAGTGACCGATAGGTTAGAACCGGGTTCGAAAACTGAAACCACTGTTACCACCACACAAGTGATTTCAGAAGATCAACCTACAAAAGTGCCCGAATCAATTGAACCACAACCTAAAGAATCTGATTCCAAACCAGTTTTGATAACCGGAACAACAACCAAAGAATTGATAGCATCAGATATAGTTATAAAGGCTCCAGAACCTGCTGTAGAAGTCATAGAAGAACCAAAGAAAATCCTGACTCAAATTTCAGATTCAGTTTTCATTGTACCAGAAGAACCTAAAAAACCAGCCTATGCAGGTCTTCCAATTGATGAATCAAGCAATGCATGGATGGATGTTTTGGATGAGCCAATGGTATTTACAGATGATGAAGAAGAAGAAGTAGAAAAACTGCCGGAGAAAAAACAAGAAGAATTTACAACTGAAGTTTCAAAACCTATATCGAAAACAGATACCACTGTAATTGCCACTCAAGTCATAACAACCAGTTCAGTGACTAATATTTTAGAACCTGTATCGAAAACTGAAACCACTATTTCCACCACCCAAGTCATTTCAGAATATCAACCTAAAAAAGTGCCCGAATCAATTGAACCACAACCAAAAGATTCTGATTCCAAACCAGTTTTGATAACCGGAACAACAACCAAAGAATTGATAGCATCAGATATAGTTATAAAGGCTCCAGAACCTGCTGTAGAAGTCATAGAAGAACCAAAGAAAATCCTGACTCAAATTTCAGATTCAGTTTTCGTTGTACCAGAGGAACCTAAAAAACCAGCCTATGCAGGTCTTCCAATAGATGAATCAAGCAATGCGTGGATGGACGTTTTGGATGAACCAATTGTATTCACAGATGATGAGGAAGAAGAAAAAGAGCCAGTGAAGAATCTAGATGAACTTATAATTGAAGTTTCAGAACCTATTTCGATAACAGATACAACTGTAACTATCACTGAAGTAACTAGTTCAGAAACCAAGATTTTAGAACCTGTTTCGAAAATGAAAACCACTACAACCACCACAAAAGTCTTTGCACCAGATCTACTTACCAAAGTGTCCGAATCAAATAAGGACGTACCAAAAGAATCTGATTTTAAGCAAATTTTTTCTACCGAGACCAATACCACAGAATTCATACCATCAAATTTAGTTACAAAGGCTCCAGAACCTATTGTAGAAGTCATAGAAAACACAAAGAAAATACAGACTCAAATTTTAGAACCTGTTTTCGTTGTACCAGTCGAACCTAAGAAACCAGCCTATGCAGGTCTTCCAATTGATGAATCGTCGAGTGCCTGGATGGACGTTATGGATGAACCAATGGTATTCACAGATGAAGAAGAAGACGAAATCCAGTCAGAAAAGAAACTAGACAAACTTACAATTGAAGTTTCTGAACCTATTTCGATTACAGATACCATTGTAACTACCACTCAAGTCATAACAACTAGTTCAGTGACCAAGATTCTAGAACCTGTTTCGAAGACTGAAACCCCTGTTAACACCATACAAGTAATTACATCAGATCTAGCTACAAAAGTTTCAGAATCAATTGAAGAAGCACCAAAAGAACCTGAGTTTGAACCAGTTTTGACAACCGAGAATGAAACCACAGAGTTCATAATACCAGATTTAGTGACAAAGGCTTCAAAACCTATTGGAGAAGCCATAGTAGAACCAAAGAAAACACTGACTGAAATTTTAGAACCTGTTTTCGTAGCACCAGTCGAACCTAAGAAATCAGCCTATGCAGGTCTTCCAATTGATGAATCGTCGAGTGCTTGGATGGACGTTATGGATGAACCAATGGTATTCACAGATGAAGAAGAAGACGGAATCCAGTCAGAAAAGAAACTAGAGAGACTTACAACTAAAGTTTCTGAACCTATTTCGATTACAGATACCACTGTAACTACCACTAAAGTCATAACAACTAGTTCAGTGTCCAAGATTCTAGAACCGGTTTCGAAGACTGAAACCCCTGTCAGCACCATACAAGGTATTACATCAGATCTAGCTACAAAAGTTTCAGAATCAATTGAAGAAGCACCAAAAGAGCCTGAGTACGAGCCAGTTTTGACTACCGAGGTCAATACCACAGAATTCATAACAACAGATTTAATGACAAAGACTAAAGAAGCTATAGTAGAAGTCATTGAGGAACCAAAGAAAACACTGACGAAAATTTTAGAACCTGTTTTTATAGTACCAGTCGAACCTAAGAAACCAGCATATGTAGGTCTTCCAATCGACGAATCGTCGAGTGCCTGGATGGACGTTATGGATGAACCCATGGTATTCACAGATGATGAAGAAGAAAAGCGACCTGAGAAAAAACACGAAAGTCTTAGATCTGAAGCTAATGCTGCAGCTTCTACAACTCAAAGCACAGTAACGATCACTGAAGTCATAACAACAGAGTCAGAGACCAAAGATCCAAAATATGTAGATGCAGTTCAAAAAGAGCCTTTTAAACCTATCTCTACCGATATTCCTGTCGATGATTCTAGTAAAGCGTGGGGTGCACCTCAAATATCAAGTGCCTTTGAACTACCGCAGTTTGATGTATCTTGGAGAGATATTGGAAAGGTCAATATTGAAGAGCCGATTCTGTTGGATAAAGATGAATACAATAAGTCAAATCTGAATTGGTCTTCAATCGTAAATCAAGAAACAATTAATAATACTTTTAATCAAACTGACCAAACCACAAAGAAACAGAAAGATTTTACAGAACCACTTAAGCCTGTCGAACCTTCTTTTGTGCAAAATCCGGTTGAGGAAACATCACTAACTACTCATGTTTCGTACGCTGATATGGTAAGACACACAATGAGTTTCATTGATCTTGAGAAGCAGCATGTTCACAAAGTAAATGAAAGCAATTTACCTTTGAAGAATGTGGACACATATGACAGTGCATTCTTAGAACCAGTGGTAGAAGTTCCTTTCATAAAAACACCAGAAAAAGTAGACGAAAAACCGAAAGATGAACCAGTTTTTCAAGAGAAACAAAAACACAAGAAACCGAAGAAGGAAACACCGATTAAGGAATCAACTGATAAAAAACAACAAGAAAAATTATTTGAGGAACATGAAGAGAAGTCTGTTACTCAAATGCCTTGGTCAAAGATAGTTAAACAGAGCAACGATTTTAATACTGAAGAGACTCCTACAACAACACAGCTCATAGGAGAACAAATTGTTACGGAAATTACGACGGTTGAAGTTATTTCACAAGCCTCGGAGCCCTGTGTTGAAAAACCTATGTCTTGGTCTACTTCTGTATATCAGGAACCATTAGTTTCCCAATCAACTTTCGAAGATCTAGTTCCCAAAAAAATTCAATCATCTTCGGCTGATTTCATTGAACAAGAAAAACAACGTACTTCTGCTCAGTCCTCTAAATCTGATTCAAAGAAACTGAAAAAAGATAAAAGAGAGAAGAAGCAAAAGCCGGTTGAAAAAGATCAACCTTCAGAAATTGAACCTCTTTTGGTGAAATTTGAAGAAGCAAGTGATGTAATAACGCATATCGATGAGATTCCAAAGTTTGAAAACTCAATTTCCTGGTCAACAGTCGTTAGTCAGAGTACAATAGAAACAAGAAAGCATGAACCTCAAAGTACTAAGGAACCCCAAGAAGAAAAACAAGTACTGCCCTTGACGGAAATCTTAGAGTTGCCATCAAGTGAAACGGTTGTTTCTCAAAAAATTGAAAACATTACAACTGAATCTGACATTATTCCAGAAGAGCAAACTATTAAAAAAGAAAAACAGAAAAAAGAGAAAAAGCAAAAGAAACACAAACCTGCACAAGAAAAGCCAGACATTCAAGGAGATAGTACAACAGTTCTAAAAGTCGAACCTATTGAAGATAATTTGTTCGTTGAAATCCAAAATATTGCAACGATAACGGATGAAAGATTTTCAGCAGAGCTTCATGCAACTCCTGACTTACAGCCAGATACTGAAATTTTAGAATTTGAGAATGAGATGAAAAATCTAACGATGGAAGTATCTACATTAGATGAAAAACCTGAAATTGTTGTGTTGAACTTGCCAAAAGATGAATCTAATTCCATCAAACCCGCTGCAATGCAAATGTCATGGTCCTCGATCGTTAGTCAAAATATTGAAACTCCAATAGCTTCAAACAAGGTTAAACAAAAAACTACTAAGATTAAGACCACAACAGTTAAACAAAAAACTTCTGAAGAATCTGAGCGACCAGAGAAATTAAAAACTGATAAGCCGAAGAAGGATAAAAAGAAGAAACATCCACATTTAACTGACGAAGAAATAGAGGAAAGCTTGCTGATGACGGTAACGGTTCAAGATTATCCAGTTATAGAAGAAAGCATTAGCGAAATTTCACAACCAGCTGTTGAAGACTTAGTTCCCGAGCAACCAGCTCAAATAGAAAAACGAAAAAAGCAAAAGAAAGACAAAAAAGACAAGAAACAGAAAGTCGCTGAATCAGAGAATTCAGAGGTAAGTGAAATTTTCGCAGCAGAATCAGCAAAGAAACCGTTTGTGAAAAATATTCAGATGATAACAACATTCATTGATTTGGAAAAGCAAAATGTAGAAAAGTCATTGCAACATTTGCCCGAAACTCTTCTTGAAGCTAAACATAAAGATAATAAAATGTCATCATGGTCCTCAATCGTCAGCCAAAATATTGAAAATTCTGTTGTAACAGATACCCGAGTTGTTCCAGAAGCCATCGCCACTAAACCTACTGAAGTCAAAGAAAATATAACGGAACCACAAACGCAAATTTCGGAGGACTCTCAAAACGTTAAAGAAATTAAGCTTATAGAAAACATTCCAGATACAGAACAGAAAAAGCCTAAAGAAAAGTCTAGAAAAGATAAGAAGGCTAAATTAGAAAAGGTTGTGAACGAAGAAATTTCTGTTGTTTGTGTTGAACCAACGAAACTAGTTGAAAAATCAGTGGATATTAGTAAAAATTCATCATGGTCTTCAATGGTTGAAAGTGCCGAAATTGAAGATAAGCCTGAAGAATTTATACCAAGTAACATGCCTTCCAATACTAACGTGGCTATTTTTTCATTTATTGAGCAAGAAAAATTTGTTGCAGAGAAAAATCACCCTATCCAGAAAAAGGATAAACCAAGAGAACACGTTGAAGCTGTTCCTGTCAAACCTGAGGATATTGTTAAAGAGCCCAAACTACAAGAAACTTCTATGTCCTGGTCCACAATTGTAAGTAAAGCAGTTGAAGATGAAGAACCTATCAAACCAACAAAACCATTGACTTCCCAGAAAATTACTGAAACAGTGGTGATTGAAAGTGTTCCTCAAACAACATCGACAGAGCAAGAAGATATAACGACCATCAATAGGAATATCCAAAAAGAACCTTCACTAGTTGTAGAACATTCAGTTCCGAAAAAACCACAAATCATTCAAAAGCCTCCCGAGTCCACAATTGCAACTATCGTTACAACAACAGAGACCGTGATTGAGGAAGTTGTTCCTACAGGAGTGATAAACGAGGTCGGTGATAGAACTAATATGTCTTGGTCAGAGATGGTTGATGAAAATGACGATGAAGATGAGCAACAAACACCGGTAGTTAAAGAGAAATGGGTGAAGAAGCCGAAGAGAAGTAAGCCAAAACAGGAGAACTTTACTCCGGAAACTCCAATTGAAACGAAACAAGAAACTATTTCTCTGCCTAGTGCTTCTGTTGTAAAACCATCCGTTTGGTCCTTGTCTGAAACTTATGCCGAAATTGTGAAAAAGTCTGGCTTCGTAGACGAACCCAATGTACATTATCAAGTTGAAGATGAACCTTCAATGCCTGAAGTTGTCGATAATATTGTTCATGAAAGTTCGATCACAAAACAATCTTCTACTGAATCCATAAAGACAGTTGAAGAACAAGATGTCGCTCCTGTGAAAATCATAGAGATAATAGAACCAATACCCAAGAAAAAACGTCAGCCAAGGCGTAGCAAACATTCCGAAGAAAAGTCAACTGAAGTAATGACGTCTGAATACCATACTACAGTCACTGACGATACTCCTTCATTTGAGCAATCTCCTCAAGAAACAGTGGAAGTTTTGGAATGGTCGGATCAGCCAACTGAGCTTACATGGAAAGACATGATAGAAGATGAGAATGTGAATTCTACTGAACCAGGTTCCTCATCGTGGGCATCAATTGTTCGCAGTTTTGCGCCACAGGAAACAACTGAAACTACAACAACAACGTATGAAGTTACAACAACCAAACCAAACACTAACTTACGCCAACCAAGATCTGTAAATCGCCCTGCTATTGAAGTGACTCGTGTTCCAAGCATTAAGCAGGAAACTGTAGAAATTGTTGATAGCGAAGGATTCCTGCAGTTCGTATCAAAGAAAGAAAAGCAGCGCAGAAGATCACGATCACGTTCGGTGCAGTCAGTGTCTGGTGAAAGCTATCGTAGCGATCACTTGGAGAAACCACCAAAGAAGAAAAAGTCGAAAAAATCGAAGATAACATCAGCTGGTAAGGATGTGGAATACGTTAAAGAATTCCTTGTTACGGAAACAAATCCAAGTAAAGATATTTCATTATCAGATACGCCATCAAAGACCATCGAGCCAGAAACTTCTTTGCGTCAGTCAGTTGAAAAACCAAAACAAATTCAACTTAATGATGAGCTCATAGTGCAAAAACCCACACAAAACATAATAACTGGAATTTCTTGGGCAGCAATCGCTGCACAAAATGTACCAGAGCCGATTCAATATATACGGCCACTTGCAGTCAGTGAAAGAACAGAAATTGAAAAAAGAGATACGCAACAGCTGAGTAACGTAACCATTCCCATTCAGTTCGAAGCAGAAAAACGAGAAAAGGTCAAGAAACCCAAACAGAAGACTAAAAAACAAACGCCCGAGAGAGAAAATCTTTTCATTACAAGTCAAATAACTCAGGTGAAAATAGTTCCCGAAGCCAGAAGAACTGAAAAACTACCAAAAGAAACAACAACAAGCGCAGATACATTAAACTTGACTGAACCTCAAAGCACACATACTCAAACTATTCATTTCGCACATTCCACTTGGTCCCCTGAAACAGCTGATAGCAGTGATTTGCAAAACCAGACTCAACTACAAGAACTTGAAGAAAAATTACAAGACCCAAAAATAAAGGAAATTCCTTCAGAAATGTCCGTAGAAAAAACAAAGAAGTCGAAGAGAGATAAAAAGAAGCATCCTTATGTAGAAACAGAGCAGAGTGTTACCACTCAATCGCAGCAAGAGACTATTTCTACATCAACAACAGCATCAATGAATTTAATAACTATACCTGAGCCAATTCACTCCACAGTTGAACCCATTGATTATCAAGATACACCCCCGTCTTGGTCTTCAATTGTTTCTCAGACTACCGATTTTATTTACCTAGAAAAGAAACTTCAACTACCACAGACTACAACAGAGCAAGCGACAAAAGTTAAAGAAACTCAAGAAGAAACAATAAAGGTAAAAAAAGAAAACAAATCCCCTACACAACCAACTGAAGAAATCCAACCCACTAAAACTATGCAGGATGCAACAATTAAAACCGAGACTGTAATGCGGAAAGAAAAAGCAGTACCACAGGTTACGGATACTTCTGTGCATTCTGTAGAAGATACTTTGCCCATTACTACGATCAGCCAGAAAATACCATTTTCTTGGTCTTCGATTGTTTCAAAGACAACTGAAGAGCCTCAACTTTCAGAGTCAACACCACAACAGCTGGTGGTTGCAACATCGCAAGTACAACCACTAGAGTGTGAAAACAAAAAACAAGCTGAAGAAACAAAGTCAGACTTTGTCACAACTACGACGACGACTATAACTGAAACTTCAACAACGAAAAAGTCCGCTTTGCCTGTAGATGTGGTAGAGAAAATTCCAGATAAGCCCGAAGAATTCACAAGTCCACATAAACCTCTTCCTAGTACTTCAATAGTTTTGGAAGCTATCGACTTTGTTGAACAAGTCGAGAAATCTGAACTTCTAAAACCTACAACTCAAGAGCAACTTGATAAGACTTCACTCGGCAATGACGTTATTGCCCCAGAAGAATCTAAAGAAAAACCGAAGAAGGTTAAAAAGGAGAAAAAGAAAAATTTTCAGCAATCAGAAAAACCACTGGAGTCTCCTGAAAAGAGCGACGAATCAAGGCCGCAAACAACAAAAACAGTTTTTACCGAGACAATAACAACGACAACTAAGGAAACTTTAGCTCCAGTAGAAGTTGCATCTCCAGCTCAGCTTGAAACTAATGAATCCTTAGTAAGCATAAACACTCCTATTTCTTGGTCATCAATTGTTTCGCAAACAACGGAGTCAATTGATCTAGAAAAGACAGCTCAGCCAACAAAGCCAACAACACAGCAAGTGAAACAAGTTGAAGAAACACAAAGAGAGCCCAAGAAAACAAAGAAGGACGAAAAAGAACAGCCAAGACCACTTGAGCCTATTAAACAAACTAAACCCGATGAAGTAAACCAAGCAATGCTGCCTACAACCACAACAGTAACTACGAGAACTGTAAGAGGATCAGAAGAGAGATTAGTT
This sequence comes from Dichetophora obliterata, assembly GCA_963920525.1. Lineage (NCBI taxonomy): Eukaryota > Metazoa > Arthropoda > Insecta > Diptera > Sciomyzidae > Dichetophora > Dichetophora obliterata. The sequence continues at coordinate 194,023,469 of OY986436.1, forward strand.
CCTGAGCAGACAGAAGCTAAAATGCTTACATCTTTGGTTGGCCAAGAAGAACCAACTTCATGGTCATCAATTGTTTCAAAAACATCTCAATTCATGGAATCGGAAAGAAAACCTCAACCTAAACTGCAAGAAATTGTTTCAAAACGGAGCACAGTTACTGAAGAACCTCAAGAGAAACCAAAGAAGGTGAAAAAGGACAAAAAGAAGCATACAAAAGAACAAGACGAAATTAATCCAGAAGAACCGGGTGAAAACATAAATACAACAACAACAGTTATAACAAAAACAATAATTACAAAAGAAACAACTTTGCCATTAGAAGAAAATGAAGCAATTGAAACTGTTATCACTCCAGAAAAGCCCATGTCTTGGTCGTTAATTGTTTCACAGGAGGACACTGAGTTAACCGAACCAGAAAAAAAACCGAAATTTCCGGAGCCCATAGTGCAACAGGTGACAATACCAACTAAAGAAACCCAAGAGAAAGCTAAGAAGACGAAAAGGGACAAGAAAAAATATCCAGAGAAACAGCAACTACAATCGCTAGAGTCAGAAATCGTAAGCACACCAAAAACAGTTATAACTGAAGTTGTGAGAGCGCCAGAAACTTCTACACCTGAGAAGGTAAAACCTTTAGTTGAGCCTATTCAAACTCCAGCAAAAGAAACCATTACGATGGAAGTGAAACCTATGTCTTGGTCTTCAGTTGTTTCGCAAACAACTGAGTTCACCGATGTAACGAAGCAACCTCAATCATCGAAACCAACAACTCAACAAATTCCTGTAACTAAAAAGCACCAAGAAGAACCCAAAAAAGTAATGAAGTTTGAAGAGGTGCATCCACAACAACCGCCTAAGCCAATTGAATCAGTTGAGCAACCACATCATGATCAAATGAACCAAAACTTGTCGGTAATAAAAACAACAGAAATAACCTCAATAATGTCATCAGACGAAAAAGTAGTGCCTGAAAGAATGGAGTATGAAGTGCATCCTGAAGAGAACCAACATACCGAAACTTTGGTTACTCAAGAAAAACCAATGTCATTGTCATCAATTGTATCAAAAACAACTGAATTTATCGACTTGGAAAGAAAGCTTCAACCTGAAGTGCCAACAGCAACAAAGAAAGTAATAGTTCCTGAAGAACCGCAAGAAAAATCGAAGAAGGGAAAGAAGGACAAAAAAAAGCAACCAAAAGAAAAGTCTCCGTTGCCGCTTGAATCTGCAAAACAAGTTGAGCCAGAGGAAATAAGTAAAGATTTCAATACCACAACAACAGTTATCACAAAGACAGTAACAACGAAAGAAACAACTTTGCCAGTGAAACCCTCACTGATTGAAAAAGTTGTCAGACAAGATAAAACAGAACCAATCTTGGTCTCTTGGTCGACAATTGTTTCACAAGAGGAAACTCAGTTAACTACCGCAGAGGAGAAACCTAAACTGGTAGAGCCTACAACTCAACAGGCAACTAAGGAACCTAAAGAGAAACCTAAGAAGGCGAAAAAAGATAAGAAAAAGCATCCAAAGGAAGAGTCACTTGAGTCAGTAGAAACAAAAAAACCCGATGACTTAAGTTCCGAAAATAAAACAACGAAAACAGTTGTTACCGAGACTATTTCAACGAGTGATATTCCAGTAGTAACTGAAGATATTAAAACTGTGACAACAACACACATATTACCAATGTCTTGGTCTGCAATTGTTTCGCAAACTACTGAATCTGTAGAGCCCGAAAACAAACTTCAGCCTTCAACACAGCAAGTGCCACAAGAAACACAAGAACATCAGAAAGAAACCACGAAGACAGGGATGGGAGAGATGGTAGACAAAGAACAACCGCCACAACCACTTGGATCAATAGAAAGCATAACAGATAAAGTGATCCCGGAATGCACAATTACCACAACAACTATTACAAGAACAATCAGATCTGAGGAATCTGAATCTTTAGCTAAGCCTGTTGAAAATGTAGAGGTTGACACTGTCGTTACCCAAGAACAACCAACATCTTGGGCAGATATGGTTACACAGGAAACTGAATTTACCAATTTAGACAAGGAACCTCAACTGCAACAGGTTGAAGCTCAACAAGTTCCACTAACGAAAGACCCGCAAGGAAAACCTAAGAAGGCGAAGAAGGACAAGAAGAAGCAGACACAACAACAACCACTTGAATCGACAATTATAACGGAGACTGTTGCCATCAAGGAAAGTAAAACTCCAATGGAAGTTGATACACCAGTTAAACTTGTTGAGAAGCAAGAGATTGAATTGTTTGCAAGCGAGGTAAAACCTATGTCTTGGTCTGCAATCGTTTCGCAGACTAGCGAATTCATCGATTTGGAAAAGAAACCACAGCCCCTACCAAGGTCCTCAATAAAACAAGTTGATATCAAAGAGCCTGAAGAAGAACCGAAGAAGGTCGAAAAGGTGCTGGAACCACTAGAATCTAAGCTTACGATCCTACCTGTTGAGCCGGAAGAAGAAACTACTGTCACAAAAACAACAGTAACAACAAAGACTTTACCGCAAGCTGAGAGTCTAGTTTCGAAGGAAGTACAAGAACTAGAGATTGAAGCTGCGTTACCTAATGAACAACCTACTTCATGGTCATCAATTGTTTCGCAAACTACTGAATCTGTAGAGCCCGAAAATAAACTTCAGCCTTCAACACAGCAAGTGCTACAAAAAACACAAGAACATCAGAAAGATGCCACGAAGACAAGGATGGGAGAGATGGTAGACAAAGAACAACAGCCACAACCACTTGGATCAATAGAAAGCATAACAGATAAAGTGATCCCGGAATGCACAACTACCACAACAACTATTACAAGAACAATCAGATCTGAGGAATCTGAATCTTTAGCTAAGCCTGTTGAAAATGTAGAGGTTGACACTGTCGTTACCCAAGAACAACCAACATCTTGGGCAGATATGGTTACACAGGAAACTGAATTTACCGATTTAGGCAAGGAGATTCAACCACAACAGGCTGAAGCTCAACAAGTTCCACTAACGAAAGACCCGCAAGAAAAACCTAAGAAGGCCAATAAGGACAAGAAGAAGCAGACACAACAACAACCACTTGAATCGACAGTTATAACGGATACTGTTTCCATCAAGGAACGTACAACTCCAATGGTAGTTGATACACCAGTTAAACTTGTTGAGAAACAAGAGATTGAATTGTTTGCAAGCGAGGTAAAACCTATGTCTTGGTCTGCAATCGTTTCGCAGACTAGCGAATTCATCGATTTGGAAAAGAAACCACAGCCCCTACCAAGGTCCTCAATAAAGCAAGTTGATATCAAAGAGCCTGAAAAAGAACCGAAGAAGGTCGAAAAGGTGCAAGAACCACTGGAATCTAAGCTTACGATCCTACCTGTTGAGCCGGAAGAAGAAACTACTATCACAACAACAACAGTAACAACAAAGACTTTACCGCAAGCTGAGAGTCTAGTTCCGAAGGAAGTACAAGAACTAGAGATTGAAGCTGCGTTACCTAATGAACAACCTACTTCATGGTCATCAATTGTTTCGCAAACTACTGAATTCATTGATCTGGAAAAGAAGCATCCGCAACCGGAAAAACTAAGCACAGTAACAAAAACTCAGATAACAGCTCTCGAAGAACCCAAAGAAAAACCGAAGAAATCTAAGAAGGACAAAAAAAAGCAGCCAAAAGAAGAGAAAATGCCTAAAAATAAGTCCGAGGAAACTCAACCTGAAGAAACAAGTGAAACCATTGTTCAGACAGCGACAATTGCAGCTGAAAATATTTCAACACCAGAGAGTAGTATGCCAATGTCTTCGTTACAGCCCACTGACTCTATCGAGCCAGAGATTGCTGAGGTGGTAAAAGTTCCAGAACAAACATTGCTAGCTTCTGACAATGATAATAAAACATTTGTGTGCCAAACTTCGTATTGGTCTGCGACAATGAAACCATCAAGTTCGCAAGTAGTTGTAGTTGAAGAAATAGCAAAAGACTCTTCCACTTTTGAACCAGCTAAACCAATAACAGTCCAAATTCCTGAATACTCCACCCAAGAAGAAGTATGCGTGCAATCTCCGACAAATCAACCAACAACATGGTCGGCTATCGTTAAAACGGAAACAACGGAGTTTGAAAAACCACAGTTGCAACCACAATCATGGGCAACAACGGTTGCTAGCCAAACCACAGACTATCAGTTGCCGAAAACACAAATTGTTTTAAAAACAGAATTTCTTGAAGATAAAGCTGAAAAGCCTGAAGAAAGTTACTTTGCAGCTTTGACTGCTCCAACGCAATCTGAAAAAGCAAATAAGACTGAAACCGAGACACCAAAACAACAAACGACGCGCTTTATTGAAACAAAAACCACTGAAGAACCAGAAGTTCCATTGGTCGTTAAGAGCACAATACAGGATTCAACAACGACAACTGCTTATCTGACATCAACCGTAACAACACACACCAAAACAACAACCGTACACAAACCGGAAACTTCCTCCGTAATGACAGTGGCAACAAAACATGCCGAAAAACCACAGAAGCCAATAACTGCAACTGAAATATCGGCTGAAGAGCTACAGATACCAGAAACAAAGGAAACTCATCAACCGTCTTTGGCTATGCTTCAACATTTCATCGAAAATGAAAGAAGTCAAATTATAAAATGTGACATAAGCAGGGTGGAATCGCAACTACCAATATCAGCTAGTAGGAAAAATATTACTATCGAAACAGTAAAGTTGCCTGAACAAACTACCGAGGAGACCGTCGAGCCTGAATCGGCAACATTGAAAGAAATAACGCAAGCCATAGCACGTACAACCGAACTTCTACAGCAACCTGTGATAGACGAGCCCCAGTTGGAACAAATCGTCCAAGAATATGTAGTCATTGATCCTAGTGAGTTGACGGAGATTAACTCTGAAATTCTTGCCTTTAACTTGTATTTAGACCGAGATACACTCTCGCGCCCCAACTTTAGCAATTCCGATAAAGAGTCGCATTTATTAGCAATAAAAGAGAAACCCCGACCAGAAATTGAGCCTGAATTAGTAAGGGACAAAGTTTTACCGCAAATTTCGGAACAGATGAGAGTAGATGTTAGCGTAGAAAAAACCAAACCCGTATCAGATATATGTTCCTCAACTATAGTTAGCTTAGAATTTAAAGAGCCAGACGCGAAGAAAACCATTATAGAACAGAGTTCCTTACCGGAAGTTAGCGTTGACTCAAATCAGTTGATTTGGCATCTCAGTCAGGACAGTTTGATAAGGTATACAAACTATATACTATCAACAAGACAATACGAACGTGCTTGGTCGGCATATTTCCTAAACCGCACACGTGTCCAACTAGAACCTAAAGAAGCGGATGTGCTGGCTGCACAAAGCAACGAAAACGTGACGCTAGAAAAGACTGAAGTTGAAGTCACAGAACAGACAATTATTCCTACCGTGCCGGAAATCACTGTCAAACCTGCCTTAGCTACGGAAGATTTGCGCATGAACCTATACTTGGATGACTGGCATACAGAACCATTTAATGTTGATTCATGTGAGAATAATTTCGATAGCTATAGACAGACTGAGCGTGCCGAATTGAAGAGGGCGAAACAAGCTGACGTTACAGACAAACGATATGATCATGATGATGACGACGATGATGATGATGACGATGACGATGACGACGATGACGATGACACCAAAGCTTTACCTCAAATCAAAAAACCTGACGATGGTGACGATCGTGATCCTGGTAGTGGTTCTAGTGGCAATGCAACACCAACACCCGAACATGATCTGTCCTCCACACATGATTCAAATCAAAGTTGTTCCTCACAATATCTGGTCACTGATTTGCCCGGTGGCATAGGCCATTGGCGTGATCAAAGCACATATCTTACCCTAGACGAGGCCGACACAGCTCTACAGCCCATACACCTGAAGACTGACAAAACGCAAGTCTTAGCAGCAAACACTAACACTGAAGCCACTAACACAGAACTAACAATTGTTGAAGAGCAAATGACATTGTCTCAAGCTAAAGAAAGCACGAACGCCACTGAAAATAATAATCTGCCTAAAGCAAAAATCATACCCGAAGCTCAAACCTCAGTTCTTTCGCCATCAAGTATTAGCGTTCCTATAACCCAAACTGCAACTTCCCTAACCTCCCTAACTACCAACGACATTCCAACAACTCCTTTAACTACCTCAACTCCCATAACACCTCAGCCTCAGTCAAGCGCTGCCTCAAAACTAATTCAATTGGCAAGCGCCACTAGCAACACTCTGGTGCATGCAGCCAATGTAGCGGCAAACATGGCCAGTACAGCCACAACAACAGCAACCGCAGCTATTTTGCCGTTAGCTAGCACATTGCTGACCACAGCGGTTCAAGCGGCAACACCCGGCACAGTGGCAACCGAGACAATAACAACGACAACTAGCCCTAACGAGCTGCCAGTAGAACAGCCAACAACTGAACAGCCTATTGTGCAACAGCAAAAATCAATTGAGCCGCAACAGCCAATTGAGCCACAACAATCGGCACTCACAACACAAACCACAACGACGACAACAACCGTTACCGATGAGTTAATGCGTCCCGATATTGTTGTCTCTCCCAAACCAAGTGTAATCAAACGCACGACGACAACAACAACTGTGACGACTACAACCACAGCGGGCGCTACAACGACAACGACGTCAGCTGCAACAGCCGGTAGTAGCGGGTCATTTGGTCAAGAGCAGAAGGTGATAATCACGTTGAGCCTACGTTTATTTGTAGTTTTAGTGTTTGCCGCTTTTCTGTGTGGTTTTGGTGTTTGTCTTTGGTTTTTGAATCGCATCAATTGGTGTGAAAAATAGCGATTAATTACTTACTTTACTTACTTGCAAATATTTTTTTTAATTTTTTACTAAACCAATTCATAAATAATTGACACTCATTGAAAAGTCATTATAGTACAGTAGAAAAAAAGCTACTTTTAAATCGATTAAAAAAATAAAAATTATATAAAAAATAATTGGAATTACTTTTAAATATAAAAATTTAATTATAGTTAAAAAATTTTAAAACAAAATTAATAAAAATAAACAATAATTAAAACAAACTTTTTTCGCAAAAATTTTAAGATTTCCAAAAATTAAAAACTCAACGTAGTTGTAAAGTTTGTTGAATGAGCTTTGTACTGTATGAGTGTCGTGTTGATTTAGCTATATAGTATATGCAATGCTATGTATATATATGATAATTTGTATGTATATGTTTTGGAATGTTTTTATATAAGTATAGAATAGATAGTTATGAACGTTATAAACTCCGAAACTAAAATATTTATTTTTGCTGCTTCTTTAATGGTTTGAAACAAAACTTAGCTTCTGTTTTAACTTTAACTTACTTACTTTTAAGTTTAAATTTTTGAATGTTATTAGTTTTTTTTTAATTTTATTTTATTTTAACTATCTACTTCAGTCATTAGTTTAGAAAAAGCGCCATTTAGCATTTAAAGCAATAAATCGCTATTATGACTTGTAGTTTGTATAACGCATTTAACAAAACTGTATTGGTTTTTTATTAAACATCATAAAAATAACTTTGTAATATTTGTATTAAAACAAAACAAAACAAAAAAAAATAATTAAATATATTAATAAAAATCAAAATAACCCAAAAAATAACGCATGTCTAACTCTCTCTCTTTCGACATCTCTACTGCTAACCGTTACTAATAGCTATTTAGTCGTCAATCCTTGTGCAACACTGGGTACCGTTTTCTTTCAACTCAACCCAATTCCAGTCCATCGCAAACTGTAACTCGCTACTGGGTTCGGTTATTGGCTGAAAACGGTTCACACACACACACGCAAACAAAAAGATCTAAAAAGTTTTACTTTTTTGCACTTTGTTCTTTTTTTAGATATTTTTATTTTTTTTTATAATTTTCATATGCTTGCAACATGCACAAACACGCACATACACACATGAATGCACTCACAAGTTTTAGTAGAGCATTTTCTTGTAATCTTAAGCATTTGCTATGCTCTATTTTGAGTTTATTTTAAGGCACTTTTTTTTTGGTTTTTTTCTTTTGGTGTTTCTTTTAACTCATTTGAGTTATTTGCATGTTTCAAGATTTAGTTTCAACCCAAAACGACAGCGTTTTAAATGGATATGAAGTGTACATTTATCTGACTTCGTTTATTTGTAAATTTGTCTCTATTCTTTGTCGATTTCTTTCTCGAAGTGTTAAAAATAACTCCATATTTGTCTGCTAATGTTTGAGCACATCAGGCATAACTTCAGAACCAAAAATAACTTTGCTCAAATGCCAGGAATTTTTACACTTTAGTTTTGGTTCAACATTTGACAGTGTAGCATGTTGCTTGTTTCTTAATTGGTGGATGAATTTGAGTCAAAATTATGTTGTGAACTTTTTCAACTTCTTAGTGATTATGGAATGTTCGCTACTTAGCGAAAGTTTTAGGCGTAAATCGGTATTCAGCAGTTTGTTACACTTTATTGTGCGTCTCTAATTTGCTGTTTTAATTGCATGGATTAGTGTTGTTCTTCGTTTTGAATTGAGGTGGAAAAGTAAGTGTTGCCTTGGATATTTTTAAATAATATTAAAATTAAATTTCAATTTTAAAAGTAATGTTCTTACAAGAAAGGGTGTTTTAGATGTTAGAAATTGGTTTGTGTTAAATTTTTAATTTTTATTTTACATAGAAATAGTTTTAATTTTAGATTTTTCAGAGAGTTAGAACAATAGTGGTATTCATGACGTGACGTTTAAGTGGTAAATTTTTATACAATATACTTCTCTTCATATTTTGAAATTGCATTACGCTACAAATGTAAATGGTTTTCTGTCTGAAAAAAATTTGAAAAAAATTTTAAATAAATTTTTTTTTTGTGTAAAAACTTACCACATATATAAGTACTGTGGTCGGTTTAACTTCCGTTCTTTATGATAAGTTTTTGAGGTTTTAATGCAATTGTATTTTGGTTTTTCGACAAATTTAGAAATATATATACCATAAATCTCAAGTATACCAAATAAAAGCAAATACATCACATTGTGAATACCTCTAATCTAAAACTTAGATTGATTATATAATTTTCTGGCAGAAAGTGGAATGAAAAAATGTAGTCAAAACGAAATTTGCTAAAAAACAAAAAAAAAAAAACAAATTTAATGTGCAATTCAAATCAATTTTAAAGAAATTTAATTTTTTTTTTGTGCAAATGCAATGTCGTGTTTTTTATGCAAGTCAAAAATTTATAAAAAAACATTCAAATTTAAAAAAAATACATAGCTTATTTTTTAGTTTTTTTTTCTTTGGCTTGAGTTAATATGTTTGAATCAAAAAACTTTTGTTAATTTTTCCTATTTCGTAATCCGACTTCTTCGAATCATTTCAAAGTTTTTCTTAGAAAATAAAGACATTAGCCAGGGTGAAACTAAATATAAAAATAAAATATCTTTTTTTTTGTCTCTTTTGCAATGCGCAAAAAGCGAAAAAAGATTAATAATTTTAGTACTTTTGGCACCAAACAAGACTTGACTTCATTCAGGCCCAAATGATCTTTTAAAACGTTTTGAGCGGATTCAATTAAAATGTCGAGAGTATCAGTAAGCTCTCTAATTGCTTACCAAAGATATTTAAGTACCAATTTGCTTGATATGTTTGTCATCCGTCGATGTTCTATGTCTTTGATGAATTTCTTCTTCCATGCTTTCTCGTCCCTCTTTCAACATCCTGTTCTTCATAGAGCTTAATCACGAAAGGACTTCTGCAACATTATCTGTTGAATACAGTTAAATATTTTCGATTAGCATCACTTCCTGAATCGATTTAGCCATATCCGTCTGTCCGTCGCTAATCAAGATTATTATATTGTCGTCGAAATTATAAAACTATTGTATTGAAGTTTTAAATCTTAGCTTATATTAAGAAAATAAAGGTCAAATTCGAGAATGAGCAACATTTGGTTGAAATCACGACTACCTCCTATACAAAATAACTTTTTCAAAACAGTGGAATCTCGAAATTTCATAAAATCTAAATATTAAATATGCACTCTGAGTATTAAATTCAACAAAACAAATGAACGCCTACTTCCCACACAAGCTGACTTTATAAAAACGGTAAAGTCAATTTAACTTTCACAGAACTAAAAATAATAACTTGAAATTTTCGCACATCAGCTTTGATTTTAAATATGCACTTTACTTGTGAAATGTGACACAATCAAATGAAAACTCATCCTAAGTCCCATACAAAGTAGGTTGCTATTTTTATGAAGTCACTTTGTGTGGAAGTTGGGCTTACTTGCCATTTCAATTTGCAAATTTCTTTCTCAGAGTGAAAATTAAAATTTAAAGCTTTTGTACAAAATTAAAAGCCATGAGATAGTTTGTTGTGGAATTTTATGAGATTTTTGCTTTCTTGTGATAAGCTTACTTTTCTTCAGCAAATGAATTTATTTTATAATTTTACGTCATTTTAGCGTTTTTATGACGACCCTTTGTATGAATGATAAGCTAACATTTCATTCGACTTAGCTAATTTCGACTCAGAGTGCAAATTAAAAAGGTAATTCTTTTGTGCAAAATTAAAAGTAATTAGACTATTTTTTGTCGAATTTTAGGAAATTTTAGTGTTTTTATGACAACATTTTGTATGGGAGGAAGTCGTACTTTCAATTCAGTTTTGCTAAATTGCATGCTCAGAGTTGAAAGTAAGAATTAAAGCTAATAATGTGCAATACTGAAAATCATAAGATTTATATTTGTGGTATTTTTCAAAACTTAGGCGTTTTTCTGCGACACTTTGTATGGGAGTTGGGAGTACTTTCCATTCAATTTTGCCAAATGTCATACTCGGAGTGTAAATTAAAATGTAAAGCTTATGTGCAAAATTAAAAGTCATTAGATTATTTTTTGTAGAATTTTAGGAAATTTCAGCGTTTTTATGACGACATTTTGTTTGGGAGGTAGTCGTACTTTTAATTCGGTTTTGCTAAATTGCATGCTCAGAGTGCTAATTAAAAATTGGAGCTAATGTGCAATATTGAAAATCATTACATTAAGGCAGTTCACGATCTTGTTGCATCGTTGCAAATGCAAAATAAACAGCTTTTACAAAAACAAAAAGCATTGAAAAGCTTTTGCAACATATGCTTTTTGTTTTTGTAAAAGCTGTTTATTTTGCATTTACAACGATGCAACAAGATCGTGAACTGTCTTATTAATTTTTGTGGAATTTTTCGAAATTCAAGTTTTTTCATGACGACACTTTGTATGGGAGAAAGTCTTACTTTTCTTCATTAGATTATTTTTTGTGAAATTTTTGTTTTGAATTTCAGAGTTTTTATGTGATACTTTAAATAGGAGTTAAGCGTACTTTCCATTCGATTTTGCCAAATGTCATACTTAGAGTGCAAATTGAAAATTAAAGCTTATGTGTAAAAAAAAACATTACTAATGAAATAGGGATCGAAAAATAGGGATCTACAAAAGTTAATCTGATGACTTTCTATTTAGCACATAAGCAGTAATTTTTAATTCGGCTAAATCAAATGAAAAGTACTTCTAACTCCCATACAAAGTGTCGTAATGATTTTCTATATTGCACATTAGTTCTAATTCTCAATATGCGCTCTGAGCATGAAATTTAGCAAAACTGAATTGAAAGTACGACTTCCTCCCATACAAAATGTCGTCATAAAAACGTTAAAATTTTCTAAAATTCTACAAAGAATAATTTAATTACTTTTAATTTTGCACATAAGCTTTACTTTTAATTTGCACTCTGAGTCGAAATTAGCTAAATCGAATGATATGTTAGCCTATCATTCATACAAAGTGTCGTCATAAAAAAGCTAAAATTATGAAAAATTTTAAATTAAATTCATTTATTGAAGAAAAGTAAGCTTATCTCCTATACAAACTGTCGTCACAAAAACGCAAAAGTTTCATAAAATTCCACAACAATTAATCTCATGGCTTTCAATCTTGCACAAAAGCTTTAAATTTCAATTTTCACTCTGAGTAAGAGATTTGCAAATTGAAATAGGGATCTGATTTTTATGCAAAATAAATTTTAAATCAAATCCTGTGTAAAGAGAAGATAGCAACATTAGTTGCATTTTCTAAAAATACTGATTAAATAAACATATTGGAACAGAATGTGTTAAAATTTTGCATAAAATTTACATATTTTAGATTTTAGACACTACTTTTTATACGTTTTGCATAAAAATCCAATCCCTAGTCATTAGATTAATTTTTGTGCTTTTTATGGCGGCACTTTGTATGAGAGATAGGCTTACTTTTTATTCGATTTAAATTAAAAACTTTAGATTATGTGCAGAATAAAAGTGCTAAGATTAATATTTATGGCATTTTACGAAATTCAAAATTTTTTATAATAACTTTTTGTATGGAAGTTAGTCGTACGTCCAATTTGATTTTGATAAATTTCATGCTCTGAGTGCAAATTTAGACTTATGTGCAAATTTAAGAATCGTTAGATTGATTTTTTATGGATAATTTGTGTTACGACCCTTTGTATGGGAGATAGGTGTGGTTTTTATTTAGCTATACCAAATTTCAAAGATCGATTACTTTCATTCCATTTATTTTTGTGGATTTTAAAGAGACTTTAGCGTTTTGATAACGGTAATTTTTTATGGGAGATAGGCGTTTTTTTCATTCGGTTTGACTCATTTTCCAACTTGACCTTTCTTTTTTTGATATAAAAACGAATATTGGTCATTTCAGCCCTTGAAAAGACTTTGAGCTTATTATGATGAAAAATTTGTTATGTACGTGTTTCTAAATCTTAAAATACATTCGATTGAGAACTGAACCTAAGAGTTTTATGCCGACACCTAACGGAAGAGGAAGCTTTACTTGGTAGTTTTAACTCTCTGAAGTTTGTCATAAAAAACATTCTGCATCAGATGGGTTTTTGAACCCGAGCTTCCGCTGTTTTTTAGTGTCTACGCACTCAAACCAGTATTCCACTGTTGCCACTTTTTGATTTTTTTTTTATATAAGCTTTTGTATAAATTTTCATAACGATAGCTTAAAATAACATCTGTAATCGGGATTACTGACAGACGGACGACTTTATTCGGTAATGAGTTATAAAAAACGAGTTTTGTGCGGTTTTAGTAAATTTAGAATTTCCAATGTAGAATAAGTCCGATCGAGATATGAAACATCTCAAAATTAAGGTTATACATTTTTCAATAACATAAATTGCCTCCTTTTTTGAGTTTTTTTCATATCTGGACAGTTAAAGTTGACAAAATGACAAAACAGCAAAAAAATTTTTTTTTCTACAAAAACCTTGGTTAAGGTTAGGTTTATGTGTCGGCTGGTCTCTAGACCGACCTAATTAGACCAAATTATTGGTTCGTTGTGATACCACAGACGGAAAGAAGGTAGTAAGCTTTTGGTAGAAATGAATGCCAGGTGGGGTTCGGTTATATAGGTTGTTAAGTCCCCGGGAATCCTGGGATAAGGCCGACAGTTAAGGCCGTATGATACTTCATTAATATGCTCATTTTTTGTTCATTGAAAATTAAACTAGAGCAGTTCAAATAGTACAAAAGCAAAAATTCAATTGTCCTGAGTGAGTTCGCATATAGCACGAATTTAAGAGAAAATTCTCAATTCGTTTCTCTCAATTCGTCACTCGTTAGTGCTGGTCTGCACTGGCTTCACTCAACCGACTGACTTTGCCATGAAAAAGTTGTTAAATGTTCACACACATAACTTGCCTCACTTTGAATCTGCATTTGCTTTTGTGCTGTTTTTATAATCGAACATTATAAAGCAATAACAAATGTGTGTTAGCTTGAGTGTATGCTTCTGCATATAGCAATGCAAATTCAGCAGCTATTAGCGCATAAACGAAAAAAACACTCAAAATGACAAATGTCAAATCAAAGTGAGTCGCAAAATTTTTAAAGTTTTTGAAACTCTTGCCTCACGGTACATTCACCTTCCCACTTCCTTATCTCTTCTACAAACATTAAAGTGAGTCGGTTGAGTGAGGCTAGTGTAGACAGGGTCTTAAGTTTCGATCTAAAGGCCCAAACATAATAGGCATGAACTGGCTGCAGCTAATGTCAAAAATCAATGAAAAGCTAGCTCAATTTCTGTCAAATACTTAATTTGACCAATATGACATGAGCGAGCTTTTCTTTAAGTCATAACTACTTTTGTTGGGTTTGTTCAGTTTAATTTGTATTAAAAGGAAGGAATCGCGAAAATAAGTTAATGATAATTTTTTTAAATTCGTTTGAAGGAAAAATACAGCTGATTATTTAAGGAACAACCAATTGGAATCACTTTAGCTGCAAGTTAACGAAACTTGACGAAAAAAATGGCTTGAGCTTTTATGGTTTGTACGCATCATTTCTATCTGTCGTATAAAATTTGACATTGCCTTCATTCAGCGGAAGAAACTGTTCCACAACTTTCGGGCTGAATAGTATGCGCTCACAGAGCATGTTCCTTGAGCTGTCACAATTTACATAGCGAACATATTTTATGCTACTTCGCTACCCGAGCGCTTTTTCGGATAGAATGCAGCTATAAGCTGCAGCCTATTACCTTTAGGCCTTAAGATTTTCAGATTTTAAAATTTTACCAAAAAGAAGTAAGTGTCATACAAGCGTTAAAGGCACTACCACTAGACTAGACTCTAAAAGCAGTAGGAACCTAAGCAATAGCTCGATTTAAGTGACCAATGGCTTAAAATGCTTTATTTTAGTTCCAATTTATTACCCATTCATTGAGTAAAATGTTTTGATACAAAAAAAAAAAGACATATTTTTTGCATTTGCTCCGGTATACCCTCAACAATTAAAAAATATAGAAAACTAGTAAAAATCCTGAACTTTCACAACTAAATATATTCAGAATTTGTGTATATGTTATAAGACCTATAGCTCATTGCGACAAAACAGTTTCAAACCAGTTTTTTACAATTAGTTCAAATGCATGTGCTCTCACTGTGTTTTAATGCAAAGACAAAACTTTTTATGATGAAGCTCTGGAACTTTCACGAAACAAAACTAGGGTATGTTCATAGTCAAACGAGAGAGCGTTCACTTGAAACTTTTTGTTTCAAAACTTTGCATATTGTTGTTAAATGGTAAAAGTTGTGCACGAATTAAACATGGCAAATATAACTAACCACGTTATAAACGAAGACGATATCAAAAATGATTTTTTAATTGAAGAAGTGAAGATAAAAAGCTAGTGAAACATTCTTTCGCAGTGAGCGCACTGAACACGTACACCAAAAAAGAACCAAACATGTTTTGAAACTTTTTTGTCGCAATGAGCTACTGTACTGGCCTTATAATATTTTATTTACAGAGATATCCAGGGCAGCACAAATTATAACGACACTTTTTTTTGACACCGTTTTCTTAGAATTGATGTTGCTTTTGGCTTGCGTCTATTACAATAAGAAAATATAATATTAAAAATATTTCTTTGTATACCATGAGTATCGAACTCATACCCATTCGATTGATAGTTCTACACGCTACCCACCAATCCAAAACCCGTTGTGACGCAAAGTGGTTCATTCAGTATTAAATATTAACTGAAGCTTTGATGCAGCAAACCACATTAAAATAATTGTGTATTGTGTTATACATATCCTACGTATTTAGCAGCTATTTAAACAACGAAAGTAGCAACAAATAACGAAACGTGCTTCAGTTTACTACACGTTGTCATCAGCATCGTTAAGTAGGTGATTTTTTTTTAAGTCAAAGTGATAGAAATTATTATGAAAACGGTTTCAAGCAAGTTTCTATAGAAAATCACTGACTACTTTCTCGAAATTAATGATTAATTTATACAAATAACACTTTATGCACCATATTTACAATGCACCCAGAAATTTTTTTTTGTTGAAAAAAAGAGGTATTGATATTAAATTATATATTATATATTTATATTATAATAAAATAGTTAAAACATTTTAACTCTGAACTGAATTTTTAAAATAGCTATTTGAAGATGTAGGGTAAGGTCCCAGGTTCAAATCCTAATTTGAATATTGTTTCTAGCTTTATTTCTTATCCTTATCTTCTTGTTTTCTCTAAAGATAAATAAAAATAGATACACCATTTCTCATACATTACGAGTTTTTTTGCTAGATATACTCATAGTTAAGTTAGCAGAATAGAGCTCTGAAAAACTTGTATAGTGAATTGTACAAAAAATACTTGGCTTCAGCTTGTATGCACTTCACACGGGTTGGTAGTTTTCACACTAAATTAAAACTAGACCAAATTTATTTTTTGATTCCGTCTTTCGTTTCCGTTCATTATCATTACAGTTTTGAATCGCATCAAAGTTCAACTAAATATCGAAGTTTTAGTATGAAAAAAAGAGCGTAAAAAATATATTTATACTCATAGCTTACTTAAAAAGCATTTTTTCAAATAAAGTTGCATTTCTGTCTTCATGTAGATTGTAGACATGTTGAAATTTACAAAGCGAAACACAACAATTTTTTTTTATATTCGCCTCATTAGTGTTGTAAGGATCTCTCATAAATTAGATTTTTTTAACTTGATTCTTGTCATTTATACTTCGTGTTTTACTCGCAGTTAAATTAAATTCTCTCAAAAACTCGTAAAAAATAAACTTGACTGAAATAAAAAAGTTGTCTACAAATGAAAATCCCTTAAAATCCGCTTCATAGTAGAAACATTTAAGGGCAGTACTAAATTTTTTTAAATGTTCAAACCAAACATTTCTACGAATCGAAAATCGGGTAGCAGCTAGATTTCAGCCGAAGAAAATTTTTTCTGTTCAGTGTATATCTCTTTTTAGATCTTCTGACCGAGAGATAAAAATTTTGTTTTAAATTTCTAGAGAGCATTTGCACTTGCCTTGCAGTCGTTCCTAAATAACTTATAGGTTAATTTCTTGCCTTTTCTTCAGTGATAGAATTTAAAAATTTTGACCTTAAATGTTAAGTAATTAAAAAATTTAATTGAATAGTAAAACTAAGCGTCAGCTTAAAAACACGATTAGATTCTACTAATATTCCTTTTATTTACTGTAATGAGATTTTTGTAAAAATTAAGCCCATAGAGCCCTTATCTTTTATTGACTACCAAAAGCATTAAATCATATATAACATCTAGAAAAAAATATTTATATAATTATATTTTTTAAATAAATAATACTGAATATTAAAAAATTATTATTTTTATTATTTTTTTAAATTTAATTCTAATAACGGAATTTAAAAAAATACCTTTCTAGTTTTACTTTAAGTTATTCATGCAAGCCGAAATGGTAGATTTTTCTTTTATTTGCTTTTTCTATGGAACTTTGTTTTAAAATTTGGTTAAGGTTTTGATTAAAATTGACTTAATTTTTATTTTGCTAAGAATTCTTCAGAGATAAGGTAAAGCCTTTTTTATAAATAAAAGCTTTTGAGGGATTCTAAGCCATACGTTCTTTTAGTTATTAAAATACTGACAAATCTTTTTTATTGCTACAAAATAATTAAAAACAAAAAAGTTCAATACATAGGTCGTAAGTCAACATAAATTTTAGTAGTTTCAAAATTCTTATAAATAAAAAGAAATTAATGAATATCTCTCGACTTTGAAAATGACTACATGCACAAACTTTATACAGCTTTTATGACTTTTAAAGATTTAAAAAAAAATTTAAGCTCTTAATTTAAACTTTCTTTGAAAGCTTTATTTTTTTTCCATATAATTTAAAAAAAAGTTTTTGGCAATATTAACAGTTTGAATAATTTAAATGGTTTCGAAGTTTAATTTAATTTGAGAATATCTGAAGAGCTTTAAAAGTACAAATTGATTTTGAAGCTTTAGATTAGCTTCTATGCAAAGTTTTGAAGCCGAAAACCTTGAAATACTTCAGAAATTCTGAAAAATTCTAAAGCAATCAGAAAAAATATTCTAAGAGATTTTAAAGTTTAATTTATATTTTTAGTAAAAAATAGTTTTATTGAAAATGGCTTAATTGAAAAATTGAATTGAAAAATGAATGATGGCAAATTTAAAGTACTATATTGTTTTTATAATTCTAAAAAATATAATTGAAACAAAGAGCACAAGTAATTTTTTCGAAGTTCTGCATTTTGCAAAATAGTAGAAGAAATATTGCTTTGAAAGACAAAAATAATATATAATTCTGTTTTGGTTCAATAAGGTTGTGCGTATAGGTTTTTCAAAGTGGATGGACTGCAGAAATCACAGAAGATTACTAAAGAGTTGATGTTGTGATCACCGAAACAGTCTGACTAGTCTGCTTGTTGGTTTGTTCTGCTAATAATTTGTTGTTGTTGCAACTCAAATATGGTTCTTATAATAAAATTTACTCTTTTTTATTTATTATATACTATTAAATAAATTTAATATAATTTTTAAATATAAAAATTTAATATATATTTATTTTTTATTTCTTATATATAAACATTATATAAAATTTATTTAACATAAAATTTAAAATCAAAATAAAAAAAAACAATACAGAAAAATTCTAATATTTTTCTAATATAATAATATTAATTATTAAATAATTCATTTAACTGAACTTAACTTAAACTTTTAATATTTACGTTATATTATGTAAATGTTATTTATAAATAAAATATAATATAAATTTATTATTTCCATTAAACTTTAATGCTTAAAATGGTTTGCTGTCAAAGCTAACGAATTTTAAATTAAGCTATGAAAAGGTTTTTTTTTTAATTTTAATATTTTCAAATTTTGTAGCCAAATTAAAAATGTATTTCAAATGCGTTTTAATATGTTGGTCCTGATATTCTCCTATACTCAAAATTTTTTGTCAAGATCAAGAATTTTTTTAAAAACTTAAATTTTAAAATTTTTTTAATTTATAGCTTTAAATTCTTAATTTTCTTTTGAGACCTTATGTTTTTTTTACTATTCCATAAAAGTATTCCCATAAAGCTTTTTAAGTCATAAAAGTTGAAAGAAAACATTTGAAAATATTCCATAAGCTTACCAAGTTAAGTAATTTTAGGTATCTTAGCTACACTAAAATATTTTTAAAGATGGAATTAATGTTGAAAGCCTGCAAATGCTTATGTAACTTTTTTTTTTTGATAATATTTGGAAAGCTCTAAAATTTGGCTATCTATAAATGTCTATATTGCATAATATTTCGTATTTTTTTTTAGAAAAATGTTAAAAGCTTTAAATTTGAAACTTACAATGCTTGTTAACTTTTATATTTTGAAAACTTTTTAAACAAAAAAGGAAAATTAAAATTTTTAATAAAATGTTTTTATTAAAAAATTAACTGATCAAAATTAATAAAAATCAAATTAAAACAAAAACTAAAATGAAATAAAAAAGCATTCTTAAATGTATGTAAAAAAAATCATAACAGCTTTTAATGCTTTTTAATGAAACTGGGTGGCTCTGACTTTAAAGTTTAAACTAACACCGAAACGATGCTTCTCGTTTTAGTCCTTTTTCCAAACAAATACTCGTATAACTGATAAAATGTAAATGTTTATATATATATATATATATATATATACATAAGTACAAACACTTATGCACGTGCATTGCATAACAATTTGACAACTTGTGCCTTCAGGTGTTTTTTTTCCTTCCTACTTCTTTATTCGAAATTTTTTTCACATTTACTTTTTCTGGCTGCTTGTTTTCTCGTGTCTTTTCTTAGTATTTCTATGTGTTTGCAAGCATTCAGATTTCTAGTTTTAGACATACACATATACATATAAATTTAATTATGAATTCTGCATTATTATAATTTAGTTAACATTTAGGCTAAGGTGCCTGCATATAATTAAGACTGTTTTTTTTTGTGTTGTCTATATAATATATATATAATATAAGCTGTATAGCTGTGTACATAATGTGTTTGAATGAATTTAATTTAAAGAAGAAAAAAATGCAAAACAAACAAACGCTTAAGATTTAAAACAACAAAATATTGTATATACCATATAAAAATACTGCTTTTATTCACTAATTTATGTTTGTTGTTAATTGCTGCGATAATGTTTTTATAAATATTTATATTTAAGAAATTAAAAATTTTTAACGACACATGTGCTAATTTGAAAATATTTCTTTCCCTCTTTCTCTTCAACTCATGCAAACAACTTTTGTTTAACTACTTTATGCGTTGTTGAAAAAAACAACAAATTAAATCCAAAAACAAACAAACCACACCCACACCAACATACATTCACACTTACGTTCACACTCATACATAAACTATAAAACTTTAGGAGTTACTAACGCAAGAAATCGATGATTTGCTTCAATCGCTTTCAACCGTTGAAGATGGCATCGGCAACCTGCCGCATAGCAGCTTGGAAAGCATGCTTCAAGGACTAAAGGTGAGTTCACAATTACAGCAACAACAACATCTTATCACTTATCAACAATATTTGAATCAACTTTTGTGCAAATATGTTTGTTTTCTTATGTTTATGGTTTGGCTTATTTTTATGGTATGTCAGTAGATTAGTTGAAAAATAATACTTAATACTATTGTAGTTGGTTGGTAGCAAACAGTACTTTTTTTATATTTTATTATTTGTAAAATAAAAACTAACCTAAAATAAAAAATATAAAATAAAAATAAACACGATTTATGGAATGCAAGCCTGTGCTTTCTAAACAATAACACAAGAGCATCCATCATCAATCGAACATTTTTTTTGTGTAATCTTATAAATATTATATGTAAAAGTTTTGGTTTTTGAAAGGAGTTTATGTAAAGCTTTTATAGGCATTTAAATTTTAATTTTTTTATGCTTATAAGTAGGGTTGCTTTTATTTAGCAGTTTTTCAAAATTTTAGTAAAATTTTTTTGTTGAACACAAGACTTTCTTAAGAAATAAGTTTATAATAGCGGCTATCACGATGTATTGAATTTATGAAATATTTCTACAAAATATTCAGAACTAAATTTAACAATTTACAAAAATCCTGTAAAAAAGTACATTTATAAAGTTGCTCAAAATCAAATACAACACATCTTGAATAACCTTATATACTTTTAATACGTCCAAAGTGTCTGTTTTTGTTTTCCATATCATAGAGTTTATTTCCCCATCTACTTGTGGATTAATTGTAATTAGCTTAACTTTGTAAAATGCTATATACTTTTTTAGTAGTTTTTGTTATTAAACAATTAATCACTCAATTGTTATGATAAGCTAAAATTTGTTTTTTGTTCTTTTTTCTATTTTTACCAATTTTTTCAAACTTTTGACTTGTGTGAGCAAAGTTTTTGAAAATAATTTTTTCTAGAATTTTGTATCTTAAGCTCAGATTTTAAAGCAAAAAGATATTGAGATAAAATATTTTCGAAAAGTCAATTACACAGGCGGACATAATTTGGTTATTTTTAAAACCAGCAACTGTGTAGAATATACTTTTACAAAGTTTTTGTACAAGCTAAATTTGAATCCGAGATCAGAATTTTTCTGTTTGCTCCGCTTTTTGAGATTTTTTGACTTAATAGTTTGAAAGCCACGGTTATTGAATAGAATTCAGTGTGGTATTTTATTTTAAAAGACCATAAATAGAAGAAACTAAGAAAACTTTTTTCTTTTATATATATATATTTTAAGTTGTCTGAACTTAATTTTCTTTAACTAAATAAATATCTCGTAAAAACGTAATTTTAGCAATTTTGGGTTAGAATCTCTGTAAAACCAGAGCAATCATAGAAATTCTAACCTCGAATTCAAATTCAGCGCTACAAATTTGCTGGTTTCTGAATATTAATTTTTGTTGGACTGTGTAATTTTTATACACATTTTTTAAGGTTTTTTTCTTGTAAAATCCTGTATATTGTCCATTTTATTTGTTGAAAAACTTGTAAATATTGCGTTTAATAACTGCTTTTTCGAGTAAAAATAACAACTTTTTAGCTAAGGTTGAACAGCTGCCAAACAAGACCTAATTTTAAATATTTTTGTCGGCTGTACAGCAGCTGTAAGGAGGCCATTTTGAAATAATCTCGGCTGTACAACGGACGTACAGCGACCGTACATCGGCCGTATATCGTCCGAACAGTGATTATTCTACAATACAATGAAAAGTGAGCAGCTTTATTATGACTTATCGCCACACACAAGTGGCGGTACTATCAATATCAGTATCGCCGTGAGAAGCTTACTTTTGTTACTGTGAATATGTTTGCTGTTGAATAAGAGCTTTGAAAAGTTTTGTGGCATACAAGGAATATAAAGCGGTCGTAAAATTTAATTTAGGCCTTGTACGGCCGTTGTTCGAACCAACTTTCGGCCACTAGGCTTTTTTGTATTATTTTTAGGCCATGTTCGATCCTTGTACTGTCGTGCGTTCCATGTTCGACCGCTGTTCGCCCCGCTAATATTTGTATTCGGGTTCTTTTAAAAAAAATGTTCGCGCAAGCCTTCACCCACTTCAAAATACAACATTTTTGTTAAAAGTACACTATTTCCAATTGTTATTCAGAAAATATCAATTAAACTGCATAAACAAAACCATTGAAACTAGGAAATTATATGTTAAATTTATAAAAGATCGATTGAAATTTAGAAATTTCATTTCAAACTCAGAAAATATCAATTGAAATTCAGAAAATGTCAATTTCCATTCAAAATTCAGAATAGATCAATTTAAATCCATTTAAAATTCAGAATAGTTCAAACGAATTTAGGAAAAGATAAATTAAAATTTAGAAAATTCATTTGAAATTTAGACTAGATCAATTGAAACTTAGAAATTTCATTTGAAACTCAGAAAATTATCAATTGGAATATAAGAATTCCATTTCATCATTTATCAAAATTCTGAAATTTTAAAAAATTCAAAAAATATCAAATAAAATTCTAAATATATCATTGAAATTAATAAATTCCATTTAAAGAGATTCAATAGATATTTGAAAAGATCAAACGAAATTCGGAAAGATCAATTGAAATTCAGATAAGATCATTTGAGGTTCAGAAAGGATCAAATAAACATAAGAAATTCCATATGAAATTTAGACTGGATCAATTGAAATTTTGAAAGGATCAACCAAAATTCTAAAAAAAAATCAAAGAGAAAGAAATTCAAAGTAGATCAATTTTAATTTCGAAAAGATCAATTGAAATTCAGAGAAGTTCATTTAAAATTCTGAAAATATCAATTGAAATTTAGAAATGCCATTTGAAATTCAGAGTTAATTGAAATTATGAATTTTAATTTCAAATTCAGAAAAGATCAATCAAAATTTAGGAAAGATCAATTAACATTTGTAAATTCCATATGAAATTTAGACTAGATCAATTGGAGTTTTGAAGGTATCAATCGAAATTCAGAAAAAATCTTTTGAAATTCAAAATAGATCAATTAAAGTTCAGAAAATATCAATTGAAATTAAGAAATTCTATTTGAATTTTTGAAAAGATCAATTAAAGTTCAGAACTTTCATATAAAATTTAGACCAGATCAATTGAAATTCAGAAAAAATCTTTTGAAATTCAAAATAGATCAATTGAAGTTCAGAAAATATCAATTGCAAGTAAGAAATTCTATTTGAATTTTAGAAAAGATCAATTAAAGTTCAGAACTTTCATATAAAATTTAGACCAGATCAATTAAAATTCAGAAAAAATCAATTGAAATTCAGAATAGACAGAATATATTTACCATCTGAATTACAAATGATCTATTTTGAATTTCAATTGATCTTTTCTAAATTTCGATTGATTTTCCTAATATCAAATAGAATTTGTGAATTTCAAATGATCTCTTTTGAATTTCAAATTATCTTTTCTGAATTTCTGCATTTCAATTTTATATTCTATATTTCAAATAGAATTTCAGAATTTCAATTGATCTTTGTCAGATATTTTTTTGATTCTTTTTGAATCACAATTGACCTGTTCTTAATTTCGACTGATCCATCCTCAATGTCAATAGGTCTTTTCTACTTTTTATATGCAATTTTTTTATTTAAATAGATCCATTTTGAATTTAGTTTCTGAATTTCAGTTGATCGATTTTGAAAATCTGCTCTGGATTTCAATTGATTTATTTCTAATTTTAATTGATTTATTCTAGATTTCAACTGATATTTTCTGAGGTTCAATTGATCTTAATTTTTTCTAATTTTATTTGTAGTTTCGGAAATTCAATAAATATTTTCCGAATAACAATTTAAAATGGTGTAAAAAAAATTCTTATTACAAAAGTGTTCGTGTATAAAATTCAGTTTGAAAACAAAACGTAAAATTTATAATCCGCTTAAAGTTTTTTGTTTATTCCATTTATAATTAATAAAAATATTTTTAATTAATAAAAATAGAAGTTCATATATGAAGAAAAAAATTTAAATGGATAAAAAATTGTAATATATTTTTGAAAACTTTTATAAAAAAAACAAATGAGACAAAAATTAAAAAATTAATAAAAGAAATAAAAAAATTAATATGCTGATAAAATTAATAATTTTTTACTGTTGAACAAAATATATTCAAAATAAGGAATTGAAAAACTTATTTTACATATAAATACTTGTTTATTTTTATATTTTTTATTAAAGTTTTCAAAAGAATTATAAAAATTTTAAAAAGAAAATGTATTATCAGAAGAGTTTGAAATTAATTTAAATGGAATTAAATGCTTTTTTTTTGTGTTTTTTTTTAATTGTTCGTATATTTTAAATCTGCGCCAATGTCAAATAAACCACATGGCCTGAACTCGCTAAATTAATTGTTTGATCAAAAAACGAAATATTTGCAAGTTTTTTCGCAAAAGTATGAGTAAAAGTTGTTAAACTCTAATCATTATAGTAACTAATAAACTTTTTTTTCCTTCCGCTGCAGCTTATCCAACAAAACCTGGAGCTACACAACAATGAAGCACAACGTTTGAAGGAATTCAGTAAAACGCTACCCACGGATCCGGCAACAGAACGCATCTTAAACGAAATCTGCGATCGTATCGATACTTTACTTAGGCGCACACAGCAAGGCATTACCATGATAGCTGTAAGTTTATGATTTATGTCCCCCCAAAATTTTACAAACTCAAAGCATTCTTTACAGAGCGCCATGCATGGCCAGAAGAAACGTCAGGAAGAAATCAATGAATATCAAATTCATCTCACCGAACTTGAACTATGGATTATCGAGATCTCGCGACAACTTAAGGAACTCGAACTGAAGCCAGACAGCAGCAATGATGAAGAAGTGCTCAAGTCTCAAGTGGCTCAAAGCCAACAACATTTACGTGCTCTTCGCGACAAACAACAGTCTTTGGATGATCTGGTGGATAAGACACGCTTGCTTCAGGAGCATGTAGATGTGGAACCACTGGCTACTGCTTTGATGGAGCAACTGCAACAGATCATCGTAATATTGCGTGAGCAAATAACCGTCGCCACCACGAGAATCTACACTATTGAGAAGCACATTGTTGAGCAGCGCAAACAGAAACAGGATGAGGAACAGCGCAAACGCGAGCTTAGAGAGCAACAGATACAGCCTCTCACACAGCCTGCACAGCAGGCACCACAGCCAGAGTCCATTGATGTAAGCGAAAGCACCATTGATTCTACATCGATGCCGGAAGAGGAAGTTAAGCCCATTACCGCCTTTGCGGTTGAAACCCAGACATCTGAGAGCTTACAACCACCTCAACCAACGCAAATGGTCATCACAACCTCTACGGTTGAGGCTCAAACAAGCTTCCCGTCTGAGAAAGCTCCGGCCACGGTAGTCGTTGAAACTATAGACACTTCCATGCAAACGCTTAAAGAACGCAAGCCTACAGAGAATATTTTGGTCACCCAAACCATACAGCAGGGTCAGGAAACTATAAAAATTGATGCTGGTGCTAATACTGAAATTCCTGAGAGTCCAGCAGATGTGTTGATCGAGGCTCGCTACCATCAAAAACCACAAGGTGACATCGATCGCGCTACTGAGTTGATGCTCAGGAATGTGCCCCAATCGTTTGAGACAACGTTCGTTGAGCCCGATGAGACAACTACCGAAGTTGTGGTAGATGCCGATGGCACCAAACACATCATCCTCAAGAAGATAACACGTACCCGCCAACAGGTGGTGCAACGCACTCAGCAACAGCAGATCAGCAGTTTAGCGACAGTAACTGGCGATGATGGTGATATTAAGATACACTCCACCGAGCAGATAAATCTGGAAAATATCCACACCTCTGCCACAACTGCAGATCCCAAGGGTGGTTACAGCACAGTTGTGACCCATCAAACACGTGGTACTGTTGTCGATGGCTCCAATCCGGAAACTGTCATTGTGCAAGAGTTCGAGAGTGAGCCAATTATTGAGCAATACGAGGAGCTGCATAGTCCTGATGTGCAAATGCAAGGTATATCCCTCCACGAAGGTGATGTAGCTTATCTCGATCAAGCGAATCTACATCGTATTGCTACCACTCCTGAACAACTGGCGACCCAAAGCAGCAGCATACGTGCTGTTGTTCAGCAAGTTACGCGCAAGATCATTCGCAAGACACGCAAGATTATCAAACGCATTGTTATAATCGATGGCAAGGAACACATCACCGAAGAGGTTGTAGAAGAACCTGAAGAAATCGAGGTGACAGAAGAAGAACTGGCACCTCAAGTTAATGTCAATATTGTGCGCACCATTAATGGTAAGGTGGTCACCGAGGAAGAGTTTGATCGTCTGACCAAACAGCCGGGAGTTCAAATCGAGGAGATATCCACAGATATGAATGCTCCCATAGAACAGGTGCAACCGCATTCTGCGAGTCAGGTATTTGATATTGAATCTTCCAACACCATCACCACCACTACTCCAACTGCTACACAACAAACACAACCAACCAAAACAACAGAAACAGTTCTTACAACAACAACAACCGAGACAGTTACCTCCCAAGCACCAGTAGAATTTGTTGATTTGCCAGCACCAAACGTAGTAGTTGTTGAGTCGAATGTCACAGAACTAGTTACAACTAGCTCTGTTCCTATTACAGACGTAAGCCAAAAGATTATAGAAGACGTCATCCAACCCATTCAAGAACAGCCCTCAGTAACCGAAATCACTGCTATTCCCATTGAACCCATTGTAGAAGATGTCAAAGACATTTGGCCCATTGACCATCATTTAACGCCAACAAATATAGAATATTCACAACATGTGGAGAAAGTTGTATCCATTTTGCCCGCAAAGCATGAACCTAAAGAAGTATCGGATAAACTTGCCGAAAATATTTGGCCTATAAGCCAGGAGACAGGTTATCCAGTTAGCTTGGAAAAGTACGTGTTTGAGAAGCATGTTGAACCTAGTGTTGTAGAAAGTTCTGAAACTGTTGTTCCAGAATTGACTACAACAACTAAGACAACAACTATCACAACAACTACTAAGATTGACACAACTAAAACTCCATTTAAAGAAAAGACAATCACTGAAGTTGCACCTGAAATGGTTGAACAAATCATAGAAACAATTGTTGAGCCAGAAAAGCCAGAGGAAATAAAACCCACTCTCGAAAAATTAGAAAAGCTTCCATTTGAAACTCCACTGACTTCAAAAGAAACAACAGTGATAACAGTGACTACAACAACAACAAAGCAAACTAAAGATCCAACTAAGGAGCAAGTTACTGGAGTAATGGAGCCACTAGTGGTTGAAGAAATAGTTAAACCTATAGTTACCGATGTTGCTGAAGTTGTAGTTACTCCCGAAGAGAAGCAACAAGAAGAAACAGTTGTAAAGATTGTTTCACCAGCAACAGCAACAGATACCACCTTAAACAAAATAACGACGACAACTACTACTTCTAAGAAAACAAAAATAAAGAAAACCAAAAAGCCACAAGAAGAAGTCACAGAAATCGTGGAAATTGCTCTTCCCATCACTGTTGATAAACAGGATCATCCTCAAACAACTGAACCACAACCATTGTCAAGTGATCAGCCTGACTTCGTTAAGCAAGCCACTGAAAGTGAATCGAGCTCGTTAATTGTCTCTGAATCAACATTTACACAACCTGAAGAGGAGTTGTTGTTGATACAGCCCACAGTGGAGAAACCCATAATCGACATCTACTCTGCAACACAACTGTTTATATCTGGCGAAGCAGCTGCAGCCGATCCAGATTCGGCGCACAAGACATTCACCATTACCGCTCCATCGATTGACAACAACGGCGATGGAGTTCTCAAGGTGAAAATGAGACCTGCAGAAGCAGTGGATCCCCAACACGTGGCCAAGGTTAGCATGAGCATTATTGAGACCACCGTTACGGAAACCGAACGTGAGGATACCACATCACGTGACATAGATGTTGTCACCGACTCAAAACGTAATAGAAAGAAAAAGAAAAGAAAGGAAAAAGAGGTTTCCGAGCAGAGTGAAGAAGAACCAAAAGCAGAAAAACCCGAAGTTCCCGCACGTGTCTCAGTTTCCGAAATTGAAATTGGTTCACCCAGAGAAACAGGCTACGAAGCTGATGATAAAACATTTGATGATGACCGCCATGAGGACGAGGAGGAGAAGAAGAAACGACGCAAGAAAAAGAAGCAAAAGGTAAAGGCTCGCGAAGATGAAGACTCACATGTTGCTGCATCCTCAGAGGATACTCAGCATGGTATTGAGTCAATCAGCTTGGAATCGGAGGGTAAGCTTAGAGAGGAGATTATCGCAGAAATAAGTCCTGAAAGTGAGGTTTCACCAATTTCAAGCGAGCAATCGATTAAAATCATTGAAGAAGCAGTTATATCACCCGATTCGGAGTCACTGCGTGAGCCTATTAAGGAGCTGGTTATACCTACTGAAGTAATAGAAGTAAAATATCTTGAAGATGAACAGCAACAAACAACGCCACGCGAAGAAGCTCCTGAACCTGTGATTGAAAAGCAGCCTGAAGTTGAGGTAGCTATTAAATCTGCTCAGACATCACCTGAACACCGTCCCAAGCTGGGTGAGATTTCACAACAAACAAGTTTAGAAAAGCAGCCCGAGAATCAAGAAATGGAGTCGCAAACAATCACTGTGGAAATCACCGAAACTCAAGTACAAACATCGCCACGAACTGAACCGGAGCAAGAGACGAAAGAAGAAAAGACGAAAATAGATACTATTGAGACGCCTGTTCAAACGGTTACAATTGAAACACACACCGAGGAGGTACAAACGGATGAGCAACCTCAGAGTGAAGCAGTTGTTGTTCCTATAGCTCCCGAAACCGCAGAAATATCGAGTCAGACAATAGTTATTACCACAATTGAGAAAGAGCTGCAGACAACACCCAAAGAATCTCCACGCCAAAAAGAAATAGAGCCGGATACAAGTGAAATAATTCAGCCTTTGGTGAAGGAACTAGTAAAGGATATGACGACCGATCTGCCAGCGGACAAAATTGATACAACTGATCAAGCAACTGGTACAGATGAACGTTCAACACAAGAGTTTGGTATACAAACTACTACACCAGAAACGCCTAAGCTTATCGAAACGACAGAGTCTGCCACTGATCCAGTAATTGAAGAACTCATTATGCCAGAGCAGGTGACAAAGGTTCCCACAGAGCAAGTTGATCAACATACAACAACCGTGGAGTTGATACAGGTCACCGATACGGCACAACAAACTTCACCTAAGAAGGAAGCACTACCTCAAGAGCCACAAAACCAAGAACCGCAAGCATCTCAAGATTCAGAAGTGCCTCAGGGGCCTAAAGCGACTCAAGAGTTCCAAGAACCTTTGTCCATAGAGCCCCTTACACTGGATGATTCATCCATCACCACAACTTCTACATCCGAGCCATATAACATTGAAATACAAACAACCGTTGCGATACCACCGGACACCGATACCTCAGAAGTGGAACCGATAGTCTACGAATACAAACAAACCGTAGAACTGCCCAAACGTGAAAAGAAATCAAAGAAAGACAAAAAGGGTAAGAAAACCAAGGATGCCGCTGAGGAATCATTGCCAAAGGAGCAGGAGAAAACAGTGCCTGAGGTCAATGTTAGCGTGGAAATTCCACGAGATGTTGTACGTGAAGCTGGAATAGTGGTCACAACAAGTCAACAGCAGCTTGAACCGGAACATCAAGAGCCTTCGGTTGAGACGATTGAATCGGTTGAGTTAACAACTAGCACGTCGAAGAAACCGCAATTAGTTCAATTGCAAATAACCAAGACGACCGTCTATGAAGAGTTCCCTGATCTGCCAGTACAAATCACCGAACAAAGCAAAGTAAACGTTGCCTCTCAACAAAGTGGCAAACCACGCTCGAGACCTACTTCAACGGTTATGATTGAAGAAGTCGTTTCACCTACAGAAGAGATCGTTGTGCCCATTACACCGGGTCCTGACAACACCACAGATTCACGACACGAAGCAAACATTTGGGTTACTTCTTCTACCGCCAGCATGATGCCAGCTCAACAAACGGCAGTCGATGCATCGCAAGCCATGATTATGTCGGAGAGTCTTCTACACTATCCGGGAGACAGGCAGCAAAAAATTACTCAAACACTTGCCAAACCAGTCATTGGTAGACGCATCAAATACCTGAAGAAGTCGATACCACAGCAAACTCCGTTAAGCACAGTACTCCATCTAGCTACGCTCTCCGATGAGATCATGGAAGTGCCTGTTGAAAATCGTGTGCAGGAAATAAATGCAGATCTACATCAGCTGGAAGATGCTGTTCAACGAGGCGATCAGACTATAATACAAACAACTGTTATCACAGTCATTGAGAAGGTTTCCACCTGGCTGGAAACAATAGAGTATCGTGTTTATCTCATCAGGCAACAGTCGAACGAAGGTCCTTCCGAGGAAAAACTCAATGATTACAACAAACTCAACGAAGAGCTTAACAACATAAAACAGAACGTTAACGTGCTCGAATCCCAACTGGATAGGGCTGACAAAGCAACTATTCAGGATGTTCAGCATTGCGTTGAGACACTTAAGGAGCACATACATGCAGTTGATGACGTCACGCGAGAAAATCAAGCTCATGACACTCGCGATCTGGAGAAATGGAACAGCTTCGTGATGCTAGTGCATCGCATAACCTCACTGCTGGATGATCTACACGAACGTTTCGATACAATACTCTCACAGGATAGAACGCTCAACTCCAAACTGGCCAATCTCGATGAGCTGGAGTCGCAAACAGCCGAAGCACAGATACACATAGCTCAATTAATGCAAACAGCACGTGCCTTCCAACGCGACTATCCCAACAAGAAAGTGCCCCAAGATATTTACAGTTCATATGAAACAAGTAAGAATATTAAAAACAATATCGTCGCCGAGCGGGATCGTCTATTACAGCTCCAGTCCTTGTCCGAAGAGTACGAACAAACTTTGAAAGAGTTCACAAACATTACAGTGTTGGCAGACAAGCTCGTCGAGAGCCCCATCGTGGCCAGCACACTCGAGCAGCTAAACAACGAAGTGCAGAAACATCGCAAATTCTTTGTGAATCTCAGTCACTGCAGAGCAATGCTGGAGTCCTTGGAGGAGAACATCGATCCCGAGACACGTGAAAAACATGCCGAGCTCCACAAGGAGCTGTACAATCGAGCAACTTCCTTGCTCGAGAAAGCTTCTGAGCGTTCGTCAAAGTTGGTGCAGGCTGCATCACGCTGGACCGTATGGGAGAAGGGCATGAAGGATGAACGTCAATGGTTGCAGGTTGCCCAGCAACGTGTACCCAATCTCTCAGCCGTCACCTCAGCTGACTACGATCAATATACGACATTCTATCAATCGTTGAGCACTGACATCTCCCATCACTATGCCAAAATGACGCAACTCTCCAATATCTCCAATAAACTGCAAGATCTAGTGCAATCTCCCAATCTTGTTGAGGAATCCAACGAAGCTTTGATCGTTCTGCTTAAATTACGCGAGGAGGTCGCATTGTATCTGCATCGCTTGCTAGTCTTCAAGGAGATTTGGACTCAGTATATCAACCAAACTGATAAAATGGAGGCATTTGTACGCGAGACCGAGCGTGAATTGCGTAAGATTAAGATACCCGATAACCCCTTGGAGCAGCCTATTGAGTGCATGCGTCAGTTTTGGGAACAAAAGGCTCAAATTGAAATGCACAACAACATCTGGCGCGAGACAGAGAATAGCTTCGAAAAAGCTTTGCAAGTGTTGCCACTCGGCGATGAAATGATCCAACGTCAGTACCACGGACAGCTTGAAGATCGCTGGAGCGCTGTAACGCGTAACACCGCACAAATACAGGAAGCTCTCGTCAAGGGACTATCATCAGAGGATGTGCCTGCCGAGGACAAACTTAAGATGGCCGAACGCGAACTGCAAGAGATTTACTTGACTCTGACGAGCATGAAGGGTGTCATAAAGAACGAAGAGGAGCTACGACTCTACATCGAACGCATTCAAGTACTGCGCACACGGGTTGGCTTCATTGGCAATGAACTGGGACGCATAGGACTGCAAGATCCTCCAGTCGAACCGGAGAAGGTCGGTGAGCTCTTTGCGCTCTCCCACAAGATCACCACCCAAATAGCTGAGGAGCTAGAAGGCGCTCAAGTGCTACGCGATCAATTGCAAGCTATTCAAGAGGGCATCATAAGCTTGCGTAAACACCAAACTAAGCTCTCGGTTATTCTGGACGAGTGTGAGAATGCCGAAAAACTAGGCAGCGATGTGATCGAGAAGGCAGTGATCGATTGTCAGGCGGTGGGTGAAGATCTGATCGTCAATTGGCAGGAAATCATGCGCATTCGTCAAATGCTACACACGCTGCCGATACGCTTAAAAATGTCCGTATCACCGGTGAAGTTGGAGCGTGACATCACTCAACTTCAGGATGATCATGCCTTCTTAGAGAGCAAATGCACCAACATCATGACAATACTGCGCAATCGTTTGGCCCTTTGGTTGCACTACGAACGGCAGCTAGACTTGGTGCACGATTCTGTGCAGGAGACGAATTTCATGCAGGAACTGCTCAAGGTGCATGGTCAAGTGGACTACGAACGGTTGCGCAAGGCTACCGAACGATTGGAGGTAAGTTCTTGTATTTAGTTCTATAAGGAAAATAGGGCTTGGCAATCGGTTTTTCGCAATGAGAAGACGTTTCTTGACCAAGTAGTGAGTGGTTTTGCAAATTTGAAAGTCTACTGTACATAAATAGATGACACGAAAGTACACTGAAAACTCCAAAAGTAAAAAAAAAACATTAAAATTTGATATAGCTCACTTGTAAGTGGTGCTAAAAAGGCCTACTAATGACATATGTTGGAGAGTAGGCGAATTAAATTATGTATTCAGAACACTTTTAATATATATTTTAGAAATTATGAAAGTTTTGTTCTAGAACATTTATTGCTTTAGTTTTCAATGCAAAGGAAAATCCAAATTTGTCGGCACTTTGTCTAAAACTCCCATAGGAAGTCGTGGTATATAGAAAAAGTATATATATGTTATTGATCAGCATCACTTTCTGAATTGATAAAATTTTATCTGTCTTCTAAAAAAAGAAAAGATCGAGATCAAACTTAGCCTACCTCCAATACAAAGTAACTTCATCATAATGGTAAAATCACTTAAAATTTCACAAAAATTAATTAAATGGCTGTAACCTCACGTAAACTTTAATTTTCAACACGCGTTCTGAACTAAAATCAAGAGGAAAACGAATAAAACCATGCCTACCTCCCATAGAAAGTTATTTTTTGAAATGGTCTCTTCAAATTCCCACAATGTCTTATTATTTTGACTTTACCTTTCGCACTAAAGATTCAGTTTTTGATATGCACTCAAATTTGAAATCAGGAAAATTTTAATAAAAAATGCATCTACTCCCATGCAAAGTGACATTATAAAAATATCAAACCGTTTATTACTTGGGATATTTTAAATGAACTTTTGATTTTAAAATTGGAACAATTTTTGGAAACTCAAACCTATAATTAATACAAAATAACGTTGAAAACAAAAATCCTTCATAACTCTTCAGCTTATGTTGTGTGTCTCTATCGAAGAAATCGGACACCGAGGTAAACATTTTCCAAAAGTTTAAACTCGATCCGACGCAATTTGGCAGAATCTTGCGAAAACTTCGCCTACCTTCCATACAAAATGACGTCATCAAAGTAGTAGAACCCTCAAAAATTAATTCACTACATAAAATGCGTAACTTTTATACTTAAAATGTTCTCTTAGTTTGATATTTGGAGAAGTTGAAAGAAAACCACGCCTATCATCTATACACTGTGACGCCATCAATCTTACAAAACCTTTAAAACTTCGAATATACTTACCCGAATATAAGCGGCTGTGGGGTTTTTAGCTTCGACCCAGTCGAAGATCATTCCTTGCTAGTTAAATAACATTTGATACAGACATACATATAATTTATATATATTCTTATAATCTGAGAATAATATATATATATATTCTTATATATAATCTTGAATCATGACATGGAAAAAAAAAATGTGTAAGTAGACTTATTGCACCTACTATTTTCTAAACAATTTTTTAGTCTTCCCTTAAACTTAATTGTGATGGTTTAACATAAAGATACGCTGAAAATAATAAAATAAATTGCTTTTTAAATAATATTCCACGAGAAAAAAATCGCATAAAACCCTTTTTGGGCAAGTTTCGGCGGCAAGAATCATATTTTTATATAAATATATATATTAATGCATACCCTTTTGAAAAATTTGGAGAGATGGTTTTTGATGTTTTTTTTTTACCTGCTAAATTTTTCAAAGTTTTCATATTTTTTGCACTAAAAATGCTTATTTTTAAAAAAATCACAAAAATATATTTGTTTTAAAAACAACAACAAAAACTACAGTTTAAGAAACAATAGGGCAATTCACGATCTTGTTGCAAATGTAAAATAAACAGCTTTTACAAAAACAAAAAGCATTGAAAAGCTTTTGCTACATATGCTTTTTGTTTTTGTAAAAGCTGTTTATTTTGCATTTGCAACGATGCAACAAGATCGTGAACTGCCCTAATAAATATCATATTATTATTAATTTTTCATTTCAGTTCTTTAAAGCTTAAGAAACAAACAGCTATACAGAAAGCTTAATCTATAGCTTTTGCAGTGATATATTTTTTTTACGCGAACCAGCATTTCCTGAGTTTGCTGAGCATAAACATTTAAGTGCACGCATGTGTGTTCGCTTATACTCTCTCTTGCTCTTACATAAGTGTGAGCGCAATTTTATTAAAATACTCTTTTGCTTTTTTAAAATTTCTTGAATGTTTTTTCAATTTTCGAAAGATACTTACAACGCTCGCATTGTAAGTATCTAAATTTAAAAAAACAAATAACGAAATAGGTTGAAAATTAAGGGCAGCAGAGGCCACCAGACGCTTATTGCCACTTTTTTTATATACATATGTAGATTTTTTTAATACAAAAAAAGTCGAAACTTTCAAAGTTAGGAGAATGTCTTAACTGTATAAAAACAAAAAAGTGGAACACTTTCAACTTCAGGTAGTAAAATCAAGTGATATTCTCCAATTTTTTCATTAAAAAAACTTAAAACTTGAAGCCATTTTCTGACCAAACTTTTAATGATTTCTGAGTGATTTTTTTGGTTTTCTTTATCTGATGTACGAGCTGTCGATTAGTAAAAATTTTCTTAAAACATCAAAAATTTTACTTTTTCTATTTATGGCCACGATCTCCCACTCTGCGACAGTTAGTTTCAGAGTAATCGATTTTTTGGTTTTGAAGATGTATGGATGGTGCCACATCCTCATTTCTAATTTCGCACATATTTTTTGTGGGGATTTGTTTCTATAAAATTCAACGTTCTTCCTAATTTAAAGGCTTTAACTTTCATAAGAGGCAAAATATCGTGTATAAGGTGTTATAGTTTTATGGGAGGTGCCACGCCCCGTTGCTTAATACAACACATATTATTTGTGGGTATTGACTTTGATGAAACCTTTGATCTGAATTTCAAGATCCTAGCTTTCTTTTATGTCAAGTTATTCAGTTTTGTTAAATTGCGTTGTTAAGCGCCACCTATTGCATAATTTTTGCACTATGTGCACAACAAACAGCTATACAGAAAGCTTAATCTATAGCTTTTGCAGTGATCTATTTTTTTACGCGAACCAGCATTTTCTGAGTTTGCCGAGCATTAACATTTAAGTGCACTCATGTGTGTTCGCTTATACTCTCTCTTGCTCTTACATAAGTGTGAGCGCAATTTTATTAAAACACTCTTTTGCTTTTTTAAAATTTCTTGAATGTTTTTTCAATTTTATTTTTACCTACAACGCTCGCATTGTAAGTATCTACATTTAAAAAAACAAATAACGAAATAGGTTGAAAATAAGGGGCAGCAGAGGCCACCAGACGCTTATTGCCACTTTTTTTATATACATATGTAGATTTTTTTAATCCAAAAAAAGTCGAAACTTTCAAAGTTAGGAGAATGTCTTAACTTGATAAGTTGAGAAAGTAAACGTAAATGTTGCACTATGTGACGTTATCAACATAACTTTACCTTTTTTGGTATTATTACTTCGACTAAGCCGAAGAGTATTTCTTATTAGTTTGTACAAAAAATTAAATTTTCCACTATGAACATTAAAAAAAAATGAATTAATCTATGTATATTAGGCCGGGTCGATTTGTGGGGAGGCAAAAAAAAAATCACCCATTGCTCAGTGAAAATCGTAATTCTAATGCCCCAACTTTTCCGTTGGGTCAAATTTTTAAAAATCCCTCTTTGACCCATTTAGAGTGCCTCAATCGATTCCAAATGTATGACCGACCCCTTCTAACTTTAGAGGGCCAATCTACCCATGCCAGTGGCACACCCCTTGGAACCCCCCTGGGGTGTTCCCCATACAAACAAAGTTCCCATACTAACAAATGTTTGTATGGGGAATCCCCCAGGGGGTTCCAGGGGGTGTGCTACTGGCATGGGTGGATCGGCTCTCCAAATTTAGAAGGGGTCGGTCATACATTTGGACTCGATTGGGGCACTCTAAATGGGTCAAAGAGGGATTTTTCAAAATTTGACCCTACGATAAAGTTGGGGCATTAGAATGCGTTTTAGAGGCATAGTTCCTCGGGCAAAGTTTCTTATTTTGATCCCTAGAATACCATTTTCACTGAGAAATGGGCGATTTTTTAATCGACCCGCCCTAATATCAAACAAAGTTGTGAAATGTGTTTGAAATTCCATAACTCAAAAACGAAGCATCCGATTTGCTTCGAGATTTTTTGTTGTGTTTGTTATTATAAGGACAAGGTTTGTAAAAGCCAACATTTTTTCCACACCCCCTTTCACCGCCCACAAATCAATAAAAACTATATATATGAGACAGTTTTTATCATATAAGACTAAAATTTGGTAATTTATTTTTTTATTTTATTGTCAGAAACTACTAAAAATGGGTTTCCACGCCCCCTTTTACCGCCCACAAATCAATTAAAATGCTATATTTTAGACGGTTTTTGTCGTATAAGGTAAAAATTTTGTAATTTAGTTTGTAGGCTTACTTTCGGCAATTTTACTTAAAATGGGTTTCCACGCCCCCTTTTACCACCCACAATTCAATGAAAATTCTATATTTCAGACATTTTTGGTCGTTTGAGATTAAAATTTGGTTAAATAGTCCGTATGATTACTTTCAGCAACTGTACTAAAAATGGTCGTGGTCGCACTATGTTTACGCCCCTTTTTCAGGGGATAAGCATTAAGTGAAACAAAGTTCGAAAGGTATAAACTAAGTTAAGATCAAATTGGTTGTATTAGACTAAAATTTGGTAATTTAGTTTATATAGTTACGTTCGGCAACCATACTAAAAATGGTAAAAATATAAAATGTTTTTCTCCGATTAGCATGAAAATTCTTATATAGCAGTAAGGCGGTGGCAGGACAACGTCAGCCGGGGTATATTTTTATGCATAAAATTCTTCTGCACATGGCTTTGCCACTGAACTCCTCCTAAACAGCTGGACCGATTTTGATGAAATTTGGTCCACCCCCTTTTAAAACCCACAATTAAATAGAAATGCTTAATTAAAGACGGTTTTGAAAGTCACGAATTTCAAGAAGAAACGTGTAGCATGTGTGGCTCGAATGGCACGTAGTTTGGACACTTCCACACTTTTCAAAAATTTTGTACCGCAGTTTTGCATTACAATGTCATCGACGACAATTTTTTACTAGCTTGGTAATTAATCAAGTTCAAGATATAAATGTCAATTTTAACAAATGTCACCTCTGTCAAATGAAAATATAATTTTAAAGCTTTTTTATAATAGTGTTTTTTTTTATATACCGGCGAATTACGGATATATAAATTTTTTCAACGAAGTGAAAATTAAAGTTTTGTAATAATATAGTTTTTATGGAATATTTCCATTGTAATTGAATTCATATAAGAAACCTTATCTGCATTAAAGGGGCAAAACTAGTTGGGACGTACAAGAAATGGTATAGGTTAGGATTGTTTTTGTGGCCACACATCAAAATAATTAAATACAAACTTTTTTGAACATGAAAGATATATACATGAAAATATATTTTTTTTTCATGATGAAATACTGGATTATTAGATATATCAAATATGCGAGGGGTCTAAAAAAATTGTTTTGCCGTGATCACGCTGCTCATCACTAGGTTATTTAGAATAAAAAAAACAAAGGGATTATTAGTTAATGAATTATGCTCCTGATGAACGAAGGGATTTGAAAAATTTTGAAAAAATAGCGGATGTTGAAATTCAAAGTTGATTATTTTACCAAAATTCACTCATATTTTCGGGTAAAAAAAATAATCGTCAAAAAAAACCTTTGTTCATCAGGAGGACAAATGTAAAGAATAAATGAGGAAAATTTAAAACTGATCGGTAACGTCGTTAAAAACTTTCAGTCATTACCGACTTTGCAAACATGGTTTTGAGAAAAACGTGTTTAAAGTTTTGACTACGCAGTGCATGCAAATAAAAAACCCCTTTTAACCCTAACCATCCTGATAACATTTACATACGTTGACTCGATGATTCCTGATAAGGGTACCCGGGTACCCGCCGTTTCATCGCGTTGTCAGTTCGTGTTTAGGTTTCGGCTCGTATAGTTGATTAACTTTGGTTTGATTTTATAAAATTTTTTTGACGTCACGCAAACGAAATGCATCTTTCATCGAAATGAAAGTTTCTTTAGGCAAATCTTA
Source organism: Dichetophora obliterata (assembly GCA_963920525.1). NCBI lineage: Eukaryota > Metazoa > Arthropoda > Insecta > Diptera > Sciomyzidae > Dichetophora > Dichetophora obliterata. The sequence goes on from OY986436.1 coordinate 194,062,748, forward strand.
GAAATGGTTATCTAAGTATCTCCGCGTAAGCTATGTTGGCCAATCAGCAACGAGTTAGAGGAATCAGATTCGTCGGTACCCTATGACAAAATAAAATTTACATCCAAGAGAGCTAAGACTAGTGATGGGCACTATCGAATGATTTCAACTATCGAGTGTTTACTATCGAATGATTTCAACTTTCGAACAATTCGTTCGAACATTTCGTTAATTTCGTTCACTTCAAAAAATAGTAAATAGTACACGAAACTATAGAATGATTACAACTATCAAAAAATTCACTCAATTATTCGAATTAAAAAATAGTAACTAGTAACAAAAATCATCGTACAATTTTTACTATCGAACAAATTATTCATTCATTCGAATTATAAAAATAGTAGCTAGTACAAAGATCAAATGATTTTTGCTATCATTTCAAGTATTCATTCATTCAACTTAAAAAACCTCTTAATAGCTATTAACTGGTGTGATTTCTTTATAATTTTCATTTAAACACAAAGCAAGCAGTGTTGTTAAAAGTACTTTTTCAGTCAAATTTGCAGTACTCATGATTCATGATTTGCAAACGAAGTGCAAATGAAACAGCAATCGAATAAAAACAACTATCGAATGAATGAATGATTTTGAACTATCGAATAATTCGAATATTTTAATTCGATAGTTCCCATCACTAGCTAAGACCTCACCTCACAGACGAGGCCCCGATATGCATTCAACAAAAATGGAACTTTTGCCTGTCGTAACCAGGAGAAGAAAATCGTTTTCTTTTTGTCAATTATGAATTACTTACGAAAAGTTCCGGCAGCAGTAAATGAAAAAAGGGACATATGCAAATGTTTACTTGGCTGCGTGAGTTGCATTTTGTGTCTATTCTGGCATTCATGCAAATGCGAAAAAAGACAAATCTCTCGTTGAGGCTTTATTGCATCATTTGGCTTTGAGTTGGCGACGTAAAACATGAAACCCATATGAAAGGGCCACTCATAATCGAGCAACCCGATGCACCAACGTTCTGGCTGCTTTTGAGCTTATGATCCGCTGCAATTTCATCCGGTTCACCTGAGAGAAAACTGGTCAGTTGCCATCGAAGGGTCGTTTGCGTGGTTTTGATTCCAAATCATGCAATAACTGTAAGTCCATTTTGAATACAATTGCCGACAGTAACCAAACGAATTAAATTTCCAAATTTTAGTCGAATACGACCCAAACCATCTGAAGTATAGCATTTTCATTGATATGTGGGCGGTAAAAGGTGGGTGTGGCAAAAGTTCTTTAACAATTTCGTACTTGAAACAAATAGACTGCCGAAATTTCAGCTCGATCGGCCCAGTAGTTTTGGAGTCTATAGACATCACACAGACTGACGAACAGGATGACAGAGAGTGTTTTGCTTTTTATATATCCAGATTATACTACAAAGTTTGTATTAAAACAACTTCAATTCATTGATAATCAGTAATAAAATATAAAATAGACTTAAATGAAACCCAAAACTACTTTTATATTACATTCTTCACACAAAATGTGTGAAGAAATTTACGAGTACCCGGGTACCCTTATCAAGAGGGTAAGGAATATTCGCCTTTGGAACGGCTCTACAGCCAACCAAAAAATTCTAAAGTGCTAAAAATGTGAAAAAACGATTGAAGGCGACTCTATTTATAAGAAGTCATGGAACCAGGGACCGAAAATAACTGTTATTTTACAATTTTCAGATGAAAAAGGCATAACGAAAAAGTGGCCGGAGGACTTTTTTAAATATACCATTATTATCGTAATGGTAGCAGCTTCGCGAATATTAAATATCTTTTAAATTTTTGGCTGTTACTATAAAAATTAATATTAACTTTTATCTCTTGCCTTTATTTTTTCGGGCAAAAATAACTGTTACTTTTGACTTTTATTTTTTAAGTCAAAAATAACAGTTATTTTGTGCCTTTTATTTTTTCGGTCAAAAATATCAAGCAATTTGTATTTTTTCCAAGGCCGAATAAAAAACTTTAAAAACTAAAAAGTTTTATAGCTCAAAATGTGCGTGCTGATGACACGATAAAAATTGCTAAAATTTTTTTTTGCCGCTCAAGTGGCCTTTCAAATTGCCTGATATTTTTGACCGAAAAAAATAAAAGGTACAAAATAACTGTTATTTTTGATCTAAAAAATAAAAGTCAAAAGTAACAGCTATTTTTGCCCGAAAAAATAAAAGGAATTAAATAGCTAGTATTTTGTCGGAAAAAATAAAAGTTAAATGATAACTGTTAATATCCGACTTTTTTGATAAAAACCATAACCGGTACGGTCCCTGCATGGAACCTCAAGTTTGTAACTTTTTTGGCTTGAAAGCTATTTCACTTCAAAGTCTTTTCGGGTACCCAGGTACCCGTGTCAGGAGGGTTAGGGTTAAAAGTTATAAATAATAATCCGATAGGTCTGAAAATTTTAGAGAATAATTTTGAAGTGTAGAAGTTAAGTTTTTTCCAAAATTCTAACTAGTTGTGCTCCCTTAAGGTAGAAAAAAGAACTATATTATTACTTCATTTACTTTTACCATACTTCCTATATTATTTATTTATTTTTTGTTACCTTTGCATTATGTGTTAGATTGAAAAACTTTTTATTTTCATAATCTTGCTATACGAAATTTTCCGTGAATGTCCCTATTATTATTCGTTCATTTAAAGGCATACTTTTCGACGATGTCAAATTAAGAGATTTGTAATAATATGTATGCATCGATCATTTCGATCAGTAAAAGAATTCATATAAGAAACCTTATCTGTGGTAAAATAAAAAAAAAGCCACGCCTCTTATAGCCCACAAATAGCGATAGAGGTAGACATAACGATAAGCATCAATATAAAGAAATATTTTTGTTTAGAAATAAATAACAATTGTACTTTAAAGTACATACAATTCTTAGTTCCCTTTCTATCAGAAAATCCTGTTCGAACAGGTAATTTTGAAGACATTTCATTCAGTGTTATTTTTATGACTTCTTAGAAACATAACTATGGCCAGTTACGGTCGTTTACGGTCAGTAACCCACGCGTAGCGGTACCTGCTGCACCTCTGTTTTACTTACAATCAGGTCAACTGTTTGTCACAACTTTACGATGACCAGTCTGCTTGTTTTAGTTCTGTCGATTTAAAGCTACTGCATGCATAAAACAACGGACAAACAGTTCTGCTACTATAGATATAGGCGCTACATTGAGATATAAAAAAACATTAACACAGAAATAGTAAACAGAAAAAACAAAGAGTGAAATTTTCGCGTAAATAGAAAAACCTCCATATAGACAATATATTTAAGGGCTGTCTCAAAGACAAACGCCTTTCAAATAAAAAGTGAACTCAAAGTGAATGACCCAATATAAATAGCCACCACTGTGGTGACGTGTGTGCTAATTGTTTGTCAACCAAAGAGCTGGAAACACATTACTTATTTGCTTGCAGACACCAAAACTTAAAAACAAACGCTCAAAGCTTCACACTCCGCAACCAACCTCACACTCAACGCACTCTGCAAAACTTTTTGAAGAATTCTTTTAGCAGTGGCTAGCGTGAGTATCGACTGCACATCGACGTAGCGTCAGCAGAAAACTTTAGTGAATGATTAACAGAGAACATTGTTAGGGCTTTTTTTTTGTTGGGTTCGTTTAGTACGCGTTGAGCTTGCAAAGTGGTCGAATGTGTGCGGCGGCGAGCAACTAAAAGCGGTCAGAGAGTAAGGCAATTCACTAACTTGTAACGGATACAACGAAGTTGGTATCAAGTGACAAAAAAAAATAACAAAATAAAATAAAACTTGTTTGAATTCGAATTTAAAAGGCGGTGAATAGGAAGTGGTTAAATCAAGTACTTATCGAGAATCCGTAAGTTTAAAGCAAGTGCAATAATGCAATAAGCACGAAAAATGCAAAATTACTAAAACAACAAAATAATCGATTAACTAAGAAAATTCTTGTGTTAATTTGTGTGACCAAAACAAAGCGAAAAATAAAGATTGCCAAGCCTCTTCTCCTCTTCCATTTCAGTGAGCAAAAATCACTAAGCAATATTATTCATTGCAGACAGAAACTAATATATAAAAATACTCCTAAAATATAAAATTTTTCCCACATTCTAACATAGGGTCTGGCTAGCGATTTACAAAATCGCGAATCGCTACTCAGCGACTTGAAGAGCTCTGCAAGGCCTCTAATTGAAACCTGTGATGTCCAAGTAGCTGAACGCATTGAATCTACTGTGACAGAAGCTGTAGTCGCTTGGAATGATACATCGGATAATCTGCAAAACTTATGCATGCGTTACCAGCGTGCCGTCGAACTTTGGGAACAATACCGAAACGCATCGGCAGCCGTGAAAAGTTATATCGAACAACAAATGGATACGGTGAAAACCTTGGAACAGCCCTTAGAAACCATGCAACATGCCAAGGTGAGTCTCAAATACAACAACAAAAACTTAACTAGCTGCTAGGTATTTTAACAAAAACACAACAACAACAACAACAACAACAACAAACACCACATTAATATGAAAACAAAAACACAGCCAATTTTAAAGGCACCCAAAATCAAAGCATTAGAAAATTTCCACTGCTCTGAACTGTCGTAAGCGACAAGCAGCTTTTTTAAGCACTCGGTTAAAACAGCAAGGGGCAACTTTAAAAAAAAATCCAAATCAAAAGCTTATATTTTTACAAAAGATGTTTCTTTTAGTTTTTTTGTTATTCTTTTTAAGAGGGAGAGGAGACATTTAAATGCAGTTTGTCTCGACAATTTTATTTTGGCATTAAGTGCAAAGTTTATTATGTTTCATAACTCAGGTCTAAAAATGAAGTAGATATTCTAGCCCAACAACACTCAGTTCGTACGCCTGGATATTTGTTAAAATAAACACTTTCAGTTTTTATTTATATTGAGAAATCAATGCTTTTGATACAACAAATTTTTTTGTATTATTTAAGCTTGAAATATTATTTCTAAGGCCTCGTTCATAGTACACGCTTTGGCTGAAGCTGATTCATAAACAAGCTTTTTCGTGCCTTTTTTTATCACAGTAAACGCTTTTTCAACTCTTCACAAAGCAACTTTTTGAGCTTATTCATGTTTATAGTGCGCGCAATCTGCTTGTATGGGCAAGCGAAATGCAAATATAAGCGCTGAAAACCATTTAAAAAGTAGCTTTATGCTCGGAGTTAGCTTGGCCTATAAACACTGAGCCATTTCCATATGTTTATACAGCGTGAATCAAAGTAACTGTCGCACCTATATTAATACCAATTACACAAAAAAAAGCAACACTGGAAAACATATGTTGTTTTTTACGACACTGGCATTAATTGTGCACTTATTGCATGAACCGTTTCAAAAGATTTGTCAATAATAATATTAATATTGCGAAAGGAAATAAGTGCACAGATCCTTTGCCAGCACGTAGATAGCAGTATTATATTTTCCAACGAAAAACTCTTGTTTTTGCATGCAAGCCACTCGCAACACAAGCATGATAGAGCAATGATAGAGCGTATGCAGATTACATGGCAGAAATTTCTAAAGAAAAAAAACCATTGAAAGATTTCAAAATGTTTCGTCAATCATGGTTTGGGGCGCTTTCTCCGAAAAAGACAAATTGCCCCTTCTTCTTATCGAAAAAGGCGTTAAAATAATTCGGAATATTACTGAGAACATGTTTTAAGGAACTATCTTATGCGGCATGCCAAGCAAATTTACAGAGAGGGCCTTTTTTGTTTTCAGCAAGATTCTTTTCCATCACAAAAGGCAAAAATCGTTCAAAGGTGGTGCAGAGCAAGTTTGCCATATTTTATTTCTGTTGAAGGAATGCCCTCCGTCATCCCCTGGACTTTTCTATTTTGGGAATAATGCTGAGCAAATTAACGAACATAAACACATGACGTTAGATAAACTCAAGCGATGATCAATGAAAATATCAGATGATATACCTGAAAACCAGATACGTGTCTGAAAACCAGATGCTCGTCTTTCACAAATTGTTTAAAATTTTTTAAAAAAATTAATGGTGAAAGATTTGAATTTAATGATGAAGAGTTATAAAGAATGCTTAAATAAAAATCAACATTTTTGTTTAATAAAGCTCAACGCTTAAATGCTTCAATAAAATGCTTAAATAAATTTAAATGAATGCTTAAATAAAAATCAACATTTTTGTTTAATAAAGGTTATACAGTGCTTTTGATTTATGGCATAAAACAAGTGCGACAGTTATTTTAATTCACGCTGTACACAAAGCATTTTTCAGCAAAACCTCTCAGCTCTGCAAGAAAACTATTAACGCGGCCGTAGAAATTAATTTTCAAGCTTTAAGGCCCAGTTATAATAGACGTAACGTAATGTAGTGAAATGTCACTGCAGCAGTGTGTTCTGTCACTTACTGTTTCAATCAATACTTTTCTTATACAGGTGATTATAATAGAAGTAACGTAATGTAACGGGACGTAAAGATCCGTTGGATTTCGATTTCTACGTTACTTTACATTACGTCTGTTCAAAGAACAACTAAACATTGAGGTTAGATTCGATTATTGCGCTATTTTATATTGTTGAACTAAGCTTTTTGTTGAGTTTTCGTTATTAATGTGATAGTTTTATGTATCCACAGCTATGGATGATGAAGATTTAATTGTATTTGTACAGGAACGTGCAATTATTTACGACAAACAACTGCCTGGCTACTGCCTATTATAATTGCTACAACGTTTTCTTACATTACGTCCCGTCACGATGACAGTTGACAACATTACGTTACTTTACATTACGTCTATTATAACTGGGCCTTTAAGATTACAACAAACTTTGTTGTATCAAAAACATTTTCTTAATGGATTTCTTAATATAAATAAAAGTTGAAAGTGTTAATATTAAAAAGTATTTAAGCGTACGAGCGTATTAAGGCCCCTCACGCTACATAGACAAAAAAAAAAGTTGTTTTGCACAAATACTCAAAATAATCCTTGGTTTATGTTATGATGATTCCCCAAATATTTCGACTCTAGCGATAGCCATCCGTGAGCTGGAATGGTTTGAAATAACCTCTAAAAATTGAGCTTTTTGTAAAAATATTGACTGGTGTAATAATTGTAAAAAAAAATTGCTGTTAGAAACTATTTAGTCGGAAAATGCTCCTCCAATCTGCATTTAAAAATTGTAAATGTTTGCAATCAGATTAAAAATAACGCTGTTTTTCATACATATTTTTGATATTTTTTTATTTTATTTTCATACAAAAACTTTCAAATTCAAGTAACTTTATTACTTTTATTTTTCTTTTTTAAAATTTTACAATAGTTTTTTAGAAGGTGTTTATTTTAAAATTAATATTTTATGATAATCGCATTAGAAATAATCAAGTTTTTTTAATTTGTGAAAATAGTGTTAAATAGTAAGAATAAATATAAACAAATGCATGAAAAACAGCTTTATCTTTAATCCGCATGGGAAAATTCCATTTTTTTTGATGCAGATTGAAAGAGCTTTTTCAGGGCTGTAATTTCTGACAGTTTATTTTTTACAACTATTACACTAGTCAATATGGTTACAAAAAAAAACTCTACTTTGAACTTTAGAGGATATTTCAAAACTATTCCTGCTCATGGATGACTATCGCTAGATTCGAAATTAAAGTCCGAAATTAAAAATTGTGTCTTCAAAATGGCGGCTATGAACATGCTAACTTTTCTAATAACTATTTTATGCGTTTTAAATTTGGTGCCCTAAAAGTTTTCTGGGTCACTGATCACGAATTTGAAGTTAAAAATTCACAATTAAAAACGGTGGCTTATCTAAAACCTTAGTTTTTATAACTTCTTTAGATGATTTTTATAATGAATCTGAGGTCCAAACAATAAAAAAATTATGGAAGCATTAGTTTTTTTTTCGTTTATTTAATACTAGCTAATATACCCGTTGTTACTCGAGAGTAATTTATATAAACATTTTATATGAAAAAATAGATTTTTAGCCATAACTTTTGATTGGTAAGAGATATTGGGGTAATTTTTTCACATAAATTATTTTTGGGACTTGACTTTTTTGTAAAAAATATAAAAACAACATTTTGGAAAAAATAAATTTCGCGGAAAAAATCAAAACCTGGTTGTTTTGATGACAAAAACAGTAAAATAATTTTTGCACATAGCTGGAAGAATTTTTGCAAATAAATGCTATGTCATATGAAAAGTAGCCAGATGAGTAATTTTTAATTTATTTCATTTTTACAACAACAACAATTTTTGAGTCATTTTTTGAGTAAAAAGTCAATATTTTGGACTTTTTTTGACATAATCATAAGACACATATACACTGACTTAACGGTACAGTTCAACCTATTTTTGTGAAGCGATTTTATTGAACTTTTGAACAAAAAAAATTTGAATGAAATACATTAATGGACAGCGGAGTTATTTGCATCGAAAGACCAAACTTTGATTTTCATGTCGTTTTTTTCTCATTCTTAGGCAACGATATTTTATGAAAAAGTCGTTGTGCTGAAAATTTCTCTAATTTTGAAGATATGTGAGTGTTTTTGATGTCAAAATAACAAAAAAGTTTTAAAATTAAATACCCAAAAATCTTCGATACTAAAAAGTTTTATAATAACAAAATTACCGTTAGGTGAAAAATACCAGAGGGGGCGTGGCAAAAACTAAGTATGTAACATTTTAAATTGGGATGCACTTAATATGTATACCTAGTTTGAGCAAAATCCGTTGTGCCGTTTAGATTTGTATAAAGGTCTAACAAACAAACAAACAAACAAACAAACAAACAGGAAATGAGTTTTATTGCTATAGATTTATGTTAAACAAACTATTCTTCTAATAGAAGTAAAACATCGGGAGGCAAATGTGTGTTTTTTTTGGTTTTTTGTAACCGATCGCAGCCAAAATTAAGTTTAAAAAAATGCGTGAAACAATTCAAAACGCAGCCGATCGCACACAAATTAATATGAAAACAAATACCTACTCAGATAGCTTCGATAATGCAAATTTTTTTAATTTTTAAAATTTTAATGTAATAAAAACAAAAATTTTATAATATTAAACGCATTAAGTATGTTTATTAAAATAAAAATAAATAGAGATAAAAATAAATGGTTTTAAGAAAAAACATTTTTAGTTTTCAACACCATTTTAATTTTTCCTTAAAATTTCACATTCGAGCAGCCAATTTTTTTATTTGTATAACAAGATATCTCACAAAGGAACCAATACCTATCAAACGGGGAAAGAAGGGGAGAACACTTTCGTTTTTTTTTAATTTTAACTGGGTCAAATTTTTAAAAAATGTACATTTACAATGTATTTTTTTTTTAAATGGGTTTACTTTTAAGTTTTTTTTAAGTTTTACTTTTATTCTGATTAACTAAGTTTCGATCCAATATATAAAAATATAAAACATGTAAAATTACTTATAGAAATAAAACAATGAATTTGCGAACTTGACTTGAAATACGACTATTTTTTTTTGTTAAAATTTTTTAAACTTTAAAGGCATCTAAAACCAATAAAAAAAAATAATTCACAACGCACTTTTTTTATTTATCTATCATAAATAGGTATTTGAAGTAAAAAATGTTTTTCAAACATCTTTAAAAATGAGGTTTTGGCCGTCTTTTTAATGTTTGGAACCAATTTGCGGCGCAGCTGTTACCGGAAATCTACACTTAAAATTTAAGCAGATCACAAATATCAAAAAAGTTTTTTAGCTCAGCTTGACGAAGCAAAAAAAAAAAGAAACCAAACATTAATTTTTTTTAATACTATACAGGGTGTCCAGTGCAAGAGTACGAATATTTACACAGGTGAAAGAGGAGGTCGAGTTAAGCAAAAAAATCATATGGGTGGGGGGGGGGTTTATTTTGACACCCTTATGAGGTACGGGGTTATTTGTTATTTCATCACTTTGATTCACACTATTGCTTCTAGCAGAAGAACTAAAGCATTAAAAACTTATTTTCAGAGCTCATTTTAAAGTCAATAAATTAAACTTTTTGACGGTGTATCAACGAACCCACCTGACTTATTTATTACCAAGCTGTGCTCGTTCGAAGACAAAATAAATCCGTTGAATTTCAGAACTTCGCGAATTAAATCAAAATTTGCTTAGCACAAAATTTGTGATTTATTTTAATTGCTTTCCAATGAGATCAAACTCATTAACATATATACATATATGGACATTTCCACAGAAAAGTCTACCGTGGCCAAAAATTTTAAAATTATTAGTAAATTATTATCTTATGATATTATCTAAGAGAAACATTTTTATTTAATTAATTAAGGCAGTTTATACATATCATACATGGGCACACTGCAGTAAATATTTACTGCATTACTAGAAGCAGTAATCAGTAAACTTTTACTGATAATGAAATTCAATTTGCATTACCAGTAAATTTTTACTGATTACTGGAGAAAATTGCAGTAAAAATAAATTTTTACTGATAATGAAATTTAATTTGCATTACCAGTAAATTTTTACTGATTACTGAAAAAATTTGCAGTAAAAATAAATTTTTACTGATTACTGAATAAAATTGCAATAATAAATTTTTACTGCAATATTTTCAGTAAAATTAATTTTTACTGCATTACTAAAAAAAATTGCAGTAAAAATAAATTTTTACTGATTACTGAACAAAATTGCAAAAATAAATTTTTACTGCAATTTTGTCAGTAATCAGTAAAAATTTATTTTTACTGCAATTTTTTTCAGTAATCAGTAAAAATTTATTTTTACTGCAAATTTTTTCAGTAATCAGTAAAAATTTACTGGTAATGCAAATTAAATTTCATTATCAGTAAAAATTTATTTTTACTGCAATTTTTTCCAGTAATCAGTAAAAATTTACTGGTAATGCAAATTGAATTTCATTATCAGTAAAAATTTATTTGTACTGCAATTTTTTCCCAGTAATCAGTAAAAATTTATTTTTACTGCAATTTTTTTCAGTAATCAGTAAAATTTTACTGGTAATGCAAATTGAATTTCATTATCAGTAAAAATTTATTTTTACTGCAATTTTACTGGTACTGCAAAGTGCCCATCTATGATACATATATATTCATTTATCACGATGATAAAATCGTCTGCACTGTTTCACAAATGTAGTTTTTCTTTTTCGTAAATGTTTAGTAAATGTTTCGTAAGCTTTTTTGTTTAAGTAAAAATGGAAGGCATTGGCTAAAGATAATGAAAAAAATGGTTAAGGCAAGTGAAGGACAATATATTCAATTTCCTTTTTAATTACTAATTATATTATTACTGCACTACCTAATTACTTAATTACCCAATTAAACTACAGTGGAAATTTAAGTAACGTAACGCAGATCAAAAAGCCCAATAAAAAAAACCCAGACAAGATTTTTAAATTTTATCACTTGGAAAATAAACTTATATTATTTCAAATCATTCTATAAAAACTTATACACAAAAAGTCTTGGCCAATTGAGAGAGTTTTGCAGATTTTGTAATCCAAGTCAAAGATCACTTCCGTTTTTTTGTAATGTAACGCCAGCACATATTTTTGCTTATATCTTTGAATCCTTAGGGTCGATTGTTGTTATTGTTTTTACTTAATTTAGTTCTACTTAATTACTACGCAAATATAAAAAAACCTTTTTAAAAATTATACGATTTCAATAGTTTTTTTTTAATATTTCTTTGTACAAATCGTCCATAACGCCAATTTGGAAATGCCCATATTCAAAAATAACCAAGTTAGTTTTACTTCAAAAATTTCACTTAATTGAAAACATAAGGATATTATTTTCTACGTAATTGTATTTTGTTAAAATAAAAACTAAAAACTATAAGAACTATCCAAAGTGAAATTTTTGATGTACAACTAACCTTGTTATTTTTAAAGATATGTTTACAATTTGAATGTAATTTTAAAGAAAATTAAATAAATCACAAATTTGATGCTAAAAAATTTTTGATTTATTAAAAAAAAATTGCGCTCAAACTTGAAATTTTCTAGTTGCAACGGATACATATCATCTTTACACGGGCACAGCTCAGTAATGGATTAATCGGGTGGCTTCGTTGATAAACTGTTAGACAGGTCAATTAATTGCCTTTGAAATGAGCTCTTAAAATAAGCTTTCCATAAATTAGTTTTTCTGGTAGAAAAAATAGTATGAATCAAAGTCATGAAATACCACTTAACCCTATATTTTGTAAGGGTGTGAAAATACACCCCCCTCCTCCCATATGATTTTTTACTTAACTCGACCTTCTCTGTAACCACCGTAAATATTCGTACTCTTACACTGGATACCCTGTATTTCGTCGCTCAGAACTGCCCTAATTGACATTTTTGTTTTATTCAGGAGACACAAAAAACTGTGATAAAACCGCCAATATAAAATATTCAAATTTGTGTACATGTAGTTTTAGTCTTCAAGAATATAATATTATAGTTCCATTATATATCAACTCTATACATAATACTAGTTCCATATAAAGTTATATCTATAATAACAAACATAATCTAAAGCAAAGCAAGAATAATACAACAAAATTAAATATGAAAGGGAGTAAGACTGAGAAATTGACATTGAAATCTCATCGCCTCTGTGGTGTAATGCGCTAAAATGCGCACGACAATCATGGCCCGGGTTCGATTCCCGCCGGTGCCATCACAAAGACTTTGCTATAAAATCAGCTAGTGATGTTTTCCTTTTCATATTTAAAATGTTGTTGTTTCTTTAGAAAAATTCGTTAGAGCAATTAATTTTTTTAACCTGACCTAAAGCTCAATAAACGGTTTTAAACTATCAAACAACTAGAATTTGTATTTAAAATGAAGAATGATTTATCAAACGTTTTGAATTTCTATTTAAATCATAGAAGATCAACGTACAAATTTTTGTAGTTACTTTTAAGCTACAATCTGATTATTTAAAGATGTTTAATTTTTTTTCATTTAGTTCTCCTCTAATTTAATTTAAAAATTTGTTTTTTAAAAAAAATTAAAAAAAAATTCAATATAAAAGCTTTTATGGTCTCCAATGCTTTTTACAACAGTTTTGAAAATTCTTTAAAGTTTTTAGTTTTTTTAAATTTCAAATCACTTTTTTTTAAAGACCCTTGCATTCATTATGAACAAAAATGATTTGACGGCTTGGTATTTTTGAAATTTAAAATTTATGTTTTTCTTCAATTAAGCTCATTAGGCTGTAAAAAAATTAAAAAAAAAACCACTTAATGTGCTTTTTTAATTAGCATAAATTTGGTGTTTAGTTTAACACACAAGCAAGCAAGATCATTATAGGCTTCATATTCATGGATTACATCAAGAAAACATAGAAAAATACATTACATTTAATTTATGCTGCAGCGAGTGTTACAAACTTTTTCAAAAGTTGCTCTATTTAAGCTAGATTTCTCAAGTTGTTTTACAACAAGCTTCATAAACATATGTGTCAGCTTTACAAGGAGGGGTGCCCTAAAAATAGATACGCACACAGTGACACACTTTCGAATAATAGCTGCGCTTCAAAGCGGCACTTATGCGGTTTTACAATCGAAAAGTAGCATTTGGTTATTCTGTTTGTACTTAAAATTTGAGTGTCGGCTTAGAAATTAGTTGGTAAGTAACTTAAAGCATACAATGTACGCTTAATTGCGTTAATGCGAAGACGGACAAACGAAATAAAAAGGGAAGTTGGAGAAACTTCAACTCGTTAATACAAGTTTATAGGCGAAATATTTTCAAATTGTTATTTGTGATAATTCAAATAGCTATAATTCTTGACATCTTATCGAAATATTTTCAAACATTGAAGCAATTAAGCTAAGAATGTATGCTACATTTTTAATTTTTAAAAAGTATTCAGTTTTATATTCATTCAAACCCTAACAAAATATCTTCATTAACTCTATGCAGCTGATGTCGTAGTCTGACAGACACCGCAAAACACAATTTCGGGCATTTCTTCGTGAATTTTGTAAATTGTATCAATGAAATAAGCCATATAATTTCAAGCAAATGTCTTTTATATAAAGTTTTAACCTTACATGGGATAATAAACTATGTTTTTATTTAAATAATAAAGGCCTGATATATAAAGAAATTCATAAAAATAACTGATTTTAAAAAGATGTCCGTCAGACACCACATCAGTAATATTGTTAAAACTAAAGAACGTCAGTTGCAGAGGGTTAATAAAACTAATTTTCTGTTTGTTTAAGCTCATTGTAGCGTTAGCTCAGCGTTTACTCAAAAAACGACTCAAAAGTGGTTTTTGATGTAAAAATAAAAAAAGTCAAAGCTGTATTTCTGACTACCTTTCATATGACATAGTAGTGATGGGCGCATGTCACGAATTTAGTCGTGACACGGCGTGTTACAATGAATGACGTCGTGATCGTGAGCGAACCCAACAAAAATCACGAAATGTTCGTGATCGTAAGTGATTAAATTTTACCTCGTGCGTGAGAGTGCGTTACTTCAATTTCTTAAACTTAAACTTCGCTTTCTTCAATTATTTCGCGAAACGTCAGTGACTACTTAACGTAAATTTGGCAACTTTAAATAGAAATAAAAAGCAGAGAAATTGAATTGATTTTCTTTCAATAGAGATATATCTACCTTTTTGTTTCCTCTGCTCCTTTCTGTGAGCTGCTTTTGCCAGAAGATACTCTTGGAAAAGTGTTGTTCTTGCTGCTGCTCTTGTCAGGTGCTAATCCTGCAAAAGTATCAGTGCTGCTGCTGTTCCTGCCTATGTGCTTCTTTAACCAGCTGCTGTTTCTGCGAGAGTGTGGTTTCTGCTACTTTTGTCAGGGGCTAAATGAGCGAAAGCGTCGTTTCTGCTGCAACTCCTGCTTGTGTGCTGCTATTGCCAAAGTGCGTTATCCTGCGTGATCGTGAGTAAAACATAATTAGAATCGTGACCATTCGTGATTAGAAGAAAACACATCGTGAGCGTGCGTGATCATGAGTCAAATAAATTGTTTTAATAGTGAGCGTGCAAGATTAAAAAAGAACACACCGTGAGCGTGAGTTATCATGTGTCAAAATTACTCACGCGCCCATCTCTATGACATAGCATTTATTTGCAAAAAATCTTTCAGTTTTGCGCATAAAGTCAAGCGTCGCCGCGAATAAGCGCCAATCGAATCAAACATGTTTTTTTTTTCTTACTACCGTTAAAAATGCTCTGACTTTGATCTGTATCTGACTTTTTTATATATTGGTCATTCTTTTACAAACCGTACAGATTTGAACAAAAAATGACCGACCCATTTTTGATTTGCATGAAATTTTTTTTTTTTTAAAAACACGTTCGAGGAGTTTTTTTTTATAATAGAGGGCGTTAAAGTTTGAGATTTTCGTGATTTTTGCCTTAGAGACTAATTTTCAAAAATTCATAACTCCGGTTCTGTTTAAGCTAGAGACAATTTTTTGTTTCACTTTGAAGATAACGAAGTAAATTTTAAGAAAAAAATAGTTTCAAAAAAATATATGAAAAATATCATATTCTTATATATGACCACTTAGCGTATTTTAAACATAACCATCGTATTCTGCGTCAAATTTTACATCGAAAACGATTTTTTTATCGATGGAGAAATGATTATTACTATTGCAAAAAAATTAAATAAACTCGCGCGGTACCTGACGTCGGCGCTCCAGTAGCAAAATACACCTCATATTCTTGCCTCATACCGTTGTTCACTGTATTATATGACCAATATAGTATATAGTATGTTTTATAGTTTTAATTTAACAATATTATTTTATTCATAAATAGGCTTTATAGAAAATCGGGTCAAATTTTAATAAACAATAACATTATTTTAACGCCCTCTATTAATCCTCGAACACGTTTTCGTTTTTTTCGATATAGAACCCGTAAAAAAAATTTCATGCCAATTAAAAATGTAGCGGTTAAAATGGTGTTCGGTTTGTATAGGAATGACCCATATACAGGAAAACTTCTTTACATCTCTTTCACCAATAAAAAGGAAATTGAAATCAAATGGTTCGAAGTGCGCCATTAAAATCGATTTTTTCAATGCCGAAAATCTTATAATTTTGTCGCTTACAACGTTATTCATGGTTTTTTTTTTATTTTAGGATGACATTTGCATAATCTCAGAAACTATTAAAGCTAGGGCCATGAAATTTTGTACAAATGAGTTTTAGCCTAATTTAGTACCAGCACAAAAAAAAATTAGAATTCTAGGTCAACTGCATCACCTACCTCCCATACAAACCATATTTTTTTTTTATAAAAGAAAACCCGGATAAAATTTCGTTTTTATGTTTTTGTAGAGTAAATTAAGTTTATTTAACTTCACTTCAGTGTCATGCTAAAAATATTTCAAATCGGATAACTTTTAGATATACATATCTCCTATAAAACAATATTGTCAAATTAACGAAATTTCAAAAAAAATTTTTTAAGAAAATGGTTGATAATACAAAATAAGGTCACATAAGGCCACAACTTGCTTTAAAATATCAATTTTATTTTATTTTTCTTTAACCCTTTCAGACCTGACGCTAAGCTGCTGAGAATTTTTTTATGATTTTTTGGAGTAAATGTTCTTTATATGATATGAAAACATAATTGTAAATAGATTTGTAAAACTTTTTCAAATTAAGTGATTTTTCTTAACAGCAGCTAGATGCAGCTGGCTTTTACAGAAACAGAAGGTAGAAGT
Source organism: Dichetophora obliterata (assembly GCA_963920525.1). Lineage (NCBI taxonomy): Eukaryota > Metazoa > Arthropoda > Insecta > Diptera > Sciomyzidae > Dichetophora > Dichetophora obliterata. Next base: position 194,079,472 of record OY986436.1, read on the forward strand.
ACGATATTTTATGATAGTTATAGCTTTCGACTTTAATAATGCTTAATTAGCTAGATATTTTCTACTTAATTTTACTTAAATTTTCATTCCTTAAAAAATTTACAGTCATATTTCAACGATTTTTCTAATTTTTATTTATTAACAATTTTTATTGTATTTTATATTAAATTAAATGACGATTAAAACACAAAAAAGTTCAAAAAACAAAACCTTGAAATATACTTTGTGCTCGAAGTTATTATTGTTTAAACTTGGCTTTATTTTTTGGTTTTTATTCAGCTTACTTTTGTTAAAAAAGTTTCAACTTTGACGAAATTTATAAAAACAAACCATACAATATATCAAGTTTTTAATACCACATTCAGAATACATGTTTTATAATCTGACGAATAAAAATGTTTTTTTATAAAATTAAACAAAAAAAAAACCCCAAATGTCATCTTAAAATTAAAAAAGCGCACTGTGCGACGCTTAAATTTGTTAACTGATTTTGTCATCAAAACAATAAGGGTAACCCTATGATTTTTGGCAAAATTTTCCTTTCAAAATTGTTGATTTTATATTGTTTACAAATTCAAGTCTCAAAAATAATTTATGTGAACAAATTACCACAACATCTCTTTTTTTAATCAAAAGTTATGGCTTAAAATCTTTTTTCATACCAACAACTATTTAAGTATTATTATTAATACAAATTTGTTTCTGCTCACCCTTTCTCTTCATATTCATTGTGTTTGTGTCCATTTATTCTTACAATTATGGCATGTTGCAAATCGTTGTTTAGAAATATTTGAAGAGTTTGGTTTTTGCTTTTTTATGCACTTTTCATCGAAAAAGTTGCTGTGAATTCGACTTGCTTATGTGTATAATGCCATCTAGCGGAAAAATGTTTGTTTTTAATAGACTGCGCAGTAAAACAATTCACAATTGTGTTTTGCAAATTAACAATTGCATTATACAAATTCACAGTTGCATTGCAAAGTTGTATAGCAACTAAATTGAATTTGGATAACGATTTGCATATTTTCGTAGCGCCATCGATCTGTGAAACTAATTTTTTTTAATAGATTTCATAATTTCTATGAAGCCAAATACGATTTGGTTGGTGGAAAAAAAGCGGCTTTTGGATTTCTAAATATAATGAAATGGACACTGTCTATATTTTTCTTACAGTTTTATTATTCTGTACAAATGTCTTTATGTTGTTTTATTAGTAAAGTCGATAAAACTGTTACAATGGTTGCTTTATAGACTAATTGACAGTTAATTATTTGTCAATATAACTCTATTTATTAACCTCAGCAAACGACTTCATTATATTTTTTTTATAAATTTTGCATCTTTGTAATGATTATTTGACATACGCAATGGCTTTTTTGCGTATGCAGATGCCCATCTGTAGTAAGCAAATTTAAGATTACAAATTCATACAACTCAAATCATAAAAAATATTTTTTATATGCAAATTTCCCATATTTAAAAAGAAAATGAAAATAAAATCTTAAAAAAAACGTATAGAAAACAAAGTTCAGAGTCAAATATTTTAAGAAGAATTTCAAAGGAAGAAAATATTCCATATTTGTTTTGACATAACACAGTGTGTAATTTTTTAAGTCATGGCAAAATAACCATATACGGACATCACTGATAAAAGACAAAAAAAAAACTCCTGTCTCCCAGTTTTGCCCAAAGTCCTCCAGGTTTTTTTTATGGGCCCCCAAAGATGTGGGGCCTCGGTGTCATTTTTGCAAAAAAATTATCATTTTCTCAAGCTCATATCTTGCAAACCGTTCGGAATTTTGATTTTCTCTCTGAGGCAAAATTGTAGCTCTTGTCATAAAAAACAAAAATTGTAAACATATAAAATAAAAAAAACTTTATCTTCAAGGTCAAAATCGCAAAAAACTTTAAAAAATTCATTTTTTTTTACCTTTTTTGCCCTGTTCAGGTCCACAGGTATCAAACCGTTCAAAGTTCAAGGAAATAATCAACCACAAAAATTAATCTAAGATCTCAATAAACAACTTTTTAGAACATATGAACTTCCTAGGAATGATTCTTAACACCGTTTAGGTAGTGCTTAGGTAGCGCTTAGGTAGCCGCAAAAATGAAAGATTTCCCGAAAATTTTTTAATTTCATTTGTTTTTTCTTTACTTCAACATTGAGATACTATAAAGCCTTCTCCCGTAAGTGAAAAGGCATGTTACAGGTTTCATTTTTATACTATTACTGATTTTATTAATCTTAGTTCTTAGATGGTATGGGTTGGCATTTAGAGTCAGGGTTGTAACAAAGAGTAGTAGCATAGATATTTAATAATAATGATTCAGTGTTGTAGGGATTAGTAGTCTCAGCAGGGATGGCACTACAATACTATGTTATCTATTACAAAAATTATAAAAAAAAAATATTAGTATTATGTTTATAATGTTGATGGACTTGCAAATCGCACTCTCTTAAGTTGTGGATCCAAATCGTCGTCCGAATCTGACTCTGATTTAGAACTTATGGTGTCCACAGGCACGTTACTTCAGACTACCCTCCATCATCAGCTCTCATTCTTCAGATACTTCATTAACATCATACAGGGTGATCTTGTGACTCCACCAACATACCTGAAATGAATTAGAAAAGAAATCAAAAAAGGAATGCAAAACAATGCATCAATAAAATTGATATTACCTCTGCAAGTAATGCGTCGAGTTTTTTGCCTTTGTACCGTTTTTCCATGGGCATTGTGGTTTGGTGAAACCGTTCTCCTTGCTCATCGGATTCGGTAGGGAGTTGTTTGATAAAATCGTCAAAATGAAAATGAAGAAAATGCAGCTTTAATATCATTGATATGCCGATTTTCTCAAAATAATACAGCATTTCTTTCACCCATTCTCTTGCTTCCGGTTCCGCGTCTCGATCACTTCCCAAGACTCTGGTGCATACACGCTGAAGGTAAATCCATGCCATTGAATGATTATAATTATGAAGGTATAATTCAAAGTTGCTCTTAAATAGTTTTCTAATGTCAGATTAAGTACGCCTGTTAAATGAAGACAAAAAATAAAGACAGAAAAGAAAACATTAACAAAGTGAAAATAGTACAATGAGGTGAACAAAAATTCGTTTTATATTACTACAATACCTTTTTTAATTTTGTAATCGCTACGCTTTGGGAAAACGCTTTTCGGATAGTCGAATGCGTTTGGACAATTTACAACGGCCACTTCGATGAATTTTTTAACAATTCCCAATTTTATGTGGAGCGGTGGCAGCAAGATGTCTTGAGTATTGTCTATTAAAGGTGCATTCCTCAGTTTATGTTGTTTCATTCGTTCCTCCACACTTCCTCTTGGTCTCCATGAATTACATTGGTATTGATTCAGAGGTGAGCGCCAATTCCCAATCACGAAGACAACAAAAGAATTTTCGAAAGCCGCCCTTATCAATGATCCCTTGCAAAAAGTTGATGACCTCTAAATCATAGCAAATCTTCCATTTATTTTCATAGTATTTGATTTTTTCCATTATATCTTTCAATGTTTCATAGCTTTCTTTCATGTTAATACCCATTGCTAGCGGAATGGAAGGTTTTCGGTTCGACACATGGAACAACACTGCTTTCAAGCTTGAAACAGAACCATCAATAAATAATCTCCACTCACTAGCGATGTAGTTCATTCCCATTTTTACCACCAAAGCTTTTACATCGTTACAGTAAGCGAACGAATTGTCATCATTTAGAGTGTAGAGGCTCTGAAATTCAGCTTGCTGTTTGCTGTACGCCGTAGAGTTCACATTACCATGTGTGGGTTTTCTTTGCTTTAAAAACGCTGTCAAAAATATGGCAAGTCGCTGCGATAGTCCCAATATGGCCACAATGAAATCCATTTCCATTTGTGTTATTAGTTGTGGTCCATCTCTTCCCTCTTGGGGCTCATAATCGGTATCAAATGGATCTTCATAAGTAACACCACTTGCTCTAGTCATTCTTGTAAATTCTGTACTACGATCTTCAGTTGGCGGCCTTGGTGATACAAAATTTTCAGGTGCAAGCACTAGTAGTGTGGCTGTTACAGTTGCTTTATAACTTTTGTTCCTCTCAGCATATCGATTTAGACCTCATGTGTAATTTACGCATGCATTGCAACTGGTTTCATCATGATCACCTGGGAGATTAATCCGGAGTTACCGGCTTACAATACTTCATACTATGTTTGCCTCCACTCAACCATGCCATGAGATTGTTATAACATTGGCGACACACTGTATTAGGTGTGTAATTTTCACCGGTCAAGTCTACTTCGTCGAAAAACAACTTGTATGCTTGAATTGACTAGTTAAAAGATTCTTTTCCTTTTGCAATGTTGTAGAACTTTTTTTTCTGATTTGATGACCGCAAACGTAGCAAAATAAATCAATATTTTCACATTGCATATTGAAATGGTCAGTTGCCAATGTTGTGTGCGAATTATGCTGTAGCACTTTCACTTTTTTTACTTTCACTTTATAACTTTCACCGCTGAGCTCTCGTTGACGTCGCGCTGTATAATGCCTCGATATGAGCGTCGTGTCGCTTTTATATTGTGTGCTGCGTCCCTTGTTGCGTGTGCTGAGCTTACTGCATTGCCTGTGCTGCTGCGGTCGGTGCATGATCGCGTGATACCTAAGCGCTACCTAAACGGTGTTAACCCTTGGACAAACACATGGTTCTGGCCAGGCATATTTCATTTTTGAGCGTTAATTAAACATACAAGACATTAAACATGACAAGAGCTACAATGTGAATTCAATGCAGATGTTTGCTTCCAGGTAGTTTTTTGATAGAAGTTTTTTTGATTTTATATGTTCACAATTTCATTATGACAAGAGCTAAAATGTGTTTCCAGGTTATTTTTTTTTTTGTATTTTGGGTTGTTTTTATGTGAATTCAATGTAGATGTTTGCTTCCAGGTAGTTGTTTGACAGTTTGGGCACGGGAACTCACCCACCAGCTTGAGAATTTTTTATTAGAATGCGGCCTCCTGACTGACAATTAGTTACGTTCAAGGTTTTGAAATTAAATTTTTTTTTAAGAAATCGCTTATTTTCTTACACTTCAATTGTTTTTTTTTACTAGGGCTGTTTTTTGAGAAATCCAGATTTTTATTAAAAAAGTGAGGTTAAAAAATCTTTTTCTTATTTTTATTTTCCCCAATGAATTAGTAAAATTAACATATTTATATACAGATTTATAGCGTTTTCAAAGGTCTTCTCAACGATACCTATCTCAACCAGATCGGATAAGAAATGGGTGAGATATAAGCGATTAATATACTCAAGCTATAAAGGCCTATATCTCAAGAAGTTGGATGCGCCTCCTCAAAAAAACTTTGGGGTTTTAATCAGCGCTGTAAGCCCTACCAGGCCAAAGAAAATTGGCGCATTTTTCATAAAGTAAATTTGTTTGTAAAAGCGGAAAATAAAAAAAACGCTTTTAGGGCCATTTTTCGCTAATTTTTTAAAGTTTTTTGCGATTTTGACCTTGAAGATGAAGTTTTTTGTGATTTTATATGTTCACAATTTTTGTTCTTTATGACAAGAGCTACAACTTTGCTTCAGAGAGAAAATCGAAATTCCGAACGGTTTGCAAGATATAAGCTTGAGAAAATTATCATTTTTTTGCAAAAATGACAGCGAGGCCCCACATCTTTGGGGGCCCATAAAAAAAACCTGGAGGACTTTGGGCAAACTGGGAGACAGGGGTCTTCTTTTCATCACGTAGAGGTGTCCGTATATGGTTATTTTTTTCGTGTTGCACTTTGTAATCAGCCCAATTCTGAATGATTTTTCCCGGGGAATCGGAAAAAGGAGTTTTCATTTTTAAGATAGCACTTAAAGATTTTGATGCTCGGATTTTGATGACCTAAGAAACTGCAAAAAATTATCTAAAAAAATTACAAAAATGACCTAAAAACAGTAGAAAACGACCTTAAACCTGACAAAAATTACCTAAAAAACGCAAACAATTGCATAAAAAATTGCCTTAAAAAAAACATTACTAAATTAAAATATATTTTATACTAGCTCATACTTTTTTTATATTAACTCAGTATATACTGATATTTTATCTAACATTTGTTTCATTTTTCTACTTACCCTTTTGTCAGTTTCACCACGCGCAGAGCTTTTTTTCATCGAAGTCTATAATACTATTACCTTTGTGAAGAGGTAATGTTTTTGATTCAAGGGTCTCTAGTGTTTTTAGTACGAAAAAAATTATTTTAAAATTACAATTAAATTACTTCAAAAACCAAAAAATGCTCTAAAAATTAAAAATATCTAAAAATGACAATAAAATAACTTAAAAAATCTCTAAAAATGACCAAAAAATGTCCTAAATCTAGTAAAAATGACCTGAAAACTAAAAACGATAAAAAATGACGAAAAAATGTCCTAAAAACTTTTCATATTTGGAATTTAGGAAACATTAATGGACGTTTTAAATAAGAAGGAAATGTATTAGAAGCAGCAGAAAAAAGATGACATGTCATCGAAATCCTAGCCCTGCTCATGATTATTGACGGTTGATGAACAAATTGACATAAAAAATTTCCAAAATATTCTAAGAAGAATTTCATCTAGAATTATTTTAAATATTGTATTCTAAATGATTAGGCTTTATAACCTACACATGTGATGAGGTTTTAAATGGTCAAAATTTCTTGAGACGATGCCCAGCAGTTCAAGTCTGAAAGAAAGCTTGAATGAATTCTGCACGATTTTTCTTCTTCTTTAACGAAACATGCTGATTCGTTTATACATTTCGTTGACGAAAATCTCATATAAAAGTTCAAAATTCGTGCACTGTTTGAAAACTTTCTGTTTTCGATGAACGAAAAAAGACCGATTTATTAAAGAATTATCGACAAATATATCTCATGCAGCAAGTTTCTTAAAGAAATTATCAAGAAATATTCGTGCACGATGTCTTAGACAGCAAGGTGTTTAAAATATATTTTCTAATATACCTTTGTTGTCCTCAACTATTGACACACACTACTAAAAACCTTATGTAGAATCAGTTAAAATTTGATAAATTTATGGCGTAATTTTTAAAAATAAGATAATTTTTTATAAATTAGTTAAAAAGTATATATATTTTATAATCAATCAGCCATTATTATCGAATTAAGGAACAAAAAATATCATGGGCTTCTAACAAATATCTTTGCTTTAACTTTCTTATCTTATCCTAGCAGCCATCTTAAAATATTTAACACAAAACTACTCATGGCTTGAAATCTCAAGTGCTTAGTAGTTAAAGATGGTGCACGTTGTTTTTTTGCAACGTTGTTTTTCGTGTTTACTCAAATAATTTTACTCAACAAATCTTGAATACCTCTCAATCTGAAAATTTTACGGAAAACAATAGTTAAATGCGTTAGTAAAGTAGTTGAGAAAGAAGACTGTTTATTGTGACTGTTTATTTTTTTATTATTATTATTATTAGTGATTACTACCCGGGATACGATATTGGTATTCATTCAAGCTCATTTTTGCCCAACACACTTTTGCTTTTCAATATAAAATCGAAAGTTTGCAGCTGAGTATGATGACTAACAATTATTTTTAAATCTTTTGAAATACTTTTATTTGCACAGCTTTAGCTAGCTGATTAAAAATGCTCTCGAGTAGGAAGAAAACATCAACCCGAAACGCTGCGTTTAAGAACAATTTCAAGCAAAAATTTATCTCAAAACAATATACATATGCATACTTTTTTTTCTTTTATAAAACCTTCGCTTCTTTCTCAACGCTTATCACTAAAAAATATTGTTTTGGTAGAATGTTTGTTACATTATCTTTAAAGCCGGTTCGTCGTACTAAGATAAGAGTTGTTTTGGTTTTACATAATCTATTTAATTCCGGTACATAGATTTTTAAATTTTTAAAATTCCAGAAATTCAAATGTAAATTAATGTAGGTAGATTAAATAAAAGTAGACATAATAGATACGAGCTCTTTATCTTTATATATAATAAATTTTGACACCATTTACGCTTGTTTGTCTATTTTGAATTTTTGAGTAAAGTAGATTTTCATTTATAAAGTCAAAGCATATTTCTTTTTCATTATAAATTTGCTGAAATAAGAATTTTGAAATAAAAAAGATTTATTTTAAAAAAAATTCAATCTGACACATTTAAGTGTCTTTTTTTATGGGCGCTTAAAGTTGCCAAAAAACTGTGCGCTAAATAAAGGATAAATATATAAATAAAAAACACGAGGAATGTCTAAAAATACAATTACACTTTCTTGTTGGGCTTTCTTATTGCACTTTTTTATATTGCAAACAACAAAATTGCTGCATTCATTGGATACTCAAGCAATTAAACTTACATTTAATCGAACTTGTTGTGTTTTTGTTAACATTTTATTGTATTTCCACAAGAAATAATATCATGATTCATGTGACAATCTAATCGAGCCGATTATATACCCTACCCACAGACTTGTCAGGACAACTTGAGCACTCAAGATTTGCGTCTGCACCAGTTGCGCGCTATTGTTTCGAGTATTGCTGCTGATGTTGGCCTAGATGCTTCCAGCCTAATGCAGGGCGAACTCGATGCTTTGGATCAACGTTTGCAGGACTGCAAAGAAACTATTACCACGCTCGCCAATGTGGCCGAGACTCAGGAAAAAGAACGCAAAGAAATCGAAGAAAATGTGACGTCAGCCAAACAGTATTTCAACAATGTGCAACAGGTGAGTGGCGTTAGCTGTTTTGTAAATTTTAAAGTATTTCCTAAGAAAAATAAATGACAGAAGATAAGAAAATTACGGAGCATAGAAAATATTTCGGAACTGTTTGTTATAAAGTAATAGATTTCTGTTTTTAATTGTCAAGAATCGAAGAGAAATATATTTTTAGGAGCCATTTTTTCGTGAAAAGTGGAGTTTTGGCAAAAATTAAATTTGTTTCTTTAGCAATAACTATGTATCGGCTCTTTGAAGTACCTCCTAGTGGAATAACACGTAATTCATAATGGCCTTAGTGTGTAAAATGTACACAATCACCTCACTTGTGGTATTTTGTCGGGCAATTCCATTTCTTATAGTTTCTGACATTACATTTTTTTTTACAATTACACAAGCCAATATTTTTACACAAAAATTTATTTTTATAGGTTTATTTCAAACCCTTACAGCTCACGGATTTCTATCTGTTGAGTCGAAATATTTGGGGAATCATTATAACATAAGCCCAGGTTTATTTTGAAGGAAAGACTCGATCAACTTTTTTCTTTTCTATGGAGCATTAGGCGCCTTAATATACATAGTTGTAGATTTACATAGTTAGTTCATTAATTTTTTTGGAACGCGAAACCAATCCTTATGAATATTTAATAGCGCTAAGCCATAACCTCATTCTATTAGATCTTTATCGATTTTTTAAAACAGTATAGTCAAAGCTGATGTAAATTAATATATTTTATGTATTAAATGAATTGCAACGAAAAATCTTGGACTCGTAACTGCATACATTAATTGGTGTACTTGAGACAAAGTGTCACCGCTAGTATTTCAGGAGAACACTTTTTTAAAACCACTTTGTAGTAGTCACACACAGCTTAAAAAATCGTAAAACTGACAAATGTACAAATGAAATTCACTTTTACGTTCATTTAACAACACTGTTCATTTAACAACAAAAAGACACACGAAGATGCTGAGAACGTAAACTTAATTTTTGGTCGTAGAATTTATTGGCATACTCAGTTTTTTCCAATCAGATCAAAATCTCGAGATATTTGCGAGTGAAATTAAGTCACATTTAGGCCCATTTTAGTTATATTTTCCTTATTTTTGGAGAACAAAAATTTTGAAAATCATAGATTACACAAGACTAACTTGATTTTAACGTCTGAGGTATTTTCGAAAATACAATACAAAGTAATTGTTAAAATACTATAAAAATTTTTTTAAATGAAGGTCAAATGATGGTCAAATAACAAACATTTGCATATCTCGAGAATTTGATCTGATTTGAAAAAACTGAATATACCACAATCTAAAATCTACTACCGAAAATTAAGTTTACATATCTCGGCGTGTTTTTTTGTGTCTTTTCAAAAGTTGAAAATTTAGCTACAGTGTAATTTAACGAACAATGAAGCATTGCTTATCATCGCATCGTCAGCATGCTAGTGCGTTAGCAAAAATACATAGGAAAATAGTAAAGAAAACCATTTATATTGTATTATATATAACTTAATGTCTGCTAAACAAACTAAGCATGCACATTGTACAATTTTCAATTTATCTTCGTGTTATGGTTATTAAATAATTTGGAATATCTGTGCTTTTATTTAATATATAAAAAATGTTTAATTGCTAAGGGGGGGTTTGAACCCCCCATATCTACTGCATTGTTTACCACTGTATATATTAGGGCCGTCCAGAATTCTTGCCCGTGCGTCGACAGAGGGCAGGCAGTGCACTTTGTCGTCTGCTCAAGGTTGCCAGTATTGTGGGAAAAATCCCATTCGTGGTAATTTTTAATTGGTCTTGGGATTTTTTTTTTTGGGAATTCCCATGGTATTTTTTAATTCAGCGTGGTATTTTTTAATTGGCGTGGGAATTCAGCGTGGTATTTTTTAATTGCATGGGAATTTGGGAATTTTTTCTTAAAAAGTTTTTTTTCACTTTTATTAAGCAAAATCTTAATCATAGTATTAGATGATCGACGTATATATACAGTAGAGTAAAGCTATAAGTTTACGCTGTACATTTTTTCGAACTTACTCTTAATATAAATGAATAAATTACATATTTGTTTTAAGAACAAGTTGACATCACAAAATTGCATAAAAACGAATAGCGCATTCTTTTCTGAAAAAATTCTTAACTTAAAATTCTTACCTTTCTGAAAATTCCACATTTCTGCATGCAAGCGTTAAGCTTACAAAAATTATTTTAAAAGTCCAAAAAAAGTGAAATATATAAGACTACTAAAACAATAATAGACAATATTTGCAAGTTTACTTATCGAATCCAATATTCAGCAATTATCTGTTAAAATCAAAATTAAATAACAGTTGCCATAAAAAATTTCTATTTATTTTATTTTGTTAATTTTTTATTTCTGAAGTCACTTATGTATGTTATTTTATATGAGAAATAAGTACCTACATTTTTTAAAAATTATATTGTGTTGAAATTAACTGTTTATCTCTTTACAAAACACAAATATATCTTTGAAAACTAATATTTAATTTATTTTGTTTATTTTCTATTTTTAAAGTCACTGACATTATTTTATATTAGAAATAAGTGCCTAATTTTTTGAAAAATCATATTGTGTTAAATTCACTGTTTATCACTTTACAAAGCACAAATATCTTTGAAAACTGTATACATATTTTATTATGGTTAGTTTTTATTCTGAAGTCACTTTTATTATTTGATATTAGAAATAAGTACCTAAATTTTTGAAAAGTCATGTTGTGTTAAAATGAATTGCTTATCACCTCACAAACCACAAATATTTTTGAAAACAATATTTTTATTTTATTTTGTTTATTTTTTATTATTTTATTTTTATAAGCATACTATCGTTTTAGAAATTATTAAATGGATACATACAAATAAAATTCACGATCTCAAATATAAGACGAAAACATGTGATATGTGTAACAATTAACTTTATGTGAAACAATTTGTATGTTCCCAACTAGAACTGATGGTCCATATTTGGGTTGCAGCGACGTCGTAGCGTTTATTTTTGTGTCAACATTGACATGATGTTATGTATTGGTTACGTTACAGAGATCCCTATTCTTCGAAGGTGGTGCAACACAATGCCGACATTGTTTTAGTAAAAATTACTTTGAAGTTACTTATTACATTTTAGTATAAATGCATTATAGAGTGACCAATTTTGTTTACAGCCATAATTATTATAAATTATTTTATAATTAGAATTTATATAAAATATAAGAGTACAACATAACATTAGGTGTTTTGGATATTTTTTGGAGCTAAATGTAAATGGGAAAGAAGATTTTCGGTAAAAAACAGCCAAAACTTCTTAAAAATTTAAGCGCAATCTAAATTCAGAAATTTTTTAATAATTTCATATATTAATAAAAAATGTTTTAAAAAGTTTTGTGAAGAAAGTACTGTACACAAATTTCAGGAATAGTTTTTAATGTAAGCAATCAATCTATATATATATAAAATAGGATGTGTGTATGTATGTAACGTATGGACTCCAAAACGGCTGGGCCGATTTTGATGAAATTTTCAGGTAATGTTCATCTTGGTACGGTGGGTAACATAGGCTATATTTGGACCCGATAGGTGGCGCTGGGGTGGACTTATATCGAAAATTTAAATTTATGGACCAATTTAACTGAAATTCAGAATGTATGTTTGTTTGATCATAAGAAAATAATTTGTGTATAAATGGACACGGTAGGCGGCGCTGGGGTGGACTTATTTCGAAAATTCGATGGCGTGAAAAATATATAAATACTTTTAATTTTATTTTATAACGAGGGGCGTAGCGAAGCACACCGGGTTCAGCTAGTAATATATAAAAGAAATTTCATGTTTATTGTTAGGAAAATATAATAATAATTTGCGGACACAATTTTAAATACAAAGAGCCTACACTTGGGTCGCAATTATTTAATCGTTACAAAATGATAACATCTTAAGTTATTATTCCATAGTTGAGTGATGCATTTTTTAAAGGTAAAACTTGATAAATCGTTACAACATTCCGTGACCTAGTGGTAAAGTAGTATTATAAAGGAAAGTCACATTGAAGGCTTTATTTAAGAATAGGAATTTTTACAAATAGGAATTTTTACAAAGTTTTTCCATAAAATATTATCCAAATCAGTTTTTCTGCAACGTCATCATTTAAAAGAAATGTATATTAAGTAACCTGTGGTCGCAAAATTCTACTTGGGTTATTTATTTGTTATAGTTTTGAAACAAAGACAATAAATGCAAAATTTTTAACTATCGACGTGTCTATTTATTTCTGCTTATTTAAATGCAAAAATTTCTGGTATTTCTAAACTTTTTAAAATTTCTTATATACATATGGGATTTTTCGTGGTATTATTTAATACGTATGGGATTTTTTGTGGGATTTTTAAATGCATATGGAATTTTTGGTGGTATTTTTAAAACGCGTGGTATTTTTGTGGTAATTTTAAATTATCGTGGGATTTTTTTTGGTATATTTTAATTGCTGTGGGAATTTTTTTTGTTTACCTTTACAATGGGAATTTTGGTGGTATTTAATTTATGTGACTTTGAGAAAAAGGTAATTTTCGTGGGAATTGTTACGAATTTTGGCTGGCAACCTTGCGTCTGCTGGATGAATTCGTGAAGCAGGGGTTCTCAAAGAACACGTGAGAGCGAGAACAAGCTGTAATGAAAAAGCTGTGTTGCACATTCTGCATATTTTTCCTTAAAAGGGTTTTTATTATTTGACATAGCTACAAAAAGCGATGTTACTTTGACGTATAATTACTTCTTGCAGCGCGGTTTTTCACATATTTGTTTGTTTGTTTGTTTGTTTGTTTTTGTTTAAACTTTAGGGTAAACGTACAGCCTTTAATATTCAAGGTTCAAAGATAAAATATATAACAAAATATCAGCTATGTGGCGAATACTGATAAAATTGTGTAACCTTTTTTCGCAGGTACAATTAGAACCTCTCACATGGCAGAATATCAGACAAATTTTAAGTTTTACTTTTGCGTAAAATAATAAAAAATAAAATATATATACTTTTTTTTTCTCAAAATCTTAACAGTCAAAATATTACTAAAATTTTTTGTTTTTTATGACAAAATACATACTCTATACGGTAACTGGATAATTTACACAGTATTTACGATTTCAGCTATAAGACGCCCGATTTTTATATCACTGAGCATGCAACATTGATTTTATGCAGCTCTGAGTACAATGAGCGCAATTATATTTTTCGCAAGGCAGGCGCTCATGCTAGGGGTACCATGCAACTAATTTTTTAAGAATACAATTGATATATTGTTAATTCAATATATTAATACTTCTTCTATCAAACATAATATTATTCTAATATTTATAATAATACGATTTAAAATTACAGAAAACTTCTTCTTTAAATTTGACCTTAATATAAAAAATAAATAAATTTATGAAATGAACAATTCAATTAAAGTGTTCAGTCAAAAATTTGTTTTTGGGAACCGCTAACTTGGAGAATATAATTTTAATTGTTTTCCTTGCCTCGAAACGCTATCTTAAGGCCGAAACATAATAGGCTCGAGCTGGCTGCAGCTAATGTCAAATTCTATACAACTACATAGAAATGATGCGTACAACCTATAATTGCTCAAGTCAGTTTTTTCGTCAAGTTTCGTTAACTTGATCTGGCTGCAGCCAATGCAATGAAAATCGAATGTTCCGTAAGGAATCAGCTGATTTTTCTTTCAAACAAACTTAAATAAAATTAACATCAACTTATTTTCGCGATTCATTCCTATTATCACAAATTCAACTGAACAAACCAAAAAAACTAATTAATATAAAAATTGACGAATTTTTTTAATGACTTAGGGCCAGTACGAGTTTAAACTTTAGTCAAATTAAACCTAGCTTTACTCACCAACGTTTAAACTCGGTTTAATTGTATATTTTAGCATTCGTTGAAGTTAAATTGACTTAAACTATCAAATAGTGTGTTTGCTTTTTGCCTTAACAAAGTTAAAACGTCCAATTTGGTGAGTTTAGGACTGCTCAATTTGACTAGACCTTAAACTCGTACTAAAAAACTGGCCCTCAAAGACGAGCTCGATCATGTCATTTTGGTCAAATTGAGTATTTGACAGAACTTGAGCTAGCTTTTCGTTGATTTTTGACATTAGATGCAGCCAGCTCGAGGCTATTATGTTTGAGCCTTTAATTTCAAGATTTGAGCAGCTCAAAATATACTGACGTTTGAGAAGTCAAAATTCTGATATCAGCGTTAAATAATGTGTTAAATAATGTGGTGTTAAATAATGCGCCTTGCCTCCACATTGCATTAAAAGCATTTTTAAACCACAATATTATTAAACTCAATTTGATTTTACACACTAGCTGTCAGTTATAAGATATTTTTAGAACTTTTAAAAGATTTAGTTTATAAAGTATTTAATAATAAAAATGTGGTAACCCTGTATACAAAAATGAGCTATATTAGGACTGTCGTAAAGCAGATTCTTACACTCACCATCAGTGCTGCCAGTTAGATTCAGCTAAGTTCAGATAGATTCAGCTTATTTTTTTTCGAAAATTGTGTTTTAGGAGCTAGGAGATTCTTTTTCAAGCTTTTTTCTTTTAGAGCTTAGCTATTTTATACTACTACTTTTATTTATTAAAAAAGTTCAATATTTAACTATATATTTGAAAATTTAAAAAAAAAAATTATCAAGAATACCTTTATTCAATATCCATACAATTTTATCAATTTTCTTAAATATTGTGTACATAAAATTGAATAAAGACAGTTTTTAATATTTTTTTATGCAGCAATACATTGCATTTAAAATCAATCAATATGCTTGATAAACTGATTAAATATAGCAGTTGTGTTTGCTTTTAACTATTTTCTTGTTTTAGTTTACAAAAAATGGTTAGCTCTTTTAGCTACTTTTGTTGGCAATTGTAGCTACAGACTCAGCATTTTTCTGGCAACACTGATCACGATATAAATAGCGCTTTTTCTTACGCTCTTTCTCATTCTCTTCGTGCATGTCTCTAGTTCCTTTTACCACCAAATTCATCCAGCATATGCTGTTACCCGTGTTGCTTGCTGCGGGCAGGCAGAACGCCCGTATGGGCAAAACGCTTCGTTATAGTCCCATTTTTTGTTAATTGCCTATCATTTGTTTTAGTGTACATATAGAGCAAGTACCTAAATGTTTTCTATAAATTAAAGAACACAAACTTTTGTACTCTCCTAGGAGCTTAATTTGGATAAAGCTATAAGACTAAGTAAATACTTAATCTTACTCTTAGTTTAATAATAATGTTCATGGAATGTATACCAAAATCATAGTAAATCTTTAATTTTAGCTCAAACCATAAGGTTGGCTGGCGAAGTTACAACAATGAATTGTTATAATTAAGAGCATGTTCAATACAAAGTGTTCAAGTTTTATTTATAAAATCTTTTTTAATAAATATATTAATAATAACTGAAGTTCACAAAAGTTAGTTAATAAAACAGATTATTTATAATTTATGTAAGTTTATTTGAAGTTACGCTCTATTAGCATATTCCGAATACTTATCCGAGATAAGTTTAGTATGTTTTTTGATTGAGAGCAATGTTTTCGTAAATTTAATATTATGAAGGTTGATATAAATTAAGCTAATTTTAAACTTGTTATCAGTACAGCATTATTTTTGATTTTAACATTGAAGAAAAATCTGTTTATGTTTTTCAGATACAAATTCCAAATATATTTGCTCAACAGATAAAATCGACAAAATCTGTTAAAAGTTTTTTTCTAAGCACAAAAGTTTTTGAGATAAAGCTTACAACTGATGAACTTAAAGTTAGAGCGAATTTATTTAAAATGTATCTGAATATATAAAATTTTTTTAGTTATTTTTGTATTTAAATACAAAGCATGTTAATGTGTTTACATGTTAAGTGTGAAATTAGTTATCTTAAGGTTAGTTTAGAAATTTTAAAATATCGTCTTCTCTGACCCGCAAAAGCACTCAACAACAGCAACAACAACAATAAAACGAGGGGCAATATGGCATTATGTTAATAAACGTTTGGTCTAACAGCCAATTTTCTAATTAAGCCTTCTTGGTGAATTGTTCAATTACAAAACCTTATCCTGTTCCTGAAAAAAAAAAACATTTAATTGTGCCACACCACAGTTTAGGCACGATTAGAATCAAATTTAAACTAATTACTTATTGATTAAAATTCCTAATTGTTGCATGTTTAGCAAAAAAAAAAAAAACAAACACCAAAACAATTTTAGCCAAAACAACAAAGTGAAGCTTATTTTTCAAATCTAAACACACATACGACGACTTTTTACAGACTAGAACTTCAAAGGATCGATACACTTTAATTTGTCTAAATTAAGGTGGAAATTCCCACACATTGAATCAAGCCAACAACAGCCACAAAAAATATAATGTATACTAAAAAAAACCTACTCAGCTTTATGGGGTGGTCTCTAATCCACGTGTAGCTAAAGTGAAAGTGTGTAAATTTGGTGAAAAACTTTTATCTTTTCTCTCTCCAAAATTTTTTGCTTGCTTTGCATTGTCTTTGCTGGTTGACCTCAACTCAAACTCCATTACTGGCTGACGCTTGTCTCGTTGACGTATGTTTGCCGTCTGTTTTGTGTGTCTGTCTGGCGATGAGGTCATTGCCAGCTGAAGCTATATTAGGTAAATGGCAGAAATTGCATTTAACGGTACTTATAATTTAATAAAGAACGTCAGTCACAGGCGACGCCTTATTTGGGCCAAAAGTAAAGCCATTTATGTGCGAGGGAGTAATAGTCAAGTAAGATGTTAGCTGCTGCACAGTGGGTCCAAGTACTAGTGTTCCACTCAGACTAATTTTCT
The DNA here is from genome assembly GCA_963920525.1 of Dichetophora obliterata. Taxonomy (NCBI): domain Eukaryota; kingdom Metazoa; phylum Arthropoda; class Insecta; order Diptera; family Sciomyzidae; genus Dichetophora; species Dichetophora obliterata. The sequence goes on from OY986436.1 coordinate 194,097,104, forward strand.
GGATCTACAGTTTTAGCTTTCGAATTTTTTTTTTATTAGATTTTGAATTTTATATCAACCTGTACCAGCCGTACTTTCGATTTTAATTTTTTATTATTTTTTTTTTTGTATATAACAATTTAAGAAACTAGTCATTCACATATTTTTCTCTTTTAATCAATGAAACTGAGGGCAAATTCATAAGAAAAGTAGAATGAATGTAAAGTTTGGCCCAATTTTGTATTTTCATTATCTATTTGCAAAATTTTTTTATTAAATTTTTTGTAAATAAGGTTTTTAGCCAATTAGTTTATTCGTATTTTTTTTTTATTGTCGAGCCATTTTTTTAGTTTACCAAAAACTAATGCCGTTAAACCTTTAGAATCATAGTTCAGTTACTCAAAAAGGATGAACTTTACAAAAAAATTTTGTATAAAACAAATAATGCAAATATTCAGTTTAGGAATAAGGGAGAACGGGGTAATCCGGCGCACTTTTTTTTGTTGGTCTTATTTCACGGTTGTGATCGTTTTTCGTCTTATATTGACATTAAAATCAAAACTTCTTTGATTAAGCTACTTCGATCAAAGATACTTACAATGTGAGACATACCATTAACAAATTATGAGGGATTTTTCTAGCACTAAAAATTTGGGGTAATTTGGAGTACCGTCATTTTCAGTATATTTCATGGAAATTCAAATGTAATATACCAAATAATATGCATCAACAGTAATCTTTTATGTTATATACGTGTTTTGTTTTAAAGTTGGCATTGTTTGAACAGCTGCTCTTTCTAGCTTCAGTGACAGATTTTCTTCTTCTCACGTCTCGTTTCCGCTTCAATCTCATTGAAAGATTTTGCTGACTTTTGTTACTTTTGACTCTTACGGTGCTTGTGCGAGGTGATGCTCGTGCAACTGTCTGAAATTATATAATATTTGACCAGTTTGGAAGTGAAACAAAAAAACAAGCCGAGCCGAATCGTTTGAAATGAGCCAGCTTACACCAGACCACATTTCAGCATTTCTGCTCAAAAATAATAAAACCATGTGAATCAACTCGAACAAACGAATATCACGTGTCTAACTTAAGTTGTTTTATCACTTTTTTCACTTACCATACATTTTCATTAATACTTAAAACGACGTTTTTCAATGAATTCCGTAAATGAGATGAAACTAAAACCGAAAGTGAAAAAAACACGCTTGTAATACTCAAGTATAAACAAACAACTGAATGGGTTGAGGTTACTCAATCCAATACGGCTCAACGCTCAGGAGCTATTGTGGCACTACTTACTTTTTCCACAGTGTTGCCATATCTAATGATATTTCGACTGCGCCGGATTACCCCGTGCGCCGATTACTCCTTTTTTCGCGACGTGTACATTTTTTTAATTTTTTCGTTTCATTTTTGTTATTAAAAAAAGGCCAAACTTTTATGGCCAAAAGTTCAAAGAGGCGAAAATACGGCTAAAAACAAATTTTAAAAAAAAATTAAATTTACACGTATTCCTTGGCTTATTCTTTAAATTTTTTTTAAACAGCATTTTTTATGACAGCGTTTTGTAAGGTCAAAAATATCATTCGATCAAAAATCATTCGAAAAACTTTGGTTTTAGCAAAAATTAGTGCAGTTGCAAGAAAAAAACGTTGATATTTTTGCGAAGTACAAAATGCTTACTACTATTTTTTACTACCGGACAAAGAATTCGTATGAGTTAAGTTACTAATAGTAAATTATTACTTCCCTGGTTTTTCACTGCAATGAAAAAATATTTTTTAGTTTTTATAAAGTTTTCGTACTATTTTCTGTAAAGTGCATAACCAATTTTTTTGTGAATGGTGTTTTCTATAACCGCAAATCTCGTAATTTTTCATTCAGTTCATTGCTAATTTTTCCAAAAATATATTGGCGTTTGTAATCCAGAAATAGTTAGAAGTATAAAAACGAGTGATATTTTTTCAATTTATACTAGGGAAGTCAATCCGGGATCCCGGACGATTTAAGCCTCCTTAAATACCGGGATTGTCTCTCTGAGATCCCGGGATTTTTAAATAAAAAAATTCTATTACAAATATTCATGTAAATCCAAATATTTAATTTTAAGTTGATATGAATATGGAATTGGCGGAGTGGCGACCGTAGCCTAGTGGGTAGAGTGCGTGGCCCCTAAGCTAAGGAACCGCGGTAGCCCGGGTTCAATTTCAGCTCAGACAGAAAAGTTTTTTCAATTGAATTAATTTTTCTGTTCGGTCGTCACCTCTTTGCAGACAATGGCAAACCTCAGAGAGTAAAAATTGCCATGTAAAGCTTCTTGAGAACATAAGCCGTTCAGAGTCGGCATAAAACACGTAGGTCCAGTTCTCGGTCATTTGTGATCAAACATTTAACAATAACACGCAATACACGCAAAACACAATTGATTAATAGAAGCTAGGTCAAAGTCCTTCCAAGGGCTAAAATGGCCAGTTTTTTTTATGAATATAGAATTAGAAAAACCTCATATTGAGGCTGAAAAAGATTGTTAGGACGATGAGTAAATCACTGGAGCAAAGACTTGCAAAGTTTTAGAAGAATTTGCAACATCGGGAAATCACCAATGTATTTAAAAATTGTAAGATAATCTGACTTAGGAAATAATTTTGTTTTGTGGTGAAGACAATCGTGATCGAAACTTACAAATTGCTTACGATTATCGTACAAATATTTCTACAACTAGCATAGCATCAGAACGGTGCTTCTCATCAGCGGGCTATATATGTAATAATATCCGAACAAAACTCTCCAATAAAAATTAAAACGTGTTGATCAGCTTAATGATTACTTTAAAAATAATTGAAACAAAAAATGTAATTTTGAAAAGTCTTTTCCCAACCTTAATTTGCCTTTAACACAAGAAATCATGAAGACGGTGTACAAAAAAAAAAAGTGTAACATTTTTATAGTTTATACCTTAAACTGTTCTGTATTTTATTTTTTATATTTTTTGTTCTGTAACCCTTTCAATGGCTAGGCTAAACTAAGAACAAAATCATTTTTTGAGGTAATATTCCTACCATTAAAATCCAATGAAAAAAACGTACCTTTGATTTAAACCTGCGCTACTTACGTTTTGCAAGCTTGTACAAAGAAAGTATTATTTTGCTCCTTTACGGCACAACGTCTTTTTTTAATCCCTTGAAGGTTTTTCAATTCTTTGGATCTTTGTTGATTAAACCCTCTTAATATTTTTATCATTTAGGCCAAAAAAATTTAAAAAAGATATAAATTTGCGTTTTGTTCGGTTAATATTTTCTTATAAAATAGGCCCAAATTTTTTTTTTTTACATTTCTTCGGCACAAAATTGAAAATCCAACTGACTATTATGTCAAATGTCTCTCTAAATTAATTTTTATTATGTTGGTTCATCTTTCTTTCATAGAACCAAATGATTTAATTTAAACAAAATCTTTGCAAAATAAATACATATAAAAATTACTTTCTGATGTGTCCAATATATTGGGCAAATCCACTGAAAGGGTTAAATTAATACAATGTGCTAGCCATTAATGGTATTTGTTTTTTTGTTTTTATTAACAATAAGGGTATTCACAATTGTGTGGTATACTAGCATGGTTTTTTTTGCCATAGTTGAAAACCATAATTATTATCACCCTTTAAAATAGAATTTGTGGTTGGGAATCTCCCACTATAGCTTTTTGTTACTATGTAAATAAATTAACTATCCAATTTGATATATTTTATTAATATATGGCATAAGAAAAGCTTAACTTGCATTTTGAGCTTGTTTCATTTTAGCAATTAGAAAATAACTGTTTATGGAACTTTTAAAACCACGCTCGTTAAACATATCATTGGGCTACTTAAAATTATCACACTTTTGCTTCTTAGAGATTTCATGTAAAACAAAAAAAAGATAAAAAACGCTCGGTAAAGTGTGGTATAATTGTGAATACCCTTAATGTGTATTGTTTTGTCCTTGTTACTTTATAAATGAATGAATTTACATTTAAGAGTTTCGAGTAATGAATAACAAAAAATTGTATTAAAAAAGTTTTGAATTATGTACTTCTTAAAATTTCCAATCCCGAACTAATCCCGGGATTGAGAAAAGCTTCCGGGATTGAACTCCCTTATTCATACATATCGAATGCATCAGTATGAACTTATATCGCAAGCAATGTTTTTATTTATTTTTTCAATTTCTTCTATTTAATTTTTAAACTTTTGATTTATATTTTTAATTATATAATTACGAGCTTGTTCAAAATGCAAGCTTTTGTTATTGCTGTTATTTTATTTGTAGCAACTATGGTTTGGCTGAATTTTAATAATAATGCGTTATAATTTCAATAATGGTCATCATTGTCGCATACGTTACACTCAATTTTAAATATTCTTTATATATTTTGATCATAGAGAGAAATTAGCACAATTATAATTTCTAAAAGTGACCGTGAGGTCACTTACATTACAACTGAAGAACTAGAATTTTAGTAGACATATTTTAAACATATTAAAATGCTTACGAAAGGCGCATGCGTTACTATGTCCCTTTTTACATTCGTTATATTTTTACAAATTTAAAATGGAAATTCTAGCCAGACAAATTGATAAATAACTAAATTACCAATATATAAATAAAAAAAATATTGATACGTTTGCTAAAATTCTACGACCAGAAGAGCAATTCGGGTGAAAGAGTAGTGCTTTGTCCCACTGTGCGTCGTGACAAGCGACCAGCGTGGACTGATTGGTATGCCAGATGTTGGCTAATGCAATTAGTTGATAGAGTTAATGCATGCAAAAATTTGTGTTGGAAATCATAAAGAGAAATGAGGGGAGGAGGAAGAGGGCGTGGACAGCAGGTGTTGACTACCGCCGAGCGGTGTTATTTACAGTTAAAACAGTATCCATCAGTTAAGTTGACGTGAGTGAATAGCCTGTCTTAGCCTGTTCTTTCTTCATCACATTCATATTCTGTCTGTAACCGTTTCAGTATAATTTTTTATTATTTTTTGCAAATCCAAAAATTAAAAGTAAAACTACCCTTCGAAATCGTGCCTTTTCTATGCTCTGTCTTTTGTTTTATCTACAATTATCTACAATTATTACATAAAATGATCAAATCTAGAAACTAGAAATGATCAAATCAATATTAATCAAATACAATAACGAATATCTTTCTCCCAATATTCAGGACATTACTCAACCACAGAATCCTAAAGAGAGCGAAGCCCAACTCAACGCTCTGCGTGCTCATCTCCAAACGCTGGCACGGACTGAGGAACAACTGAAGGAGTTGCGTGAACGCAATATTGACAACGCTGCGCTGGAAAACAACAGCGCCACCGACACCTCCATAATCGAAGTGCTCGCCCTGTGGCAACAGATCTTCCAGGACACCTTCCAGGAGTATCATCGACTCTCGACTCGCCTGGTGCGTAATCAAAACAGCACCGAGGCGCTCCTCTTGTGGATGCAATATCTACAACATGTGCAATCGTTCCTGTCCTCTGCAATACCGGAAGACTACACCAGCCTCAAGGAGCAGCAGCATCTCTGCGAGATTCACCAGAATCTTCTGGTCTCCCAGCAGAGTGTGCTGGCTGCACATACCGCCACTGAGCAGAAGGCAGAGCCTGCTGTTGCCGAGCAATTCAAGACGCTGACAAATCTGCACAATGAAACACTCTCACGCATCATGCAGCGCAACGGTGATCTACAGACCCGCATCTCCGCCTGGCGCACCTATCGCACCGACATGACTGCGTTGCTGGAGTGGCTAAAGGAGCGTGAAAAGGAACGTTCGCGTCTACAGTTGCGTTATCTGCACCTGAAGCGTTTGCCACGCCTCAAGCAACGCATTGATGAGCTGCTGCAGCAGCTGCCGGCGGGTGAAAACATGTCCACCCAGCTAAAACAACAACAGCAGCAGCTGCTACGCTTCTGCGATGACGCTCTAGCCACATCGATACGCATGGAACATGCAAGTGCAACGCAACGCATCAACAATCTGCGTGCTGCACTTGAGACATGGCAGAGTTTCCTCACCCGCATCACGCAGCTCTCCGCCACGTACGAAGCGAAGGTTGAGTACGTTCAAACTGAGTTTGGTAAAGCTCAACAACTGGTCGAGCTGACTGCCGACAATCTGCCTACTAATGCGAATGCCATACAAGAGCGCCTGAGTGCGTTGCGCACGCAACGCATACAGCTGGCAACGTTGGCGCAGGAGTTAGAAAGCCTCAACGTCACTCAGGAGGAACTCAAGGAGTGCATCAGTCCGCACGACATGAAAGCCATACGCCAAATGATTTGGATCCTCTGGCAGCAACACGCCGACCTCGACTATCAACTCTCAGCTCTGATTAACAGAATCGAAGAGCGCCTGTCGCTGCATTCCATCTTCAACACACGCTATGAACGCATCTCGCAGTGGTTGCAGGATCTGGAACACCGTGTTGAACGCGACTCAGATATCTCCGCCATTGCCAATCCCGAAGATGCTGCCAAACAGCTCGAGAAACAGATAACTGCCGAGCTACAGCTGCGCGAACGCGATCGCGAGTGGTTGCTGTCGACAGGACGCGAACTACAGTCCATGTATGCCGAGCAAACACCAAATGCGGAGAGCACACGTGCTGAGGTGCAGGAGCGTTCCGACATGTTGATCGATCGTTGGGAGCGTCTCAAATACATGTGTAAACAACGTGCCAACAAGATCAACGATCTGAAGATGACGCTACAGCGGCTGGAGGAGCGCATTGCCATCATACGAGCATGGATGTTTGAGGTTGAGACGCAGTTAGGCAAGCCGCTTACCTTCGACTCGTACACGCCACCGGTGATGGAGGCCAAACTCAAAGAACACGAGCAGATACAGCGTGCAATTGAGAATCAGAGCAGCAATGTAGGCGAAGTACTTAACCTTGCCGAAATGTTACTCAACGATGCCGACACCTGGCGCACACACGTCAACACTGCCAACCTGGTGACATCTGTGCAGAATGTTGAGAAACGCTGGACGAATGTCTGTCGCCAATCGGCGGAGCGCAAGTGTCGCATTGTGAGCGTCTGGAATTTGCTGCAATCGCTGATAAAACTCACCACTGAGCACAAAGCCTGGCTGGCGAAGCAGGAGACTGAGATCACGTCAATGGAACGTGATCTTAAAAAGCTGTCGAAGCAACAAATACAAGAACGCAAGAGTGCGGTCGAATCCAAGCTGAAGGAGCTCGAAAGCCATCATCCTCACTTGAGACAGTTAGAGCAGAACTACGGCAAACTCACTATGAGTGCCGACGTAGACACGGAGAATATACAAAAGCTAACGCTACCCACAAAGATCATGTTGAGCAAGTGGCGTCAGTTGGTGCCGCGCTGTCACGCTATCCTAGACACCATCGACAAAGATCTGAAACTGCAACGCGACTTCGATGCAGCTCAAAATGAAGCAGTACAAACGCTAACAGTCCTCCAACAGCAGCTAGATACTCTCGAAAAATCCGCAAATGTGCCTTACACTGAATCCGAAGCTAAGCAGGCGCGCAAGAACCTGGAAGCTTTTGAGGTTAAACTCAAACAAGCCGAAGCTAAGGTGCTGGCTACCGAAAAGCTTGCTGCCGAGGCAAAGACAAAGACAAAACGAGACGATTTGACCAAAATACTCACCACCCTAACGCAGGTAACAACTCTCTGGCAGACGCTAGTGACACGCACAACAACCGTGAAAACTCAGCTGCTCACGCTGTTAGCCGAGAAAGGTGCAGGCGTAGCTGCAGGCGTAGCAGAAGCCGCCCTCACCGCCACGCGAGCTTCAGAAGCTGATGCTAGCGTACAGGTTGATACGCTGTCAAAGCGTCGCATGCGCAAGGCTGTTATGCAACGCGAAACATCGATAACGCCCAAAGACGCCTACATCATGGAACTTGAGACGGCGATCAAAGAGTGCCAGACAAATCTCGATGAATTGCAGCGTACAATCAGCGATAAGACACGTAAACCGGGACCGCAAAAGATCTCTAAGCTGCTGGGCAATGCACAGTCATCGACGGAGTTGGTGAAGCATTTGAGCCAATTGTTGTTGACCGAATGTCAGGCTGACAACAAAGAGGCGCAGGTGGACACAGTAATGGAGCTAACACTGCGCTTCGATACACTGCAGTCGCAGTGGAAGGCGCGCCAACAACACGATCAGAATGCCAGGTAAGTTTGTGGAGGAGATGTTGTTATCGTTATGGTGAAGGAAAGGGGTAAGGGAGGGAAAGTTATGAGAAAGAAAAGTGGGCTGAGAAGTTGATTTGCTTGCTCAACTTCTACCACATAACTTTATTAAAATGCTTAAAATTCAATTTAAATCATTTAAGAAAATAGGGGTATTCTCTATGTCTAGCATTATTGCATGAGAGCACGGATTACAACAATCCTATACTAAAATATCCAATAGATAGAGAGCTATTTTACCAGTGTAGCATAGTAAAATCAACAGCTCAAATGGCAGGGTTTGAAGAGTAAAACCTTGAACACATTGACGACGACAGCAACAGTGCGTCAAATGTCAAATTATTTTTACATGCTTTTCTTATCGAGGTGAAAGTGGTGAAAATGTTGCAACGACAATGAGTGATTGCAACAAAGTCGCTGTCGTCGGTTTAGAATTTTTTTCTAATTTGACGTGCGACAACAGAGCAATATAAGTGTTTGTGTATACGTGAATGAAACAATCTGATGATACTTCCAGATTGTTGTTTCTTTCTTCATGTTGTTTTGCACTGTTGCAGTCGTCGTCAATGTGTTCAGTACATAATTTCAAAATCTTCTTTGTCGTACAAGAACTCTATAACAGTGGTCGGCACCCCTGAAGCATATGCTTTGGCAAGAGTAACACACAAGGTTAATTTAAAAAGTTGTGACACTTGAGAGAAATGCGCTCTTTTTCCGCCTTTGCTTGAACTGTCGACTGTGCTTTTCTTTGTTCTATGCATTCATTTTCTTGATTTCTTTTCATCCATTCTGGCAGTTCGATCGAGCTCGCTCTCAAGTGCCACAATCTTATAAATGAGCCTAGGTCACACAAACAGCCAATTCCACAAACAACCAATGGCGAAGCAGCATTGTTTTGTATGATAAACACTAAACGCTATTGATCAAGAATGATAGAATCAAGATTACGACATCAGCATGTTTTACAGCTAGATGACGTAATTGGAGCCAACTGTTCCTGTTGGCTAAAAAGAGATGGCTAATAAGGAAAAACCTAGAGATGGCAACATTCAATATGCTCCAGTGACGTCGATGTCGTAATCTTGTTTCTATTGTTCTTGGCTATTGAAGTCATTCAATGTTTGTTCTGCTATATGTCGTTAAAGATAAAAACGGAAGAAGTTATAGTAAGAAAAAGCATTACTAATGTTTTCATAAGGAATTTGAGAAAATTGTGGACTTAGAAAGTCTCAAGTTATTGATAGATGGTTTGAATGGATAGATTGTCGACTCCAATAAGTGTAAAAAGAGAAAAACTTCGAAAAAAATTGCAAAAAATTTCTTGCAGTGCAGCTTCTTTTCTCTCCCCAATATAGTCTCACTTTAATTTTTGAGTGTCACTCAGGATCGTTAATGTGTACCCTGCTTAGCGCTCATTTCACTCTCTGTTTGGCTGCTCTCTCATTACAAACACCGGGTTGAATTTCATTATATATACATCATAGCATGGTAAAACTAGACAAGGTAGTGTTAGGGCTGAATGTGATCTCTTTCTTAGTGACCATAACTATCAAACTCAGTCATTACGCTATTTTCGCCAATTTTTGCTTTCTCAAAGGATGCAGATTTTGTATGACTTGTCAACTACGTTTAGACGGTTTTGATCACTGGCTCTCCGCCATAACACTACACTCAAAAATATTTGTGTGAAAATATTAATAATAACTGCGTCCATTCTACGAATTTTATTCGTAGTTTTCAGCTTCGAACATTTTACAAATATTTTGTTCGTATTCGTACAAAATAAAAATTCTGTCTGAGCTGGAGTTTGAACCTCGGATCTTTAGCTTATGGACCACGCACTCTAAATTTAGGCTACAGCCACTTTACAGTCACACAGTTCCTTATATTATATAGTTTGTTCTGTAGTTTTTCGACAAACTAGCAAAAAAAAAAAGAATTCTGTCGGAGCTGGGGTTTGAACCTCGGCTCTTTAGCTTACGGCAACGCACTTTACCAGTAGGCTACAGCCACTTTATAATCATACTGTTCGTTATATTCTGTAGTTTTTCGACAAGCCAGGCTGGACAAATTCGGTTTTAAATTTTTGAAACTGGTCAACCTACGAATGATTTTTTTTCTACTAATATAATTTTTCATTCGTAAATAGTACAAAAGCATTAGTAAATACTACGAATGAAATGTAAAAAATACGAAGTATTTTGTACGAGAAATTTACGAATATTATTTTTTATATGAACACAATCATTTGTACAATGCACTTATACGAATTGATTTATTTTTGTTTACGAATATTCCTAGTATATAAAACGAATATATTCGTAGACACTACATCAAGCATTAGTATCATTTTACGAGTGAATTCATAAAGATATCACAATACAAATACTTTGTATATTGTACGAATATTTGTATAATGTACGAATATTTTGTTAACGAATATCATTCATAGAAATTTTGCTAACAAATGTTTTAAAAGTGTACCTTGTCTAGTTTTACCATTCATCATTGTATCGCTGTATGGCGCCTTCTACACGTTTAATATTTTTGACATATTTGGACCGCGATCCAAGATTCAGATTTTAAAATATTTACGTTCTTAACGTTCAATAATTATCGCGATAGCATACATTTAAAATAATATACAGGTTTCTTACTTGATTTTTGTTGTTGCGGCATGGCACGGATTGCATATATCCTATTTTTGCACCGTGCAACGGCTTATACTAAACATAGAGAATACCCCACAGTGTTTGTTTACACTCGCTTCACTCAACTGACTCACCAATTGTCAAATCAAAGTGAGCCGCAAAATTTTTAACACTCTTGCCTCACTTTACTCACCTTAATACTTCCTCATCTTTTCTGTAGACGTCATATTGAGTCGGTTGAGTGAAGCTAGTGTAGATAAAGTATAATAATACAAGTAGTAGCGACAGTTCTAGCTGCGGTCAACGAATGTCATATAAAAGAAAATCAAAACGAGAGCGTGCTTATGGCACGAGCGGTTGTTATGGCAGCTGATGCAAAATGGATGCATCAAAAATGTTTTGTGTCAATATGTTTCTTAGTTTTCTTTTGCTTTTACATATGCTGACTGCAGCTAGTAAGAAAATAGGTAGTTGTCAAGGCTACCTCATAGATTATTTTATCATGGTGTAGACTAGCACTAATATGTTCTAATTTCAACGCAAGGAATTCCTTGTGCTTTCATTTCATGTAATTAGTATATGCTTTGATTCTTGATAAATACTAAACAATTAATTATTAAAGGATTATGTTTCAAAAATTTGCATTTTTTGATTATACGATTTTCTTTTAGGTACAGAATATTTAAAAATTGTACAAAGGAAGGTGAAACAGTAATGCTAAAGCTAAATAAAAAAAATTAATAATCTTGCTATAGCATATAATGAGAAATAAAAGCAATTCCTTGTGATCGCTTAAATTTCATCTGAACATTGTGTGAAATTTAATCTTCCTTTTATTTGTTAATAATAAGAAATTTTTAATTATTTTATATCTTAATATAAGAATTTTTTGCTTTCACTATTTTACTTCATTTTGCCATTGAGTTCCTTCCATGATTCTTTTGATTTACATTATGTCATTTTGCTTTTTAAAAAAGTCAATCAAATCAATTAATTTAATTTTCTTAAGTTTTGACGTAAGGAATTCGCTATGTTACAAAATTCGTATTATCTGCTTATATTATATTCCATTATATGTATATAGTTAAAAATCTTGCAAAAGAAAGTTTAACAATAACGTTGAAGCTATATAAAAAAATTCATAATCTTATTACATCACATAATATGAAGTAAAATAATTTCTTTATACTCACTGGAATTTCACATCAATATTATGAGGTAGTTGATTTTAATTTCTTGTCTCTTATTAACAATCTTAATTAATTTGAAAATTAAATAGTTTTTTTTTAATTTTTGTGATAAGGAAACTTCTGTGTGCGCTCTTGATATATATACATCTAATGGGCATTACATGGTTTTAGAGAGTTTTAAAATTAATTTAATTATTTTTCTCCATAAAAGTACGCTTTAGTAAGTAGGTCTGGTTAGGACGAAGCAATGAAAACCATATCTAATAAAAAAGTGTTATTTTTCACTTGTTATAAGATTATAATTGATTTTCTGTTACATACAATTTAGACACATTAGAAAAACATAGAGTACACCAATTTATTCACCATTATGTTGTTATTTAAGATCTTTTTTTTTAACTTTTGAAACACTGAAGATTGCACAATTTGCCTATTTTATGAGGATGCCATTTTTAAAATTTTGAAACAAGGTTTACGTTTAATTCAGATGTGACTGAAATAAAATCAAAGTAACCCAACTTTTTCAGCATCCTTGATATATATAAAATAGTGTACATTAGGGTGTCCCAAAAAAAACAAAAAATTCTATTTTCATTGGTGCTCACGCGTTTTTGGGTAGATTTTAGGGTAAGGAAATTTTGAATTTTGTTTAAAAATTTTTTGGAAGTGGTTTAGAGGTCGCACAAATTGGTTTTTTGTAAAAAACGTGGTTCCCTGCCATATTTTAAAAATAATTTAAGATTTTGTCATTAAATAATTTTTTTTTAGATCTTAAGTTAACAGTTCATAAGAAAAACGTCCAATCTTTCATTTTATGTTCAAAAACCTAAAATTTTTTAGATTTTTTCAAAAACATTGACTTTAACGATTTGTAACTTTTAAAATTTCTATTAAAGTTACAAAAACTAAACACTGTACATTGCTAGTGTAAAAGCAAAAATTCCTTATGATTGCACTTAAAATATCCTGTATATGCTTTGTTGCTTTAGCTGTACACAATATATGACAGTGCTATAGCAAATAGGGATTTTTCGCTAGCGTCGTTTGAATTTCATAACAACGATGTTTGATAGTAGATCTCCCAACAAAATTTAGTCTAACCGCCAACAAAAGGAATTCCTTGCGTTCACTGTAAATGTTTGATCAATAACCTTTGATTTTTTTTTTTGCATTTTTGTCTTCCTGGAATAGACGAAATAGTTACTTAAATGGATGGCGTTGAAGACCATTAAGCTAAAATAACTATAGACAAAATTCCTAGCGCTTCTACTAAATAAGTATATTCCTGGCATTAAAGCTTGGTTTTCTCAACATTTTACAGTTTTTGGGTTCCATAAATAGCTGCATCTTAAAAAGGGTTTAAAGAATAAAATCACTTGGAACTATTACCAATAGAAAGAATTCCTTAGGCTCGCTTCCAAGCGTCGTATATCAATTGTTTTTTAATGGTTTTTAAAATCCGCTGTAATAGTCCTATAATAACCAACAGAATTCCCTTAAGCTCGCATTTTTTAAATAAAAGTAAAAACTTGTTTTCCAACATTAATTGCAATTGTTTGCTTAAGGTTTTGAAGGAAAAGTCACTTTATTAAGCCTACTACTATTACCAATAGAAGGAATTCGTAAAGTAAGCATTTAAAATTTTAAATTAAAATAAGTAAATTGTTTCTTGAAATTCGCATGCTCAAATATTTATAAGATTTTTAAGAAAAATAAACATCATAGCAATCCCTCTATTACTAGTAAAAGGAATTCCTTCAAAAGTCGAATGCAAACAGGTTTTGAAGAATAAAGCTACTGTAGTACTCCTATTTTATCAATATGTATAAGGAATTCCTTAAGCTCACGTTTTAAAATTTAAATAAGAGTTTTAACGATTTTACAATATTATTTTTAAAGTTGTGAAAAATAAAGCCCATCTATAAAAATACTTTTATTCCCAATAGAAAGAATAACTTATAGTCGCGTTTTATATGTAAAATGATAATTAATTTTTTTTTTTTAAATTTATTTATTAAAGTTTTGAAGAATTAAGTCACTAATTATAGTTCTATTACCAACACAAGTAATTCCTTAAGATCACGTGTTTAATATTAAAAGAGAAGAAGGGAATTCAAAAGTCGTATTTTAAATTTTTATTAGATTTTTAATAATAAAATCACTTAAGCAGTTTTATTGTTACCAACAGCAGGAATACCTTTATTTTAAGTGTGAAATTTGACATAAAAAATAATATTTTCGTTTGTTTTGAAGAATTAAGCCGCTATAATACTCTTACTTTTACCAATGTTAGGAAATCCTTTAGATTGCATTTTTATTTTAAATAAAAAGATCACAATTGTTTACAACAATATATTTTAAATTGTTTTTATAAGATTTTAAAGAATAAGGTCTGCCAATGAAAGATCTACTATTACCAATAGAAAGAATTCCTTATGGCTGCATTTTATATTTTTAATTACAATAGCATTTTTTGCAAATGCCGTTTTACAAATTGATTTTTCAAAGTTTTGAAAAATAAAGTCAGTAGTTATAGTTCCATTGCCAACACAAGGAATTCCTCCAGATCACGTTTATAATTTGAAATGATAGTAAGAGATTTATTTTCGAAATAGTATTTCCAATTATTTTTTAAGGTTTTGGAAAATAAAATCACTGTAATAGTTCTATTGTCACCACTAGAAGTAATTTCTTAAGTGAAAGTTTAACATATTAAATTATTGTAAGAACTTCTGTTTGTTTTGAAGAAAAAAACCGCTATAATACTCCTACTGTTGCCAATGTAAGAAATTCCTTTAGTTCGCATTTTTAATAAGAATAAGAAAGTTGTTTAAAAAATCTATTTTCAATTGTCTATTTAATAGAATGAATTATTTAAGACCGCATTTATAACTTTTTATTAGAATAAACAATAATAAGTGTTATTTTATGTGATTGTTTTTTTAGTTTAAAATAGTATTAACATTATCCCTCAACTAAAAGCTATTTATTTTTGTAAATGTTTTTGGTGTTGGTTCTCATAACAAATTGCATTTTTTTCTTTTTCACCACATAACCGTTACACCACCTACTACCAAACTACCAACTACCACCATTCGCCATGTGATGCACATTCAATTCACCACGCTGCAAACAACAACAAACATGCTTCATTAACAAACGTTCATCTACGAAATCGTTTCCATAAAAAAAAAAAAAAAAAAAAAAACTGTAAAAAATACAGAGCCGCATACAAACTAACTTGCCCACAGTGAGTCGTCAAAAAATTAAAAAAAGATTTTTGTATTTTTTATTACTATTTTGCACTAATTAACCTTATGTTTATCCTGCATACGAAAATAAGTTCCATTTCCTGTTTTGTCTCACCTTGAAATTTCCTTGTAAATTCCTAGTGAATGCACTGAACGAACCTGGCACCACGCTAGTAAATGTTGTTTATGTGTTTTAAGTCCACTAGACAAAAACTACTTTGAGACCACAGCCTAAAAGTAGACTCCAAGGTGGACCAGAAAAACTGGAAATTGAACTTATTTTCCGACTGACGAGGTCATTGAAATGGTGTATTTGATGGTCAAATATATTGTCAGTCTTGCAAAAAAAGTTACAGCTTTTTGTAGTATATAAAGTATGTGTTCAAATGCTTACTTTAGTGAAGAAAAACAAAAATTACTCTTATGAAAATATTAAACCTTTAAATGTTGTTCTTCTTCAACTTACAGTGAGGTCGGCCGCCTAACATGTCCGCTCTGCACGCAACGCAACTGGCAGCAGATCGATAACGATCTGTGGCGCCTGGAACAATGGTTGCAATTCGCCGAAGGCACTCAAAGCTCTCAAAGCACACCGCCATCCAATATTGAACTGCTCGAGGATGTTGTGCAGGATCATCGAGAATTCTTGCTTGATCTCGAGTCGCACAAATCGATCATAGCTTCGCTGAATGTCGTTGGCGATCATCTGGCCACACATACGTTGGACCATGAGAAAGCCGGTCAACTGCGCGAACGTCTCGAAACAGATAACCAACGCTGGAATAATGTATGCATTAATGCCACCAAATGGCAGGGTCTGCTGCAGACGGCTCTCATGGGTAACAGCGAGTTCCATCAGATCATCGATGAGCTGTGCACGTGGTTGCTGCAAACCGAACAGAATATCAAAGCTTCCGAACCGGTCGATTTGACCGAGGATCGAGACGTACTCGATGCTAAATTCCGCAAATTTAAGGAATTACGTTCTGAGCTCGAACGTTGTGAGCCGCGTGTGGTGAGTTTGCAGGATGCCGCCGATCAGTTGTTGCGTAGCGTCGAAGGAACAGCTCAGGAGTCAACGCATACATATTCAAGGTAAGCGTACCGCTGGCCAGTGCCATGGGCGGAACGAGGAGCAGAGGGAGAAGAGCAAAAATTGTATCTCAGTTGAATGTATGCCAGAGTGTGTGCTTGTGTGGCAGCGGGTGAGAGAAAGAGAGAATGAGAGAGAGTGGGTGAAAAAGAAGCTGGGGAATTATAAGAGCTTTGAAGGGTTGTATTGAGTTTATTGTGAAATTGTATAAATTTTTCGCAAATACTTATGGTTTTAAGTTAAATGAGCTTTGAAATTTTTGTAGCAAGCATAGAGTTTTAAAGAAGTTTTACTTTTGAAGGATAAGAATGTTTAGAAAATACTTGAAACTTTTGTAGATTTTCACTATAAAGAGCCAATTTTTTAAGTAGGGAGAATTTTAGTTTTAATTTCAATCAGCCCTATCATGAATAATTTTACACGCGGAATCGAAAAAGGGAGATTTCATTTTTGAGATAAAGCTCAAGAACATTTTCGAAATTTTTAATGCAAATTTGTTCATCAACGGTTTATAAACAAATTTGCATAAACAATTTTCAAAATGCTCTTGAGTTTTATCTTAAAATTGAAAACTCCCTTTTCCCATTCCGCGTGAAAAATTATTCATGATTGGGCTGAATATATAGATTAACATTTTTTTATGAACTACATACAAGTTTAAGTATAATATATTTTTAAATTTTTTCTTAAAATGTAGAAATTTTTTTTTAAGATATTGCATATATTTTGTTGTTGCGTAATAAATTGAATAAAATAAATTTCAATGAATTTAATTAGGTAGATTATTATATTAGGGAAAAATTTAAAATCTCGAAAAATACTATAATATCCCGATTAAAAATAAAAACTTTTTAGCTGAAACCGAACAGCGGCCGAACAAGGCCTGATTTTAAATATTTTTCTATATAATGAAAAAGAGCAGATTTTCAATAATGATTGAAACTGAATGCTGACTTAAATTAAATACACATATGTTTAACCTGGCACAAACTATTGAACAAATATAATAACATTTTTTTTATAAATTTTCTGTGCATCGCGAGAGAGGCTTGCTTTTGTTGTTGCGCATACGATTGCTGTTGAATAAGAGCTTTGAAAAATTTGGTGGCGTACAACGGACGTACAGCGACTGTACAATTTAATCAAGGCCTTATTTGGGCGATATTCGACCCAACTTTCGGCTGCTTTCCTTTTTGGATAATTCTTAGGCCATGTTCGACCCTCTGAAGGTCGTACGGCCAATGTTCGAGCGCTTATATTTTTACTCGGGATTTGGCTATCACAAAATTTTCTCATAGTTTTATAATGAGTTTTTATTTTTTTTTGTAACTGTAACTTTTCCCTTTTTAAAAGTTTTTAATTTCTAAAAAATAAAGAATAATCAAAAAAGTTGTTTTGTTTTTATTTATGTCTTTTTGATAATTTAGACTTTCTGTCGAAAAGAGAAATACTTTATTATTTTTTTGTATATGTATATAATAATAAATAAAATAATATCATTTTTTATTAAGTAAAATTATTGAAATTTTGTCCACTTTTCTTTCTTTTTCTCATTAACATTTAGTTTTCTTGTGTCCGTTTCTTTTTTGTATGTATGTTCTAAAGTAGTTTAAGTCTAAGTTTTTATTAATTATTTTTGTTTGTGTTTTTTTAGTTTGTGAATCTGTAAACAATTATGCTTTAAATGCTTAAAAACGCTGTGTAAGATTTTATGGGTTTTGCTATTAATATTTAATATATCATATTTGCGATTACCAGCTTAAAAACTATTATTAACTATAGTTATTTGAGAATTTTAAATTTATTTCATAACTATTCTCTATGGAATCTACATCTATAATTTATAATTTTTTATTTATGGGCTTTTTATCTATGGCTTAAAAATGATTTCGCACAGCTTTATTAATTATAACTTGAAATTTATTTGACATTTTTTTCTATAAAATGAATATGATAATCTTCCGAAAATGACAGGAAAAACTGATACGAATAAAAATAAAATTTTTTGACCGAATCCAAACAGTGGCCGAACAGCGGCTTAACAAGATTTGTATAGTACAGAGGTCGAAAAGGTGTAAAATCTCGGCCAAACAAGGGTCGAACAGTGGCTTATAAGGGCAGAACTTAAAAAAAAAATTAAATGATGACAAGAAAAGCAGTTTTTTTCTGTTCAAGACAATCTTTTAGAAATTTCCCTATACTTTTTAATATTAAGTTTTGTTTTTTTAAATAATTCAATGGCAGATTTTTATATATTTTTATTAATTTTGAAAACCGAATAAATGCTTTGAATAATTTGGAGATTCGTAACTAAAATGCTACCAGTGTTTTGCTATAATAGCTTTACTAGCTTTTTTAACGATAAATTGCTATAAATCTTCTCTCCGAATAAAAATACAATTTTTTAGCCGAAGCTGAACAGCGGCTCAACAACATTCGTATAGTACAGAGGCCAAAAAAGTGTCAAATGTTGGCTGTTTTTAAGTAGTTTTGGCCAAACAAAGGTCGAACAGCGGCCGTATAAGTGCAGATTTTTTCGGTTTAATTATATATACATACATAAATATTCTTTTGCATATAGATGGTATGCAAATAGAATTTAGAAGTTTGAAAAAATCTTGAAATTTATAATGCATATAACCCAAAAGTAAATACTTATTTACTTTATTGATTTTCATTACACTTCGACCAAAACATTAATGCCCATTAGATTTTATTTTCTCTTTTTATGCTGCCATAAGAAACGCATGATGACAAAGACATGAAAACATACAGTGATTATTTAATTTTATTATTTGCCCATGCATATGTTGTCATAAAGTGCATTCAGCAAATTTGATCAACAACGAATGTTATTGCTTTTGTTGTTTGTTGCGGTGCATACGTTTGTTATGAACATCGAGTGCTGTTTGTGTTGTTGAAGTGTGTACATGTTTTGGTTTTGACATAAACTGGAAGAAAAAATTAATGATAGAATAGAGTTTCAAAACGGCCAGTGTTCGTTTCGTGTTCGGACCTTGTTCGGATGCTGAAAAGCGAGAGTTTTTAATTATTTTTAGACTATGTTCGACCCTTGTTTTGCCGGGTGTGATAATTTTATTCGGCCGCTGTTCGCCCCAAATATTGTTACTCAAGAACTATTGCTTTCTTTTATTTTATATTCTATTGCTTTTTTCCTAATTTCAAGCTTTTAAAATTTTATAAAGCTCTTATTTTTTTGCTTATTATTGTTATTATAATTATTTTTAGTGTTATTTATTTATGCATTTGCGCCACTCACCAACTTACATTTCTCGTAATCCTATTTTTTTTTGGAAATCTGACTTTTAGCTTTGTTTGAATTTTGTTTTGTATTGTTTTTACCTACATACTCGTACATATAGATACTTCTACTACTTCAACTACTTCAAATACTTCTTGTAATGTATCCGATACTTTGTATTTTGTTTTGCAATTTTGTTTGAACTCAAAATTTTTCGTCCGCCCATTCTAACCCCTCATCATTTTCTCACCTCTTACGTATGTCAAACAAAACGCATTAAATTTAAGAACCCTTTCCAGATTAACGGATCTACGTCTGCGTCTGCAATCGTTGCGTCGGCTCTCGGGCATCTATATTGTCAAACTTGGCGCAGTGCTGGGCTATGATGGGGATGATCTGGGCGTGTCTCTGCACATGTTGTCGAATGAGGTAAGTCGAATGGATGAGATGTGAAGAATCGATCTATTTAGTTATATTAAGTAAAGATTTGATTTAAATATATTGCAAGCACTTGCAAGTTATGCAGACAAACGAATTGGATTGACCGTTAAGCTGACATTTTGAGAACAAGTTGACCCAAAATAATTAATTAAAAATTTCATATCACAAAAAAAAAAAAATACAAATTTTTTAACATATTTGTCTTAAGTTATTTCAAAATGGGATGAACTTGTTGGTCAGATTGAAATTTCGTTTTATTTGGGTTCTTTTTTAAGTTTATTGAAATCTGCATTGAAAGCTATTGTTTGTGGAGTTTTTTCTCATTAAAATGTATGCATACAATTTACAAAAAAATATTTAAGAAAATGTGTATTCAAATTAGAAAAGACACTTTACAAAATATTTTTGAATAAAATATTTTTTTATAATTATAAAAATGAATTTTCAAATTAGAAAAGACTCATATAATTAATAAAAATATTTATTTACATCAATGCAGTCAAGTAGCTTTTTCTTTAAAATTGTTTTTGTTTTATTAGTGTCTTTCTTTCTAATTTTACTTTTTACTTCAATTGTTATTTAAAATTATTTTAGTATACAAATTTTTATATATTTTTTATTTTTAAATGCAATTTTATTTGATTTATTATGATTTCATTTAATTTTTTTTTCTTTTTTTTAACTTTTGAAAAACAGCTTTTGGATCAAACTGTACAACCCTCTTCCTCTTCTTCTATGCAGGCCGCCGCACCAAACACTGAAAATGCAAAGTAAATATTATGTAGTTTAAGCAATTTTTATTTTTTTAAAACATTTTTTTTTAATTAAAAGCATATAGTTGAAGAAATATTTTCTGAAATGTATGTCCATTTGTTTTCTTATTTTACGTTAATGCTTAATCAAGTTTGAACATGCACTTTCTCAACACTCTCTGTAAATGCATGCACAAACATACTACAAGTCATTTCCTTATAACAAGATGCAACAAATCATTACGGAAGATATTTAAATATAAAATGGCTTAGTAAAAATGTGATGGCCTTTAAGCAGCAAGCAAGAGAAGCTTGTCATATAAGTAGCGTTTAATAAATAAATTTCGCATTACACAGTCTCACAACCAAAATAATTACAGACATCGATCAACAGAATCTGGCAAAGAAAAAAACAAAACAATACATATATCTGAATTTTTTAAAAAAACGTTTGAGTAATTTTTAATAGAGTTTTAACGTTTACTTTAAATTTAGCTATTTACTATTATAAGAAGTAAGATAACTATTAAATATATGGGAATTCCCATCGTAACTCACGCGACTTGAGTACGACTTAAAGCTTCGTTTACTCGGAAGTTTATGTTAATAATGTGAAAAATTTCTTATGTACATATGTCTTATAAGACATAGTAATGGTATGATCTACTGAAATTGTCGTTTCTGTAACTAATTAAGAATGGCAGTGCTAAATATGGGCGTAACTCACGCGACAAAAAATGGAAGTGTGTTTTATAAGCATGTTTAGATTGTAAAAACTTAGCGAACTTTCCATATAATTTTTTTTGTTTTTAATTTTTAAATAATGGAAAACAGTGAAGTTTCATAATAAACCCACTTTACCTATGGACTTTGCTTATTTAAAAATATATTGAGTTTCCAAAAAATTTTTGCCGTAAATATTTGACGCGACAAAATTTCCTTAAATTTAAATGGAGTAATTAGGTAGTAAAGTAATAATGTAATTTAGTAATTACTTACTTACTTACTTAGTTGGCGCTACAACCCTATGTCGGTCTTGGCCTCATCTAAGAATTTGCGCCAGCCATTTCTGTCTTTCGCTTGCTGGCGCCAGTTAGAAATTCCAAGCTTCGTCAGGTTGTCCTCTACTTGGTCTTTCCAACGAAGATGCGGTCGTCTCTTCTGCGTTGACCGCCGCTGGGTACCGAATTGAATGTTTTCTTCAATGGAGCATCGTCTTTCATGCGCTGAACATGACCAAGCCAGCGAAGCCGCTCGATTTTAATGCGCTTGACTATGTCGATGTCAGCGTACAGCTCATACAGTTCATCATTCCACCGTATTTGGTACTCGCCATTGACGCAGATTGGTCCGTAGATCTTGCGAAGAATCTTTCTCTCGAATGCTCCTAAAGTCTTTTCATCTAAACTGCTCAGCGTCCAGGTTTGTGATGCATAAAGTAGGACGGGCATGATGAGCGATCTATAGAGCGTGATTTTCGTTCGTCGAGAGAGGGCTCTGCTTCTCAATTGCTTACTGAGCCCAAAGTAACACCTGTTGGCAAGAGTTATTCTTCGTTTGATCTCAATGCTGATGTCGTTGGTTGAGTTAATGCTAGATCCCAGATAAAAGAAGTCCTCCACAACCTCGAAGGAGGTATTGCCAACGGTAACGTGGGTTCCAAGACGCTGGGACTGTTTGTTTGTTGACACTAAGTATTTCGTCTTATCTGCATTCACTGCCAGACCCATTCGACTTGACTCTCTTTCTAATCTGAAAAATGCTGCACTAACTTCGCGCGTATTATGGCCAATGATATCTATGTCATCAGCATACGCAAGCAGCATAACACTCTTGTAGAATATTGTGCCACTACGTCTCAGATCAGCAGCTCGGATGATCTTTTCCATCATTAGGTTGAAAAAGTCGCACGATAAGGAATCACCTTGTCTGAAACCTCGTTTGGTAATAAATGGTGGGGAGAGGTCCTTCCCGATTTTAACTGCGCTGCTGGTGTTATGCTGCAAAGTCGTATTAGTTTTGCAGGAATACCAAATTTAGACATGGTGGAGTACAGGTGCTTCCTTATTGGGCTTTCGAAGGCGGCTTTGTAGTCGACAAAAAGATGGTGGGTGTCGACTTGTTTTTCTTGAGTCTTCTCCAAGATTTGTCGCAGCGTGAAAATCTGGTTGATGGTGGACTTTCCAGGTCTGAAGCCACACTGATAAGGTCCGATCAGTTCGTTTGCAATGGGCTTCAATCTTTCACATAAAACGCTCGACAGGTCCTTATATGCGATATTAAGAAGGCTTATCCCACGGTAATTGGCACAGATAGTGGGATCGCCTTTCTTGTGGATTGGGCAGAGCACACTGAGATTCCAATCATGCGTGCGCACATATTAGGCTTATATTGAAAAATCGAACCTTGATGCGGATTATGGCAAGTTGTTCGTTGACAGGTGTGAATCGCAGAACGTGGGGCCGTAGTCTCTT
The DNA here is from genome assembly GCA_963920525.1 of Dichetophora obliterata. Classification (NCBI taxonomy): domain Eukaryota; kingdom Metazoa; phylum Arthropoda; class Insecta; order Diptera; family Sciomyzidae; genus Dichetophora; species Dichetophora obliterata. Next base: position 194,120,430 of record OY986436.1, read on the forward strand.
GCAAAATACAAATACACATCCAAACTCGTGCTTCTCCGCATGGCCGCTGTAGTAGATATCACAGGGTGCATGCCGAATGCAACCCTGTCCCTTCCATCGCATTTCTTGGATAGCAGTGATATCAGCTTTGTATCTTTCCAAGACATCAGTCAGTTGGATAGAGGCACCTTCCCAATTAAGGGTTCGGACATTCCAGGTGCATATCCGTAAATCATTATCAGTTTTTCGTTTGCGGAGGTCGTCATCAGATTTGGGGATCAGTTTTCTTCTTTTCTTAGTTGTTTTCATTGAAATGGGTTTTTACGGGTGGGCTTCAAACCCGACGCACAACCTATTTTAAGCCTAGGGAGGCCCACCGCTCAGATTAGCCGCCAAACTAACGGTGGTCAGTTTTGACGTTGCCTAGGAAACACCACGTGGAGGTTTTAGTCGACTTGAGGCGATTTCACAAAGATTATGCTGGCCTCGCCAGGTTGAGACAGTCAGACATGTTACATTGTTACATCGCCTCCAGATTTTAGTAATTAACAAATAAATTTAATATATTGTTCTCATCTTGCCTGAACCATTTTTCTATTATCTTTAGCCAATGCCTTCCATTTTTACTAAAACAAAAAGTTTACGAAACATTTACTAAACATTTACGAAAACGAAAACTACATTTGTGAAACAATGCAGATGATTTGATCACCATAGTTAATGAATTTATATAGAAATTTCTTACATTAATAATATAAAAATGTTTTTCTTAGATAATATCATAAAATAAAAAGTTTTTAATAAGTTTTATGTTTTTGGTCACTGTTGAATTTTCTGTGGAAATGCCCTTATGTCTGACATAGTTGTTGTAATTAGAGTTGGGTCGTTCCGGATCTGCATAGTTTATGGAATTATGTTCAGTCTCAGACATAGTTCCAATCATTCCATCTGTACGATTTAAGCATGTTCAAACAGTTCCGATTGCAATAACATTTTTTTAATTGAGCAACATCTCTTTCGCACTTACAAATTACAAATTAAAAATGATATATCGTCATTCCAGTTGTGTGCATTGTTCAGCATTGCTGTTTAGTTTTGCTTTTAACATATGAAACAGAACAATCACGAAATGACATTGAGCATGCTTTTGTTACTTTCATTCTTATAAAGAGAACTGCTGGAACTATATAGTTCCGCGAACATGCTTAAAGCTGATGAACTATATAGTTCCGCGAACATGCTTAAAGCTGATGAACTATATAAATCCGCGAACATGCTTAAAGCTGATGAACTATAAGATGCAACTGCAAATGATTTTCAGCACCTTTATAAATTTGCAACATGAACTTTATTTACTAATTGAAATTATTTACTAAATGATAGAAGTTCATTTTTTATATAAACTAAAGAAATGTTTTTCTTTAATTAAAAAATATAGAAATAAAAAAAATATTGAACTGTTCTGCAGTTCAAATAAACAAAGGAACTAAATAGTTTCACGGACATGCTTCAAATTCCCTCTGTAGTTCAACAAGCAGACAAGCCAAATAGTCTATACAGTTCAAATAAGCAAAGGAACTAGATAGTTCCGCGGACATGTTTCCGTGAACTAGTTCCTTTCTTCAAAAGAATCGTTCCATGTCCGTTCCGTCTCTGGAACTGTTAAGCACAAGCCTAGTTGTAATAGCAGACCTATATATAGTAAAATTTTATAAAAAATATTTATGTGGAATGTTTAAACCCTCTTCTAACGTGCTTTTTTATGATTTTTTTTTGCAACTTTTTTAAGGATGTTTAAAAACTACAATTAACTATGGTGAAAATTTATAAGAAATATGTTTGCATTGAAAAAATTTATTTAAAATTTAAATTCAAATTTCAAAACCATGAAAAATTCTGTCCAATTACACTCTGCAGCACAAAAATCTGTATATAATAATTTCAAGGCTTTTCACTTAATTTTAATTTGAGCAACGTAGTGGTAACATCCGTTTCGCAACTTTACCGAAGACTTTAGTGCAAACATTTTTTTAATTACTCCAGATATGCATTTAGATAATTCTTGAACCATTAAAATTTCCATTTTGGTTTCTTCAGCAAAGTTCTTCCTATTATTGTGGCCTACAACTTTGCTCAGCAAATATATATGAAAAATCGTTTGAAATTATCTTTAAACCTTTAATAAGCCACATATGTCTTGCCCACTTTCAACACTTCAAAGCATATAATGTTACTCATACGCAATGTTGTTCGAATTACTTCGTTTGACCACAGAGACTATATATACAGAGGTGTCAGGTCGAAGTTCACTCAATTTACGTTGTACAAGCGTCAGGAAGATAGATGAACAAAACAAAAAAAATTTGGTTTTGACTCAGCAGTTGTTTCATGAGCACCTAGTTTAGGCAGCGTTAAAATGAACGCTAAGGCAAATCATAATTATTTTTGTTTTTTTTTTCTTCTATCCTCCGGACGCTTGTACAACGAAACTTGAGATTGAAGAGCATTCGAAGGGAAACGGGGGCCTCTGTATAATATAGTCTCTGTGGTTTGACTTAAAGCAAACATTTTTGTAAGACTCACTCAATAAGATCCACTGGAAGCGATTTTTTCATATTTATTTGTTGAGCAAAGTTGTTGACAAGAATAATAGGAAGAACTTTGCTGAAGAAACAAAAATGCAAATCTTTATGTTAATTAGTTTTTATGATCTATGAAATTATTACATGAATTAAATTGTGAGCTTTAGATCAAGTAAGTTTTTAAGAAGGCAACAACAACAACAACAACAACAACAACAACAACAACAACTCTATGATTCAAGAGTTATCAACATGAAAATGAGTGCATATCTTGAGTAAATTTGATATATCTTAGAAAAAAAATGCTTTAAATTATTCGGTAAAGTGGTAAGACAAATGTCACCACGAGATTCCTCATGCCAAAATTATGTGAAAAACGTTTAAATTATCAAAGACAGAGGAAAAAGGCATAGAAAAAGCACACAGTGTAATTGTTAAAAAATTTTTAATATATAAGGCTTGATTAGACTTTGACGGTAGTTAGTAAGTTTGTGATGGGCCCATGTGCACAATAGGCCCATAGGATCTATTGTGCATACCCTTGATAAATTCTCCAGATTTTTGCTTTTTAAAAATTTTAGCACTGCTTCTGGATTGATGTAGGCACTGATGCCCTTTCAAAGTGAAGAAGTCCAAAACTGAAAATTGCCGGACATTTACATAGCACGTGCTCAGGAGTTTCTTCCCCCTCCTCGCATAGTCTTCAGACATCTGATTCAGAAAGACCCATCTTTTAAGATGGTTTCTGAGTGAACAGAGACAGAGTGACCAGAGACCTGTGAAATAGCTTGTTAGAATTTTTATGTGTGCTTAAGTTAGCTTGAGTATATCTTTCGATTTAGATTTACTAAGATTTAAAAATGTCTTAGCTTGCCTCTGTCCTTTAGTATCGTTCCAGTGGCACTGAAATTTTTGTTTTCCTAGATTTTAACCTTTTCGAGAATGTAGCCTTTAGCCAGACTAAAGAATGGTTCGGGGCCAATAAGAGTTCGGGATGCTCCTCTTTTGGCAAGGCAATCTGCCTTTTCGTTGCACTCGAATCCTTCATGAACTGGTACCCACTACAATTTTATATGATTGATTTGTCCCAGTGCATTTAGTTATTCGAAGCAATTGGAAAATAGTCTTGATTCAAGCCCGTAGGCTTGCAAGGTCTTAAAAACCTCTTGACTATCGGAAAGCATGAAGATATGTGCTCCCTTAAATTTCCTACGGAGACATTCTCCGACACATACCTCCATGGCACATACCTCCGCTTGGAATATGGTTGACGTGTATCCCCCATTGCAAGAACTTTTTGGAAATTGGTACTGTAGATCCCGATCCTTCTATTCTATTCTATTTTCAAATTTCAACCCATCAGTACATCATAGGTATGAACCAGTATCATCTGTCCAGAGGCTATCACTCCTCCACAATTGCCTGTTGGGTATAACGACTCTGTAGCGCTTCAAGAAGTATAACTTTTGTAGCATCCTGTCTGGAATTTTTAGAAAGGGGGCATCTTCGAAGATTATAAGTTTCTTCATGTGATCCGCGAATTTCCTCTTTTTTAATTCACTTAGGAAATTGTGTATAGATTGCCTCTTCTTCGATAGCTATCGTTTAAGGGCGTATCCCAATTTTTACACCCAGAGCTTCAGTAGGGCACATTTTCATTGCCCCAGTGGTACTATTGCACACCATTCCTTACGGCTTTGGCTGCTGGTGAGTAAGTAGTTGGACTATGGGCCATCAGGCAAGTGCCGCATATATAACCATAGGTCTAACAATGGTTGTAAACGTCAATATATATTATTTTCGGTTTGAGACTCCACATTTTGCCATGGAGGCGTTGACATGCATAAAGGGCACGTGTTGCCCGGCCTGCAATTTAATTTAAGTGGGTGTTCCAAAGGAGTTGCTTGTCAAAAGTCACCCCTATGTACTTAAACTTATTTGAAAAGTCAATGACTTTCCAATCTAGGGTAGGCCTTATCAGATTTGAGTTTCTTTTCCAAAAAAAGGTACCAGAACTGTTTTCTCAGGATTAATGCCTAGCCCTTTTTCCTTACACCACTTGGAAGTTATACGGAGGGCACTCTGTTGGTTAGGCTGTGTACTGCGGTGACTGTGATGGCGGGAACTTGATAGGCAAACGGAGACCTGTTTAGGGGAGGATGCTCTTTGAGCTGGTCTCCCAAATGTTTAGTTCCAGCATTTCCTCAATTTTATTTTAAAGGAAGCTATTTAAGCTGATTGGTATATGTTATTTAGGCAAGTGTTCGGGCTTTTTAACCACCTTTGGCATAAAAACGACCGTTACCTTTGTCCATTCGGGAGATATATGGTCTAATGAAAGGCTGGCTTTAAAAATCCGAGTGAGAAGAAGGACAACAAAATCAATGCTTTGCTGTTACAGACAAGGGAAGATTCTATCAGATTCTAGAGATTTGTATAGGCATACACTATCGGAAGTAAAAAGTTTGCCTGAAAGACCTTTTTAACCACCAGTCGCTGTGTGGTTTGCCTCTGTGTCTAGTGGGATTTCCGAATGGTCGTATGGTGCTCCAGATTGTTTTTATATGTGTTAGACTCTCCCCTTCCCTCCCCTTGGTGGCTCTGGGATAGCTTTTTTCAAATATTCTTAATTATTAACGTATTCGTCTCAAATTCCCACCATATAATGTTTTAATTAAAAAAAAGTCTTTGACAAAATTTGGATAGGTGGCGCTGGGGTGGAGATATCTTCTTGATATAAAAAGACATTGGTACGTATGCATTAGGGAAGTCAATCCCGGATTTTGGGATTCCGGGATCCCGGACGATTTCAGCCCCTTTAAATTCCGTGATTTTCTTTCCAGGATCCCTCGATTTTTTAAAAAGACAATTTCTATTACACATATTCATGTAATACACTTTATTTTCAATTTAATTTGATATGAATATAGATTTAGAAAAATCTCTTATTGAGGCTGAAAAAGATTATTAGGACGATGAGTGTGAATCACTGGAGCAAAGACTTTGCAAAGTTTTAGAAGAATTTGCAACATCGGGAAGTCAGCTATGTATTTCAAAGTTGTCAGATATTCTGCCTCAAGCCTAGTACTCTGTTCGTTTGCGTGAAATTTCGCTGGCAACATCTATTTATTTGTTGCGTGAAATTTCTGAATTAAAGTTTGTTGCGAGGAATTTATATTGCAACGTTTCTCAGAGAGACTCTGAGGCAAGGCAACCGTGATCAAAACTTACAAATTGCTTATCGTACAAATATTTCTCCAACTAGCATAGAATCAGAACGGTGCTTCTCATCGGCGGGTTATATATGTAATAATATCTGAACAAAACTCTCTAATGAAAAATAAGACGCGTAGATCAGCTTAATGTATACTTAAAAAATAATTAAAACATAAAATTAATTTATGAATTAAATTGCGAGCTTTAGATCAAAGTAAGTTTTTAAGAAGGCAACAACAACAAAAACAACTCTGTATAGAGTCAATAACTTAGCTGACTAGACAGTCTGTTTCGGAAATCGGTGCATTTTCCTCTTAAGTAGTCTTTGAGTGATTAAGCTGTGACTAACTCACTGTTCAAATTTGTATATGACTTCACAGATTTAGGAATTCATTCATTTGAATTATATGGCTGCTAATCATATGACATTTTAAAGCAGTAGGCTATTTATAGATTACCGCCATCAACTCTACCAAGGTTGCAATCTGTTATAGTTGATTCTTTATTTATTTCAATATTCAAACTGTAGAACAATATTCAAAAAAATTAGAACCTTTTGCACAATATATTTGTTTTTACGAGGCGATGGTTCGTGCCTATTTGATAGGTGGCAATGTTGTCAAGTTAATTAATATTTACACAAAATGACATATAAAACTTCAACCATATTTATGGAAGACAGGTAGGTGCAGCACAAGGTCTATCAGGTCATCTATTATATAAGAGTCCGAGTATTAACGAAAGTGAAAGAGGACGTCGAGTTAAGAAAAAATTGTATGGTAGAAGGAGGGTCTATTTTCGCACTCTTAGGAGTTACGGGGTTAATTGGTATTTCATGAGTTTGATTCATACTGTTTCTAGCAGAAAAACTAATTTAGGTAAAACTTATTTTAAAAATTAATTTGAAAGACAATATCTTTCTAACGGTGTACAAAAGAACGATTTTTGCTTAACTCGACCTCCTCTTTCATCTCCGTAAATATTCGTACTCTTACGCGGGGTGTCCCAGACCAACGTTTCAATCCGGCGCTGGTTGATTCCTTGGGCCAAGACAAGAAAAAAATTGTATGACTGGGGTCAATCGCTCCCCCTTTTTGAAGTACACTGGTTGTCATAAAAACCGCACCACGCAGGTTGTTCGTAAAGTTTAGTTTTAATTAAAAAACACCAATATTTGATACAATGCTAGTATTTATTTATTATTTTTAAACGAATTTAAAGTATTTTCGTAATAAGAGAAAGTTAAGAAATGTTTCATTTAATATGTAATTGTTAAAATTAATAAAACAAGAAAAAAGTCAATTTTACATATTTCTAATTTTTCATTATTTTAAAACTCATTTTTAAAATCGACTTCTTTAAAAACTCAAGGCATATTTCACTGCTTATGATATTGATTAAAAAATATTTTAGTAGGGTGTTGATCCTCCCCTGGCTTTAATTATAGTCTAAATTCTTGATGGCATAGAGTCAACCAGTACTTGAAGTACAGTAGGCGGTAATTCGTCATTCCAAACGTTTTCTAAAGTCAAGATGAGTTTTGGTTTGCTCCCTGGTTTGTGGTCAGCAACTTTTCGTTTCATTATATGCCAGAGGTGTTCTATAGGGTTTAAATCTGGTGAATTCCCTGGCCAATCAAGTCGCTGAATTCCGAGTTCATCAAATAATTTTTGTAGCTGTTTAGAATGAATAAAAAATAAATATTATTTATTACCTGGACATTAGAAATAATGTATAAAGCAACTGATATCAGATATAACTTACCGATTTAGCACGATGGCATGGTGCAAAGTCATCCTGGAAAACAATAGAAGTTGAATGCGCCAAATGCTCTTCAAGTGCTCTTCAAGAGCATTGTCCTAATAACTTGTGCGTACTTGAGGGCATTCATTGTTCCATTCAGGAAATATAGAGAACCTTTCATAATATATGAAAAACATCCCCATACCCATCTGTCCTTGAAAAAAATTCACCGTTCTGACGATACAATTTTCACTATATCGTTCACCAGGAAAGCGCCGCACGTATGGGAGGTTGTCAGCACACAACAAATTAAATTTGCTTTCGTCTGACCAGAAAACTTGTCGCCAGTCATTCTGCGTCCAATTTGCATACTTTTGTGCCCACGCTAAACGGGCCGCTTTCATTTTCTTAGTCATAAGCGGATTTTTTACAGCACGTTTGCCACATAAGCCAATCTCTCGAAACCGCCTACGTACAGTTTCGACGCTAATATCTACTTCATGGTACTCCTTTAGTTTCGTCCGGATTACCACTGCACTTTTAAAGCGATCCCTTAAACTTGTCCTTCGAATTACGCTATCTGTCCGTTTGTCAGTAGCTCGTTTGAGTCCTGATCCTTTAGCTCTTTCTAGGCAATCACCATCGACTTTTCTTTTCATTAGTCGCGCTATAGTTAAATGTGAGCACCCTAATTTACAAGAAATTTGACGGTAAGCTACACCTTCTTCTACCAATGTAATAATTTTCACTTTTTCATCACGTGACAATTGTCGATATTTTCGCGGAATGTTGCTTGTTTGCATTCAAAACGATTTCTAACGTCGCAAAAACGTATAACATATCATAATACAGCTTTTTTACATGTTCTTGGAATATCAAAGATGCAAACCTTTTTACAATAAATTTAAAAAAATCGACTGCATATTCGATATGTGTGAAATAATTAAAGGGTTGCCAGTGGTGCGGTTTTTGTGACCGCTAGTGTATAAGCGGTATGACAGATAGGAACCAATTTGAAACGGTTTTTCAAAGCTTCTAAATTGGTATTGATATTAGTATTAATATTCATACTAAGACTGAAATTGATATTGACATAATTTCAATTTAATCTTGTTTGAATTTGAACTTGATATTGATTGGCTTTTACTTTATTTCTGTTTTATTTTGACTAAATTTGTGCTTGATGCCGACTTGACTTCGATTTTAATTCAATTTGATTTCGTTTGTATTTGAACTTAACATTGACTTTACTTCGCAAGGATATGACGCTGGTTGAATTAAGCTTTGAAACTACCTCGATTTAACTTTGATCGATATCACTTTTAAATTTTCTTGATTGGACTTTATACTTAACATTTGGCTCAACTTTACTTTGGCTCCACTCGATTTGGCTCAATTAGTCTTTGACTCTGGCCCAATTAAACTTTGACACTTTCTAGATTTCACTTTGACACTTTCTCGATTTCACTTTAACTTCTGCCAAAATCACTTTGAAATTACCGATTTGATTTTACCTTTGCATGGTTTGAACTTGAATTTGACTCGATTTGTATTTAAATTTATCTCAATAACTTTAGTTGATTTGACCTTGACTTTGATTACGCTCGATTTCGCTCAATTTGACTTTTGAGTTTATTCTGATTAGACTTTGGCATAATTTGATTAGACTTGAACTCAATTTGAGTTTAACTTTTGTTTATTTTTATACTAACTTTGGCTCGATTCGACTTTGATTTACGTTTAATTAAATTTTGACTTTCAATTGCTGTGACTTTGGTTTTGGCTCAATTTATCTTTGACTCGTTTGTGAATTAAATTTTATTTCGATTAAAAACTTGGCTGTAAAAAAAAGCTGTAATCGGCTTGACTTTGACTTTTGAGTTCGGTTATTTAAAGTTTTTAGAATTGAAATGAAAGGCGTAGGTGCCAAAAGCAATAAAACTCAGTCCGAACTAGTAAAAAACGTTGAGATGAGTTTTTATTGCGCATGATTTTTTATAAAATATTTCTAAATTTAGTTGAATGAATTCGCCCAAAATTAAACCTATTTGAAACCTGTTGCATCTTGTACCTTTATACGCTTAAGCATGCAGCGTCTATTTTAGTTGGTTTTTGTAACGAAATAGTCTTATTTTTGTAAACATACTATGTATCAACACATAATTTTACTAAACACATTTTTTCCTATACTAAACAATTATTTCTACTTTCTCTAGTGCGGCCGATGCTGTCGCTGGCGATGTAATCAATACCACGGTTCTAGCACGCGGCGCACGCTTCTTAGGTCGCGTTGCACGTGCCTCGTTGCCCATACAAGCACTCATGTTGCTGTTGTTGGGTGTTGCCACACTTGTGCCCCACGGTGAGGATTACACGTGCATGTTCTCAAATTCGTTTGCACGTAGCTTGGAACCAATGCTGTCGTATCCAAATGGACCGCCACCTACATAGTTAATATGTTCTACAAATAAGTATTGAAAAAAAAGTATAAGAAGTAACACTTCATCCCTAATGAAATAAACCTCAACCAAAACTCCCCAATAAGACAAAAAAAAAAAAAAATAGTAAAGAAAAAAAAAAATGTTTTCTTAAAACAACTAACTTATGTTTCATGTTTTTGTGATTGTAAATTAAGTTCAAAAGTTACTGAAAGTTAAAATGTGAAATGAAATTAAAAAAAAGAAACAATTTAATGCCTTTGATATTTTGTACAATAAAAAAAAAATGGTTTTGTAAAAAACAAATAAGAAGATTTGAAGAAATTGTAAATTTTAGAATTGTATGCAAACTTTAGCTAGTTTTATAAAAGAAAAACTCAAAATAAAAAAAAAGAAAATAAAACACAAATATTAAAATAAAACACCAGAAAAGAAAAAAATAAAGAAAGCTTGTGTTACAACTAAGTAACAAGGAAATCCTTTAAAGATAATACAGAACAAAACAAATGACGAGTATAACTAACGAAAAAGTAAGACGATAATAAATAAATTAAAAAAAGGATAAACGAACATTATAAATGCTTTAACTTAAGTGACTAAAGAAAAAAAAAATAAAAAAATAAAAATTCAACTTTAAATTAAAGCCTATACTTAAATATTTAAATATAAATGTGTTTATAACATAAAATCGTACGTAAGAAAATATTGAAAAAAATTAAAAATAATTTCAAATTGCATAAAAACCGAGACGCACACAATAAACGGCATGAATGAATAAACGGCTTTAATCAAAAATCCAAATGCTTAGCTTAGCTACCCAAAGTTCTTCAAAAGCTTACGATGTAAAACTCGTGGAACATTTTTGTATTGCAAGCTTTTGGAAGAACATGGTTTTGCAAGCTTTTTAATAAAAAATGTCGGCCATAAGCTTTGCTGCAGCTTACAAACTGGAAAAAAAACAAGCAACAACAACATGACCCTCAAAAAAGCTCTTACTCAACAACTTCCTGTCCTAAGCTTCTTCTACTTTCTAAGCTGGCATCTCCCAATCAGCGCAGCTTTTGAATTTATTGAAACTTTCGACAGATAGCTTTACAATTTTTCTACAACTTTCTAAGCTAGCATCTCCCAATAAGCACAGCTTTTGAAAGCTTGTTGTGTAACATTGAAAATTTTCTGAAATTAAGCAAAGTACGCTGTTTTCAAAAACTGCTGCAACACACCACACACCCGCAAAATCTCTCCAATTTGTGAGTTTGTCGTTGTGAAGTTTTTGAGCAAATATTTTGCAAAATCTAAGACAAAATAATGAATTCCGCTGAGCAGCCACAAGCTCAGCGCCACAACTTTTTAAAGCCGCAGCAAAGTTTTGCTACATAATTCAAAAATCACGCATTCAACACAGAAATAATTTTTATTTTTATTTACTTAACCAAATCATAAAAGAAAAAGCCGCATAAGTGTCCTAGACAGGTGCTAGATCCAAACAATTTTCTCTTAACACAAACTACAAATAGAAATTTTCTGGAAACAATAAAATTGTTAAAATATGCAGTTATTTTCAAACGTCCAATAAAATAGTTTTTACTTTAAGTTTTCAATTTATTTCAATGTTTTTCCACGTTTTTCTTGGCAAGCATTTAAGTGAAAATATTTTGCTTGAAAAATTGTCAAAAGGTTCGACTACTCATATAAAAATAGCTTATAACATATAAACTAAAAATACAAAGTACGTACATAAATATAAAATTATTTGACAAAACAAAAAAATAAAACAAAAAGCTGTTTTCTGTTGGCATATTAAAGAAAGAGTTATAAGTAAAAATAAAGTAAAAAACCGTTATCACGATAATCACATATTATTTCATTTATACTATATTAAAAATATATATGCATACATATATATATATATATATATATATATATTAAAAAAAACTTATTGTTTATACGCTTTTTTCACTTTCGCATTGTTTAAATTTTAAGCCTTTAATTAGACTATTTGTACCTTTATATTAAAAACTTCTTTATCATTATTATTATTATTATGATGATTATTATTAACATTTTTTTTTGTTTCATTTCTATGTTGAGAAGAATATATCAATTTGATCAAATCACTTACTATATACATATTTAATAAAATTATGAAACACAATAAATAAAAATATTTAAATAAAAAGCTCGTCTATTCTTCTATTGCTTAACTGCGGCTCCAAAAACTTCTGTTAGGTTAAAAAAATAGAAAAAAAGCATAAAAATTAAAGATTTCTTAAAAAAGATTCTAGTAAAAAGACTTCTAAGCCAATGGCAATCTTGGAAAATTAAAAGCAAATGAATTATTAAATGCAGCTATGCAGCAAATATTTTAGAATTTTATTAAGATGACAAACTTTTGTGTCGTCCTAAAAATGACAGTGAAAACCAAGCATTAGTATAAAAATAGGTATGGAATTGAAAAGGCAACTGGTTTTAAGCTTGCGTATTTCGAAAGCTTCGTGCGCATAAAAATATTGGTAAAATAAATCAAAAATTTTATCATCGTACTTTGAAAATATTTGAAGAAACTAGAACTGTTGATGTTAAAGCAAAAACGGGTCGAAGAAAATCTGTGCGCACTAAAAGTTTAATGAAATGTGTAAGAGAGAAAATTCGACGAAATGGTAAAAGAAGTGCCAGAAAAATGACTGCAGAACATAACACAAGCTGAGGTTCGATGGTAAGAGTTCTTCAAAAAGACTTGAAGCCTAAACCATACAAAAAACCCGGCAGCATGGCATAACATTAAAATATATGAATGAAAGAAAAGATGAAAACAGCTTCAAATTAATCAAATTAATTCCAAAGCGTATAAAATTTCGTTGTAGTATTTGAATTGCATTAAAATTGTATACAACATTTTATTGAAATATAATGTGGTGGCCGTAGCCTAGTGGGCAGAGTGCGTGGCTAAGCTAAGCTAAAGAACCGCGGTAGCCCGGGTTCAATTCCAGCTCAGAGCCTGAACAGAATCAAAAATCGTTGCAGCCGACGATCTTTGTTGTTGGAAAAAACATGCAAAATGTACAAATAACCGCAGCTCGTTTTCCGCAACGATAAATCGCAGACTTGGAATCTATTCTATTTCAATTGTCGGTCGCTTTTTTGATCCTGTTCAGGCTCTCAGACAGAAAGTTTTTCAATTGAATTAATTTTTCTGTTCGGTCGTCACCTCTCTGCAGACAATGGCAAACCTCAAAGAGTAAAAATTGCCATGTAAAGCTTCTTGAGAACATAAGCCGTTCGGAGTCGGCATAAAACACGCAGGTGCAGTTCTCGGTAATTTGTGATCAAACATTTTAATAACACGCACAACACAATTTATCAATAGGGGCCCTCAAACGATACTACATGACGGACGTACATGTAGTTCGATAAAGTAACGGGACTTTTTTCGTTGCCCTCACACACATCGCACATGACGGATAGACTTTGGATAGACTTCATTATTTTTTAGCTGCCGAAGAGTTAACATCAATTAAAAATATTAATATTAATTGTTTTGAACATTTATTTTTATGTTTTTTGCTTTAAATACTCTAAACCATCACAATTTTAGGTAAAGATAAAAAAATTCGCGTCAAAATATAATATTTAATACGTTCGGCAGTTTTGCCGCGAGATGTGCTCTCTCTGAAAATTTTCAACAAATGGCAAAATGTACTAAGTTGGATGGCCGCGCACGCAAACGGAACTACATGTCGGACGTACTTAGCAAAAAGTCAAAATTTTTCAACTTCCATCGGACATGTCCATCCGCCTTGATTTCTTGCACACGAACGATACTACATGTGTGATGACTTGACAGGTTGGATGGACATGTAGTATCGTTTGAGGGCCCCTAATAGAAGCCAGGTCAAGGTCCTTCCAAGGGCTGAAATGGCCAGTTTATTTTTTTTTTATTTTTAATACAGCATGTCTTAAAAATTAAATACAATTAGGGTATTCACTAGGTATGCTATCATGTCATAATATCATATTGTCCTTAGACATTAATTAATTCTCAACTTAACCGCGGCCGGGCAAAATAAAATTTGCAAAAATATAATTTTCACTCCACCTTACTGTAAATTCATGGGTCAGTTTTTGTTCCAGCTTAAAAATAATTTTTTTTTATTATTCGTCTGCATTTTTACATGTCCGTCTGCTTACCTGTATTCCACATTATCCGTCTGTCGATATGTTTGCTTTTGACAGTCTGCCCACCATACATTTATTTAGTTTTGCAATATAAATCAGAGCACAAAACAAAAATCACCTGAAGTATTATAAGATTTCTGCAAAAAGCGGTTTACTGTGTAAGGTAGATGTCATAAGTGCTTTAGTGCCCCAACAAATGTAATTTCGAATTGTGTATAGGTGTTGGAAGCCTCGCAGTTACATTATAATTAAGAAATACTTGGTTACGTCATGTGCTCACTTACCACTGGGTTGTTTTCAGTGTGCTCTTAAAAGCGCTTAATATATACTCAATATGGGAGAGTATAAATGAGCAAACCCTGCAAGACACTCCTAACCGAAACTTTAACACATTCACAAAAAATTTTGTATTCACTAACACAAATGCATGGTATTTTGTTATTAAAATGGCGGTACAAAATACTATTAGTTATTAAACCTATTATTTAACAGGCAGCAATTTAGTTGTACATCCCTGTTTTCTCTTATTGGTGTGGTAGACAGAGACAAATGATTTTCGTTGTGTTCTACTTGTTTTGTCTTGTTCTTTCTTATGAGAAAAATAAATTTGATGTACACACAATTTAGAAAATTTTCAAACGAACGATTTATATCATGCAACAGCACGTAAGTACTTTTAATTGTGAAATATATTAAATAAAATATTGTATAATGTAAAAACAATTATATTTTAACACTTTTCTAATGAAATAGACGAAGCTGGTGGTCGTCAAGTGCAGGTGATAGCTGCTGCTCCGAGTACTACTGGAATACCATTGACTGCAGCTCCACAACCGCAGGCTCAAGCTACACCAGCAGTCACCTCTACGGCTCAATAAAATGGAAATATTACGACCTTGCTTTTCGTTCTGCTAACTTTGGCATTCAGCAGCAAACTTTGGTGCAACAAAATACTTCGCCAACAAGTGTCTGACCACCGTGGCCATAGCCAATCCGATAGTTCTCGCCCAACAAGCAGGAGCTCCTAGCATGCTTATCACGAATACTTTTGCTGCTATTACACACAGTGTTTCCAAGTGGATTTGTTAATGGAGCTACGCAGCAAATTTCAATATGCAATTTTCAATAAAAATTCAAAAAATAAATGTGTTCATCTAGTTAAAAAATAATAGGGAATTAACCAGTCAGTTAAATGGTAGGTATAACTGGTGTACTTGGCATAACAAATAGTTAATTACTTAGTCATTTCACTGGTAGCTGCGACTGGTATTTTTGCCATATAATTAAGTTATTTAACCCACTATTTAACTAATTGCTTTAACTGGCAAGTTTGACAGATATTTTCAGTTATTTAACTTATTATATAACTGATTGGAATAACTGGCATATAAAATGTGTGAGCGAGATGACTATGCAATTTAAACTTCTGAAAAAGTATGTGCAAGAAAAGGATACAAAATCACACGTACACAAATGTTTTGGTAAGATTTTTCACATGGCCCTTAAGAAACTGATAGAAAATACTGACCGAAACTTCCGCATTGCTTTTCTTTATATAACCAGTAATATAACCGGTTGTGTTCTTGCAGGGAAGCTACCCGACACCGCAATAGAAACAATGAGAAATACTATAGCAGAGGAAAAGAGAGATAAAGCTATATGCTGTTTGTGTTTTTTCTAGCATTTTAATGAAGCAATAATTTTTGTGTTCTGTTTTTTTGGCTAATTTATAAACTTAAATTTTAATACCTTTAACCCTTTCGGTACATCTTTTTGATTTCAAGTCCAAAAAATCTATTTTGCACGAATAATTATTATTTTTGATCATATTATTAATAATCAATCACAACATTTTTAATTTTTTGTTTTAAAAGTTGTTTTTTTGGAGTGATGCCATATGGCATCAAATTTCCTTAGAGGTAAACGAAAATGAAGCAATCAAATGTTTTGTATGTAAGCATTTATTTTTATTTATATATTTTTAGACTTAAAAGTTCATTTTTTTAACAAAAACTTTTTTCATAAATTATAGAGCAAATAAAAGAAATTTAAAATTCATACAAACTTATTATAAAAAAATATTAATCACAATTAAAAAATTATTTCCAAAAAATTTATGTATTTTAATTTTCACATTCATGGTATATTTTGAAGCAAATCCTAGTTTCATTTAGAATGCACAAATGAATGTTCCATTTTGAACACATATACCTTGAATATCCTTTGCATCCTTCAAGTTTGCACCTGAGTTTCTTCGCTGTATGCTCTGGCCAGTGCTGAAAACCATCATAAGGAAGGAAAACCGATGGTCCTGTCTCGTAGCGCTGTCTGCAAGTTGTGGGGCTGATTATTTCCTTAGTTGTTGGGCTACTTAGACTATCCTCGTCAAAAGCTACTCTAGGACGTCCACGTTTTCGAGCACAAGTAGCCTGAGATGATAACGCTAAGAGCCTATCTGCAATATCATTACGAAACGCCAATGGATCCATGCACTCCTTTGATTTCAAATGATTACCTTCACAATCTTTTTTATATTCTAGCCAGGAGTGGCATATAGCCAGATCAATAAAATGGTCGAGAATTTTAAGAGTTCACTCTTTTGATCTAATAGAAATCTGTATAACAAAATCTTGTCAACGCCCCCCATATGTTTATTGTACATAGAAACGATGTTAGGTTGCAAAATTTCAACTTTTTTTTTGATCAAAACAGAATCGTGTAACTTTATTTACCTTTTCATCGCCAAAAATCGATGACACAATGTTAACTATGCCTCCATCAAGCCATTTTAAGGCCATATCATTATGGTTTATTTCAATGCGGTAATCGAAAGTACCTCTACCTTTTTTTAAAGATCTTTTTCGGTTTGGAGTGGTACTTTTTCGATTCTGTTGCTTCGTATCGTACCCGTTGCCCAAATTCCTTTTTTTCTGCAAATACACCATTAAATTAAGGGTTGTGAAATAATTATCAAAATACATTTTGAAATTACTTCCTTCTGGAATAGTTTTCGTGAGATGGACACTATATCAAAACAAAACCCTAACTCTGAGTCAGCCGCAATAGAGTTTTTACCCCGATAAATTT
Organism: Dichetophora obliterata; assembly: GCA_963920525.1. Lineage (NCBI taxonomy): Eukaryota > Metazoa > Arthropoda > Insecta > Diptera > Sciomyzidae > Dichetophora > Dichetophora obliterata. The sequence continues at coordinate 194,137,651 of OY986436.1, forward strand.
CAAAATCATGTAGAATACTTGTTGAGCTGCAGAGGCAAAATATTTGTACACCCCATTTTATGGGTTTTTTGGGCATATATTGTCTTTATACAGTTTTTCCTTTAAAAGAAACTATCATCCACGCAGAGATTTTCATCTTTTGGAATTCTATATTTTTTTTTCAGTGAACATGTTCAAAATATTACGGACTTTATAAAGCTTATCAGTAGAATCAACATCTATACAAAATTTAAGATTATTACGAATAGAATGAAATCTGTTTCTCGTCATACTCTGACGAAAAGATGGAATTTCGGTGGCCTTGACCAATCTCCAACATCTCCAACCTTGGATAGTCAATTGTACCGATCATAATTTCTAGCGCTATAAGCTTGTATAATTTTTTCTTTCTTAAATTAATTGAAGTACCGTTATTTTTGAGCGTAGCTTGGTTTGTAGCATCAGCCACTTTATCAACAAATACAACAAATACTCAAGAAAATATTTAACAGGAACTTTTAAATTTCTTTTGGGATTTTCCGGCTCAGTAAAATTTACTTCTGTAGGAGTCCATAAAGTTTTTCCAACGGAATTCGTCTATTTTCTCAAAAAGTATTCTCAATATTTCACCTTCTTGAGAATCTGAAAGCCCAACAATGTCAGGTCTTTTGGACTGGTCGTCAAGAGTTAATTTTTCTTTTTTAGTTTTATCTACTTCTAAATCTAAAACCTCGACATTATCAACTTCAAGGTCTTCAATATTTACTTCGTATTGGCCATTTCGAGAAAGCTCTTCTAATAAAAACGAATTGTTTCCTTCAAATACTTCATACAAATCTAATAATACGTCAGGTTCTTTTGATTCCTCTAAATCGAATATATCTGAATCTTCAAAATTATTTCAAATTTTTTCAAATTCATTATCATTTAATTTTCTCTACATTATGAATAATCCTTATACAAAAAGAGCAGCCTTCCTTTCGAATTGAATAAAGTATGAGTGGCGCAAGCATTTTAGCACCTATGAGTTAAATTGATGCCATATGGCATCATAAGAATTTTGAAAAATCGTCAAGCGCACAAGAGAATTAAAAATTTTTTTTTAACTATGCAGAAATGTATGGTAACTATTGGTTAAGATAGTTGCATCAAAAAAATTACCAATATTTTGAGCTTTTTAGCAAAAATTTGAATTTTTTTATTTCACTTTGTGAAAAATTTCAGTGCGAAATTTACTTAGACTATATGGTTGAATAAAAATTGGAATTTATCGTCCTGTAAGCAATTAAATATACATTTTTTAATAAGACACCACTATAGGTTATTTATAAATGGTGCCGAGGCGGTTCCACGAGGTCTTGAAAACCGATGATGCCATATGGCATCAATATCGCGAAAGCGTTAAAGAGTGCTTTAAAAAAAAAGAATGATGCAAGATTTTAAGTTAAACATGCAGCTTTGTATTAGTGAAAGAATTAATAAAATCTGTTCCGTAGTTTTTAAGTTTAGCGTCATCGCAAATACGTGAGAAGCCTTTTATATAATAGTAATATAATAGATCAGGGCACGGACTTTACCATTATTGTGGTAGCTCTACCACATTTTTTCAAAATTTTAATATCTACCACTTTAACCACCACAAGCTTAACATCTACCACTATTTGCACCATCATAAAATTTTTGTATGACTTTTTTCTCTATAAAATGCTTTTAATAAACTTAAAAGTTCCTTTTCCATAATGAACAATATTAAATCTGAAAAACGAAATGGTTTGCAAACTGTTTTTGTTGCAAACCAAATCTTTATTAAATAATTTTCTGATGAAAAAAACCTGTCCGAGCCTCCGCTAAAATTAATAGGATTTTCAGAACTATCATGAATAATTTTTTATGCAAAATCGGAATGGGGAGTTTCAATTGATAAGATAAAGCTTAAGAACATTTTGGAAAAAACTAATGCAAAGTTGTTCAGCATAGGTTTATCAATAAATTTGTATTTAATATTTGCTAAATGATCTTGAGCTTTATCTTAAAAATTAAAATTCCCTTTTAGGACTGTTTTTTATAAATCTTTTAAGTTTGTTGATGGAAGGTTTATTGCTCTTTAGTTTTTGTTTTTCTTTAAATGCATATTTATATTTAGCATAGATCTTATTTATGGGCTGGAGCCAAATTGTTTTATTTGTTTTGAAATACGTACTTTTTTTAGACCCAATTTCCTTACCGTATCGGTAAACTCACAAATTGCTGGAAAATCATGCCTCCATTTCCGGCGAGTTGTGAGCTTACCGGACTGTAAAAAAATTGAGAATTAAGGGGGGTAAAATGTTTGATAGTTTAAATCATACTTGATTTTAAATAGAAATTCTAGTTGTTTTTTATTTATTTTTATATTGAATATACACTATATATTATTACGCAAACAAAAAAAATTGTGGTACCATTTTACCTGTGTTAACGTCAGCATATTAACATAAATCTTATATCGTTGGAAAGGTATTTTCGAGTACATTTGCAGAATATAATTTTTATTCGAATAAGTTGTCTTTAAGATAGGTAAAACAAAGCAAATGTAAAAACCTTTTTTTTCCAATGGGACAGTGCTAACCAATAGCATACACATTAGGGCGGGTTGATTTGTGTGGATGAAAAAAAAAATGAAAAATCGTATAGCAAAAACGTAATCTACATAAAATTCTAAGAAAATTCTCCGAAGAAACTATAGGTCTAAAATCAAACCCTAATCCGCGCCTCTCGACTTGAAATTTTTTTTCCTCTTCTTTTGCTAAAAATTTTTTTTTTTAAATATATTATGTTTTATTATATCATAGTTTATGCAATACAGGTTTTGTTTTGAGGCTAATCAAAATATTCAATTATCAAAAAAGCCGTTGAACCCCAATTTGCATCTTCTCTTATTTGCGTTCTATGACCCTGTTCTCACTCGCCTTAAAAAAGGCAGAGTAATGGCGTTATTTTGACACTATGCATCTGTCAGGTGTTCTTACTACCGACTTTTTTAAGCCCGCCTTATTTTGCATTCCGAGAACAGTCCATAAATGTGGTGTTAAATTTCGGAGAATTCATTACTTTGTAAGTCTTAAATTAAACAGCAACGCAAACAGAAAACCCAACCAATGCAAAACAAAATTTATTTGCGCTAAAACATAAGAGAACCACGAGGAAAATGAGGCACAATGAAACTTCAAAGTAACAGACGTCAAAATGAATCGCAAAATTTTTAAAATTTTTGAAAATGCTGCCTCACGTAACTTGTCACCTTCCCACTTCCCACCTTACCTGTAGACGTCAAAATTAATCCGATGATCCGCCTAACGTAAGGCGCGTGAGAACAGGCTCTATATGAAAAAGAGTTAGAACACGTTTTACCTAAACTGCGTTTTGCAAAAAACAAAGAATAATTAAAAAAATATTTTTTTTTGTAATAAAATATGCAAAACATACTTCTTAAAAAAGGAAAAATCATGACCTCTAATCCAGTTTATTTGATCTATAGAAATATAGATCAAATAATAGTAACTATAGAAAGTCATGCCAAAGTACCTAGAATGGAGAGTAAAAAAGACTTAACAAAATAAACATATAACCAATAAGTAAAGTTTTCTTTGTATTCTATAATTGCTTCTTTGTATGTATTAAAGACCTCATTTGTTTTAATGACACAAAATTTGTTTATGGTAAAAAAATTACTGAAAAAATACTGAAATATTGTTTGAGTAAAAACACTTCTTTTGTTTGTTTTTATTTGCATTATAAAATAAGAATTGTTTATCTATGTTCCTTATAAAAACATTAAATATAAAATTATATACAAACTTTTTTACTTGGGTGAATATTTTTTTAATGTAAAAAAATTTTGAGTGTAGAAAAGAGGGCATATAAATTTTCAAGTCGAGAGGCGCGGATTAGGATTTTATTTTAGATACATGGTTTCTTCGGAGAATTTTCTTAGAATTTTATGTAGTTTACGTTTTTGCTATACGATTTACAAATACAAAAATCAACCCGCCCTAATACACATAGCATACACGAGAGAGAAGAGAGTGACTCAGAACACTTCAACAGAGCTGTGTGCAGCGTTGCCATATGGTCCGATATATCGGATATGTTACGATTTTAATACTTGAATCCGACGTTCCGATATTTGACCAAAATTCTTCAAAATGTTACGATTTCAGAAAAAGTAGATCCGGCGTCCGATTTTGCATATATTTTTATATATCGTATATATATATATGACAAGAAAAAAAAATTAGTGTAATAAAATTGATGGCAACTTTAAAATAAAAAGATGCGATGGTACTTCTGCACTTCCAATAGTGGGAAAATTTATTTTTGATTTGTTGAGCTTATCGAATTCCTCAGCTAACGTTGAGCGAACTTTTAGTCAAATAAATATTAAGGGTTCTCATCTAAGCATGTAAACATGTAAACATGTACAGCATTTAAACTTTTGATGAGCGATAAAGTGTAAATAGCGTAAATGTCGACAAAATGGCGGCTGCGGCTGTGACAATATTATGACTTTTTTAAATTTTAAACTTTTTAAAAACCTTCATTAACATAGAAAAATAAATAAAACGTGTTCATATTTACTTCAACTACTTTAAATATGTAATGATTAGCGCCAAAGGCAACCCTCATTCACACACGTAGATTTACATGCTAGTTTACACTACAAAATAGGCTCGGAAATGATGTAAACTCACGCCCATACAAATTTTAACAGATAGCTTACGCGCATGTAAGTTCACAAGGCTTACAATGTTTACGGGTCAGCTACATGCTTAGATGAGAACCCTTATTAATAAAACTAAAGTTCGCAATAGATTAGAGTTAGATACAATGGAATGAACTCTGCATACAAAAGATTATGTGCGTATGAAATTTTTTTAACTGTTTTAGTCTTGAAATTGATAAACAAATTTTATAAATTTTATATTTTTTTTATACATATTTTTTTCACTAAAATCTAATTTTTTTGTAGTTTTTGCTGGCTTAAATAAAACAACAACATTTTTTCGTTAATTAACTTGGAACAAAAACTTTATATTTATAGAGTTATAATTGAAAAATTATGTATTATAGCTCTATGTATTTAATTTTTACCGATTTAAGAGATCTTCATTAAACCAAACTGTGTTGCAAATGTATTTAATTTGATTTTAACTCTTCGTTTGTGTGTTCAAAAATATTTTCAAAGTGTAATTTATTTTAATATATTTTCTATATTTATAATGTTTATTGAATTGACTTTTGAAAAAATGTGATTTATTTAAATAAATAAACCTTAAATATGCGTCTTACCTCTAATAAAATGCAATATTTTATTTGTCTTCTTTGTTGTAAAATGCGAACGAAAATTTCTTAGTTCTTGTTTTCAGAGTTTCACAAATCCGACGAGAAATCCGACGAGCAGAGTACAAAAGTTACACTGTAAATTTTTTTTCATGGCAACACTGGCTGTGTGGCATTGTTGTTGTTGCTATTTCTTAATTACTCTCTCGAAATGATAACCTGAACAGAATGAAGTAATTTCATTCAATGAACCCACTGGTAAATAGACACATGGCGTTACCAATTATTTCTTTTATATCTGTAGAGTTGATAATTGAGTTTTTGAAGTAAAAACTTCTTTAGGCTCGTTTTGTAATTTTGTGTAGAGGAAAATCTTTACTTTAACGAAACCCTTGCTCATGACACGACATCCACAAATGAAGAAAAATGCCATATTTCAGACAGTTTTAGTCGTATTAGCCAAAAATGTATAAAAAGTAATAACTCTGGTAAGTTAGTGCTATTTAAAAAAGTTTCCATGACTACTTTCATCGGCTGTTAATCAACAACACTGTTTGTTTGTTTGTTTATCCTTTATCCCTTTCAGAACTGACCCTAAGCCACTGAGAATTTTTTTTATGATTTTTGGAGTAAATGGATTTTATATGATCTGAAAATATATTCAAAGCCAAAACTTTGATATTTGCATATCCCTCAAAGATTTTCAAGAACCAAAAGTTTGTACGGAAATAATTTTTTTGCACTAAACGGCCTCAAATCAATTAATAATACGATTACATCAAAACTAAAACACGTTTTATGGCTATTGTGTTTTATCTCAAAATACGACTGTTTACACCGCCTTTTTCACGTTTTAGTTTGATGTTTATGTTTTCTTACTGTTCCATTTTTGCTTTTGTTTTGCTCATTTTCATGAAAAAAATAAGCTTTGACGGCTTGAGGTGTTGCCAGGTTTCATTTTTACCATGATTTGTTTCGACCTTTACAGTGTTTTAATGGTGTTTTATAATAAAACGCGCTGTGAGGTGTTTCAAATTTTTTATGGTATAACACTCAAAATAAGTTGTGTTTCGTCTCTTAAACGCGATAAATTCTCAAAACACGTTTTGAAGGTTTGGTGTAAATGCACTATAAGATTTTAAAATATATTATTTTATTTGTTAAAATGTGTCAACTTCACTAAAATTGCGCTATTTAGTATTTTAGTGAATGAAAAAAACAGCTAACATCCGCAACTCATTTTTAACAAAAATAAGTGTGAAGCGAGAATTCCGTGAAATTTTAAGAAATGGCAAAATGAAAATTGAGCAAACATAATCAATAATCATAAAAACAAAAGTCAAATCAATTTTGATATGGTCGAACTTCGACCACAGGCGATACCAGATATTATTATTGTAAACTTTGTTATGTAAATATCAAATGGAAATATCAAATCTGCCACATTTTATCACAAAATCTACCACACTTTTTGAGTCCATTCTAGCTACCACTCAAAATTTTTTTCAAGTCCTTGCACTGGTATAGATATAGATAAAACAAAGGGATATTTTCAAGTAGTTTGTTCGGAGTCTTTAATTTCGGGTATCCACTTCAAAAATATACCATTTTTACTTGAAATATTTACTTTGCAAATTCCATTTCAACTTTGTAAAGCTTTTTTTTAAATTTGTTACTCAAAATTTCTACTCAAACTAAATTGATAAATGATGAAAATGTTTTATTTTGTTATTTTGGTAAAAGATACAAGTTATCAAGTTACCAAACGTTAACATTTGTACATAGCGAAATGTTTATAAATAATAATAATTGACTTGACTTTAAAATCATTTCAAATTTCAATTCAACTTCTGACATTTTGTTTTGTCAAACCCTCTATTTTGTTTGCATTGAAATACTAACAGTTATAACGAAGAAAAAAAACAACATAATATCAATTTGGAGACAATGTCCAAATGCGCGAACCATTTCCCAAAGCGCGTGTCTACGTCACGACTCTTTTAGTGATTGAAATAATTCTCGGCGCTCTGATAATAACAACAACTGGTATTTATCATCACATCCTTGGCACATATCTGGCAAACACAGAACGCAAAATGCTTGCCGGACAGCTATTCAACACATATCTGCTGGGCTTTCAAGTGATAGCTACATACTTGGGCAGTATATTTATGTGGAACAGTATCTGGATGCGACGCTGCTCACCCAATATTGGTCTCCTACTATCAGTTTGGATCTTCTTTACTTTTCTCATAACGGTCTGTGCTTGTGCCACAATTTGGACTTTGTATATGTGTGCCACGGCTATTCACACGACGGCTGAGGTATCGCTGACCAAGGGTATTGATTTGTACTATAGTTGTCCCGAATGGAAACTGCTCTGGGATGGGCTACAGTTCTATCGTGAATGTTGTGGTGTTAATGGCTATAAGGATTGGATGAAGGCTAGTTGGATGCCGAGCGATGCATTGGGTTCCGATGGCATGTCTGAACCATGTGGGTAAGTGTTCTTGTTGTTTCCTTATGCGAGGGAAAGTTTCTATTGCAAAATATTTGTGTTTCTGTTCTTTTGTATATTTAGAAGAAGCACAGCTTTGGCTCCGTATGCTTGTTGCAAACATTCTTGCAATGCTTGTTTTGAGAATTATATTCCACGCTTTGCCAACACTGGCATACCATTTCTAAATTTGTCCCAAATCAATACCGATGGCTGTCTACCATTATTCGAGGCGTCCATGTGGGAGTGTATTGATCTTTTAATAATTTTTGTGGCCTGTTCAATAGTCATCGATGTAAGCTGCATGACATCCAATTGGTTTTACATGTATCTATAGAAATATCTTGTAGTTTGCGATGTGCTGTCTGACAAAAGTGATCATTACTCAACAACGTTCTCAGGGCGGCTGTGATTCCTATGTGCGAGACGAATTGGATGACGACGACGACCAACAGCAGCTTATTACTGTGGTAAGTTTTAGTACAAAACAACTTCACAGTAGTTATCTATTTTATACTAACAAAGTCCGCAGCACGGCGTGCCTGAATAACCTTTGCTGAATTTTAACTTTACCTATTCATGTGATGAATTGCACATGAAATTGCACTTTTTTGAATATTTATTATTTTCAGGGCGACAGCAGGGATGACTCTGATATGCGATCAGTCAGTCGAGACAACATAAAAACAAAAATTGATCGCAGATTGGTCACCAAAACGAATTTAAATCACAATTCAATGTCAGCCGATCGCAGAGCTCGATCAAATATGATATTGGAAAGTGAAGCGGAACGCAGAGCTAGCATTAGAGAAGATATGGAACAAGAGGCAATGCGCCGGGCATCTACAAGATCGGAAGTAGAGGCGGAAGCGGAGAGAAGATCAAGCATCAGAGCACGAATGGAAGCGGAACGTATGTCACACATAAGATCGCAATGGAATGGACAGCAAAGGCCACCGCTCAGATCGGAATGGAATAGATCAACAGACATGGATCAGATGCAAAGACAAAGTGCAAATCCAATGCGTGAATCTATTTGTGCTCATGGAATAGATTGTTCGAGCTGTACGCATGCTCGAAATTTGGACAGCGCCGAATCAAGATTTGTGCATTAGGATTAAGTGAAATTTGCGTCCGAGAAAAAACAACCTGGAAAAATACGTTATAAGATTGCATTGCGTGCTTTTAGGAGTGCACTTTTTATGTTACGGTTGTTGTCATGAATGAAGTGTTTCTATCTTTTCATAGTCAGCTTTCTATATTATATATCTATATATATTTATTTTATTACATAAGTATTATATTTTTAGTTTTTTTCTTGTATATATATAAAACACACAAACAGCTATGTATGAATAATTTTGTGCAATAAATGCTAAATCAACTTAACACTGCACTATAATGTGCCTGAAACTATTACTTTTAGTCCGAAGTGTACAGTACGAAAATTTAATAAGAACTGGTTCGGGAATGAACTAGGTTCGAAAATGAACTACTGCTCTGCGTTGCCAGATTGAAATCAAAACCCGTTACATGGAAGTATTTTTTAAAAATATATAAAGAAATTTCTTGGGCAAAAAAAACTATGCAAACTCTGCTGTTAGGATAAAAAAAACTATCGAATCTTAGGTTAATGGACCATTTGGTCCTTAAAGCATTTTTCATACAAAAAATGTTCTTGAACTTATTTGTTTTAGCTATTACTAGCAAATACCCGCTGCTTAGCCTGCGATAAAATTATTAAATACCATGTCAAAATATGAAAATATAAAATTAAGTACTATGTTGTATCTATAAGTGAAAAATATAAAAATAATTGCGTTTGTTAACTAATAAAAAAATGGTATAAATATTAAAAAAATTACTTTATTGAGCCAGTTTACACTAGCTTCACTCAACCGACACACTTTGACATCTACAGAAGAGATGAGGAAGTGGTAAGGTGAATAAAGTGAGGCAAGAGTATAAAAAATGTTGAAAAATTTGCGACTCACTTTAAATTGACATTCTGTCAGTCGGTTTTGTGAAGGTAGTGCCAGCTGGCACATTTAATTTGAATTAACTTCTTTATACAGCAATTGTTATTGTTATGGTTGGCTTGGCTTTTTCTGTATTTTAATTTTTTAACAAGTCCTGTATAACACGATAATAAAAAAATTTGGGTAGCTTATTGTTAAATTTGTAAATCAAAAATTTAATTTTTTTAACTTAGATTCTGAACATGAATATATATATATCTAATTCTGGATTTTTGAAAAATTTCCATTATTATGACATTAAACTTTTGGCTACATCTCGAAAACTATAGATTTTTTCAGCACAATGCATTTTTGTATGAAAAATCGTTGATTAATAAAAAAAAGGTAAACGGAAGATTTTTCGAAATGATTTTTTACGTATATCTAGTATATTAAAAAAATTTCCGTTATTATTAGAATTTTTATTGATTTTAAGTATTCTCCAGCAGACGCAGGACCCACAAACCGCCTTACTGCGACATATGAATTTTTTTGCTATTTCGAAAAAAAATGAATACATATTTTCACCATTTCTAGTTATATTGGTCGAAAGTAACCAAGTGAACTAAATCACCAAATTTTAGTCTAATAAGACCAAAACCGTCCGAAATATATCATTTTTGATGATTTGTGGGCGGTAATGGGGGTATGGGAACATTTTTTCCCTAAAACAATCTCGTACTCAAAACAAATTGACTACCAAAATTTTATCTAAATTTTCAAAACCACTGTGGGTACATTAAGTAGTTTGTAGTTATACATTGTTCCAATAATTTTAGTTTAGAAATTTTACTAATGAATTCACTGCCACCACATCTAGCAATACTTTCTTAGCAATGCCTATTAACTGATGTGTACAACTTTAAAACAAATTTAACATTCATTCTCAACTCTACCGCGGCTGGGCAAAATAAAATTTGCAAAAACAAATAATTTTCGTTACACCTTACTGTAAATTCATATGTCAGTTTTTGTTCCAGCTTAAAAATATATGTTTTTAACTATTTGCATGCATTTAACATGTCCGTCAGTTTAATTTTATTCCACATTATCCGTCTGTCGGTATGTTTGTTTTTGACAGTCCGTCCACAACACATTTATTTAATTTGCAATATAAATCAGAGCAAAAAAAATCATCTAAGGTCTTATAAGATTACTGCAAAAAAGCGGTTTACTGTGTAAAATAGATGCCATCAGTGGTTTAGCGGTCATGCTAAACGGCCGAAAAAATGTAATTCAGAATTGTGTACAGGTGTTGGAGTCCTCGCAGCTACATTGTATTTAAGAAATACTTGGTTACATCATGTGTTCATTTACCATTGGGTTATTTTCAGTGTGCTCTTTAAAGCGATCATTAAACATACAAGTTATTTGGAGTAGTAAAAATTTATTATTTTATTAATTCTTAGTAAACCTATAGACAGGGCCAGATTTTCCCTAAGGCAGTGTAGGCAACTGCCTCAGAACCCCACTTTAGCTAGGGGCCCCGAGAAAAAAGTTTGGAAATGTTTAATCGAGAGAATATTTAATTTGTATCCTCAATGACAAAATTATTGTTTTGTTCTTTTTTTTATATTATATTTTCATATGTCCTATAAGTATAGAATTGTATTCGATTTATTCGCGGCGATTTTTACTTATCGAGGAATTAATTTTCTATTTGGATTTCTAGCAGATTTCACTACAAAGTCAGACGATGAAATTAAAGAAGCTTGTACAAATTTTAGTCCCTTTAGTTTAATGATATTTGCCTTTGCGACTAGAAACTTATCGTGATATTATTTCTCTGTTTGGATTTGTATCAGATTTCTTGACAAAGTTCAATGATGAAATTAAATAGGCTTGTACAAAGTTTTGTGTTTCTTTTAACAATTAATGGATGCGGGGAAAAATAAAATTGCAACTGCCGAAGAATCGTTAAAATTGATTTATTTATAATATGGCACAATCAACTTTCCCGAATGTAAAAATAGCATTAAAAAAAATAAAGAAGTCTGCCTTTATTCATCAATGTCACAGAACAATTCTAGCTCGTTGGTGATAATGGCGATTGAAAATAGAATATGGAAAAAAGTCTTCTTAGAAGATGTTTAAAACGATTTTTTATAAAAAAAGTAAGAAGAGATAATATTTGAACATATAAATGCGATTCATGTCACTTCGTAAGTTTTCGAAAACCGTGTATCAAATGTTCGTAACTTTTTTGACATGAACGCACTGTGTATCCTTACAGCAAGAATACACAAAAGAAAATGGAGATTTTGAATGTCAAGTGAAAATCTGTTTATGATATTCATTTGCTTTGTCTTTTTTTTTTATTTGCTAGAAACACGCTTGAAGAATTAGAAATAGGAGCAAAAGAGAATGCAAGTCATGCATCTCTTTTGCCCTTATGCGTTTTTGAGTTTCAGCTCAGCTCGGCAAAGCAACAAGTCGCCACTATAAACGCACCCTTATTATGTATTGTTTTGTTAGGGTATATGGCATACATTTAAGGACATCTTCTGAACATCGCTATGATCTTCATTTGTCAAATAATGATAAGTAGTTCAGAAGTCAGGGGTTCATATTCAATCTAATTTGACGTCACATAGCCTATTATGCCTAAGACTACTCTAGCAAAACCTTATTTGTCAAAATATGATAAGTAGTTTAGTAGTTAGGGGCTTAGTTGATTTTATGTCCTCTAGAGTGCACCATATTAAATTTAATGTGACGTCACATAGACTATAACCAGCGGACGATCATCGTTGGACAAAACGCTTCCAATGATACCTTTTTTGTCAAATTATGATAATTAGTTTAGAAGTGAGGATAGAACAGATGAACATACCTATGAATATAATTGCGTTGTGGTAGAAAGTTTTTTTAGAAATTATAAAAGGGTAAAGGGCCCCAAAAATTGCATTGCCTAGGCGCCTCGTTATGTTTAATCTAGCCCTGTCTATAGAAGTCAACATTTTAAGTAAGCATAATTTATTATTACTTAAAATCTGGTCTGATTTCAAAGTTTCGAGAAAACTTGCTTCAACATTTTCAAACGCCATGTAAGTTATATGAAAGAGTCTTTTGTTTTTGTTGCATAATTTTGGCTAAGGCCATGCTAGAAACTCCAGATTTCTTGTGTTTATATTGCTAAATGCGTGGAACACATCTACATCATCAACTCAGTTCTGTCTTAAGTCGACTTAAGCTGTTATTGCTTATCGACACAGATATATAATATATAACTTTGAAAAAAAATATATTGAAAAATTATCTATTAATAAAATGACTTGTTAATAATAGCTGCGTTCCATTCGCTTCAAAATAATCCAGATTATTTTTTTGTACATGCAAAGCAAAAACAAAAATAATAATCCTATAACAAATATTTAGGATTATTTTTGCTATCCATATAAAATTGTGATGTAGCCTTTAAAAATTTTGAAACACAGGTGCCGCACTTGTATATTTTTATGAGCTGTCATTTCATTGTTTGAATTATTTGTTTGTTTGATAGAATGACTATAAGGTAGCCATGACAGCTACTTATTTTTTCACGAGTTGCGACCATCGAATGTTAAATAAAAGAAAACAAAACAAACCGCGTGTGTCACCCACATTGGACGCATTCAGTGGAGCCAACAATTGCACTTAAATTATTTATATAATTGCATAATATTAATAATTTAATTAAATAATTTACAATTTTTCTGACGTTTAGAGTAAGACACATTCAGAGAAAAACATCGTTCACTAAGGTATCGCTACCATAACAGTTCACAACAGTTTTGAACGGCACACGTTCTCATGACACCTAATAGTTATTATATAATGACTGCTTGTTTGAATTTAAATTTGACTGCAACGGTCGTGCCCTCTACGAGTCGTTTTTCTTGCCGTTCCTTTGAGAAAATTTGTTATCGCGATTATATTAAGGCGAAAGGAACGCAGCTGATATCAAAGTTTTGAATCAAAGTTTTCTGGCAACACTAGTTTGCCTTAAATTTTTGTTTGTAGCGTTGCACACAACTGTACATTGCACTATGTTCGAGCTGTTTACGGAAACGCTGGTCTGTGGATAGGCTTGATTGCACAGATGCGAAAGCGTGGTTTGTTGCGTGTTATCCAGCAAGAAACAACATAGAATTGTTATGGCACAATGTCACAATGTTTGTTTTCTCAATTATTTCAAATTTTTCATTTCCTAATAATCAAAACAAACATCTGTTCTTTCTTTACCATCTTTGTTTCTTTATTCATTCTGTTCTGGATAAACAACAATCTATTCTATTCGTTCTGTTCTTTATCCGGAATGAATAAAGAAATACACCCAAAATCTTAAAAACATGGAATAAAAGTATATTGTGAAGCTTACGATAAAGTTGCCACTCTTGCGGAAAAAATCCCAAAAATATAAATAGAGTCTTAGAAATTCAGTTCTGAATGAAAGCTTAAAAATTTTATTAAGGTATGACCTGCGGTTGAAGCCCACAAAAATAACGTTTTTTAAAATTTCTGTAGCTCAGTCTTTTTTCAATTTATCATCTTTGGGTTTTTTATATGAAAGTAGACGTAATTTTCTAATTTTTTCCGTACTTTTTTATGTTTTGATGTTTTTTTATCCCCCTTCCCCCGGTAGAAGAGTTAGCCCAATTATCCTAGTTCAGGACCTGCCTGACGTGATTACCTACAAAACGCCGCCTGCCGCATCTTCATCCAACTTCTGGTTTTCGAGAAAAACGACATTGCTGTTTGAAAAAAGTGATTTCGAGAAAAACGCATTTAAAGTTTTATTACTGCACTTCGGTGCGAGTGTATATGTATATAGCTCTGTACCTCCAAAAACAATTCGAATTTTAAAAAATCCTTTTAAGGCATTATTTTTGAAGGATTTTAGAAGATATTTATAAAAAAAAAAAAATTTTAACCGCAGGTCATACCTTAAATCTGCAGTATTTGAGAAAAACTGTAATTGCCGTGACGATGTGCGGATAAAAATTAGACCATAATAAACTTTTGATATTAGTTTTAATTGTATTTTACGCAACTCCAAACATAGTAAAGATTACAATTTATTTGCAAAATTTAAATACATTGTTTTTATTTTCGTGGAATGTATCTAAAGATATTATACAGTTGTGTTAAAACCACTTTGCTTAGGAGATAGTGTGAATCTTTAAGTACATAGCTATTTGAGGTTAAAGCTTAAATGCAAAACGTGAAGTCATTACCTTAGTTTTTTTGAAATGTAAAGAGATTTAACCGTTTTGATAAAGTCACTCTGTATAGGACTTAATCTGATTTGAGCTTTGATGTTTATTTTTATAAAAGAAGCCTAAACACCAAATTTTGACGATTAACGAAGTGATAAATGATAGTTTAAATCAAAGTAAACTGCAAAAAACTTAAAGATTTTTTTGAGCTGTGTACGACTACAACGCCATCTGTTACGATGTTAAAATTTGGCAAAAAAAATTGCGCTTAATTAACCCTCTGCAGCTGACATCGTAGTCTGACAGACACCGCAAAACACAATTTCGGGCCTTTCTTCGTGAATTTTGTAAATTGTATCAATGAAATAAGCCACATAATTTCAAGCAAACGTCTTTTATATAAAGTTTCAACCTTACATTGGACAATTAACTATGCTTTTATTTAAATAATAAAGTCCTGACAAATAAAGAACTTCATAAAAATAATTGATTTTAAAAAGGTGTCCGTCAGACACCACATCAAAAATATTGTTAAAACTAAAGCACGTCAGGTGCAGAGGGATAAATAAAACCATTTATTTGCTGTCTAAGACCTCAGAACGGAGTAGTAACTGAAATACAAATAAATATTGGATTATGTAGAAATGTACCTAGTAGTGATCAAAAATAATTTTAATGGATTATCTTTTGACATTGGATCAAGAGGCAGCATTTCCTCCTAAAATTTTTAAATCGTTTGCGTGTGACTTTCGCACTGCATTTTTGATAAATTTTATCTACATTTTATGGTTTGAAAAAATTGATTCAATGTTTTTAGTAAAATATTGAGCATCGATTAATATATTATAATTATTGAATTAAAATTAATTATTAAAAACTGGGTGAATGACTAAATGTAATCCACTAAAATTTAAAGCTGCCTAAAACAATACTTGCCAAATAAATAAAAAAAATTTGGCTTTATGTATATGGTGTCAGAAATTAAACGTCATATGAAACAGCATAAAAAAAATGCAATTTTCAGATTTTATTATCCTTATTTTTTGGACTTTATGAAAAAAGAAGATTAAAAATATAAACTCTTAGCAAACGATTCTGCTGCAATAACTTTTTTCAAGTACTTTGATTAAAATTTTAGACAAAAGAAGATTGAATGAAATGCTTAAAAGTATTCAAGCAAACATTTGCTAAGTTATAATTAGCTCAAATAGTAAATTTTTACTAAAATTATGCAAATATTTGCTATGTTATTGTAAACTCAAATAGCAAATTTTTCAATAAATTCAAGCAAATTTCTTCTAAACACACGAGCAAACGTTTATTCTTAATGAAGAAAATTAGGCGACGATTGATTAACAATTGCGATGGTCGAATGGATAAGCCCATGCACTTTCAATCAAGTGGCCTAGGTTCAAATCTCCAGATGGTGGTTAGTTTTCAATTTAATTTAATTTTAATAATTATTTCACTTCAAAAATATGCTAGATTTTAGCAAAAACTAATCAAAATTTGCTATTCCAATTTATAATATCTTAGAAAATATTTGCTTGAATTAAATAGAAATTTGCTTTTGCAGTTTATAATAACTTAGCAACATTTTGCTTGAATTTAATCAAAAATTTGCTTGATTATTATAAACTGGAAAAGCAAATTTTGATTAGTTTTTGATAAAATCTAGCATAATTTTGAAGTGGCAAGAGTAAGTTTTGCTTAACCATAATACAAATTAAGCAAATTGTTTCTCCGTGTAGTATAACTTATTACAAATTTTTTTTTCTCTCAAAAATTCTAGACTCATTTAAACCCACCACTTACGATATACATTCGTTTTTTTAGTCAAACAGATTGGCAACTCTGTCAGAATATCGATTAAACACAGCGCTCGGATGTCATGGCCACCTGATAATTTCTTTTGATTTGAAATTTATTGCCTGTTGACAACGATTTGTTATGATTGAGTTGAAAAAAATTTAGAACAAAAATAAAAGATGCTGATGTAAACAAATTGTAAAAATAAACATAAATAAAAGATGCCGATGTAAACAAATGAGAGGATTAAGCTTGAGGCTGGGGAAAAATACTGTAGGTACTAAAAAATTTTTCCAAACATAGCTTACACTGGTAAAAATCTCAATAATTTTCAGAAAATATTTATTCTACACAGAAAACGTTGAGGGCAACGGACGTGTGCTCTTTGTAAGGAGAATTTTCATAGAATTATAAAATGACGGATAAAGGTGAAGTCGATGAAGCTGCTGGTGGAGACCATCGTAGTGCGATGAGCAGTAGATCAGATTCAGAGGAAGAGGGTATTAAATCTGATTTAATTTGCAAGAAAAAAAAATCTATCTGAACATTTTTTCACTGATTACGTAACAGCTGAGGCTAAGAAAAGGGAGCTGCTGGCACTGGTTCCGGAAATTATTAGACCAACCTATAGCGATGAAGAGTTGGGCAAGCTGGTGGATTTTGTGCAACGCATGACAATACTTTTCGCTTTGGATCATCGCGATTGGAGTGAACAGGCATTGGACAATATACGACGCTGGTTCTTTGAAGTGACCGAATTGATGATGACTATCTTCTATGATCGTCAGCAGCTGACTGTGTGTCTTGGATTTCCTGTTGTGCCCGTCTCAGATTTGAGCTACTTCATGCGCGATCCGAATTTCATATTTACCGTCGATGGATTTCACGATGAGGTGTATTTTGGCAATATTCACCACGATGTCGATGGCTGTTTGTTGAAGAAGCTACAGCTTGTCTATGCACCGATCTTTCGAAACTATACCGAATGGAATGATACCGTTAAGTTGCGTTTCTGCAAAGCAATGGACAAGTTTCTGGCCTATTTGACGGGGCTGCACTACAAAATGGCCGGCATGACTGTACTCTATATACCATATGTGGTGAAACAGATCTGTCGTGAGGATATCGCGCACGATCGCGAGTTTGTTAAAAATCTCGAGAATATCGCCGTATTCTGGACGATGCAGATACGAACATTGCTGAACGATAAAAGCCTTGTTGCGCAACATGACCTTGTTAGTCCGCTGGACGAGTACGAGTTTTGGATGTATCGCTGTAAGTAGCACAGCACAAAAGAAAGTTAATTTTAATGTATAAAAATGTTTTGTCCGTCCGTTTGTTAGCGCTAAACCTCTGGTCGACTTAACAAAATGAGGTCATATTTGGACAATATATATATATATTTTTTAAAGTGAAACTTCATAGGCGGGGATTTGGTATTGAGAGCAAAATTTTTCTTTGCGTCACATGAGTCCTTCGTTACATAAAAAGTTTATAGTCTCGTTGGACACGTTTTTGTGTACGCGAGAGATGATATTTTATCAGGGGTGTTATGGAAACCGACAATTGCCAGAATCGGTTTTCAAATTGATATATATTTCACTTTGGTGTCATAAAAACCGATTATCGATTAAGAAATACAAAACTAATTTTGAAAATGAAACCAGTTTCTAAATCGATAATCGGTTTTTATGACACCAAAATGAAATCTGTGTCAATTTCAAAACCGATTTTGACAATTTTCAGATTCCATAACACCCTGGGGCCTTACTCTGTAAGTCGATTCGAAAATTAAATGCGATTCTATAACAAAATCACATCTTGTTAATGCATGAATGAAGATTACTAAATGACAGTAACTTCTACCTCTGCTTTAAAACGCTGTTTTTGTCTGCATTCAATTCGAAATAATCACTAATTTGTCAAAAAAGCAAGTAAATACATGGTGTGATTTTGTTTTCGAATCGCATTTGCCTTTCGAATCGCATTGCAGGGTAAGGCCCCTGTATATTTTTGGGGTATTTTTGTATGGGGACCCCCAGAAGGTTGGCAGATAGAGTGTAGGTGTGCTTAAAAGAAATGTTGAGAGAAAAAATTCATAGGACCGCTCATACATTTGACCCCTTAGGGGTTAAAGAATTTTTTGATATGAACTATAATAGAAATTTTTTTATATATTTTTGTGTTTTTTGTATAGGGACCCCCAGAACAGTGGCAAATAGAGTGCAGGTGTATTGAAAAGAAATGTTGAAGTGAAAAAATTAATAGGACCAGTTTATACATTTGACCCCCGTAGGAGTCATATATTTTTTGATAAGAATTATAATAGACATTTTATGTGCTTTGTTTTTTGTATGGGGACCCCTTGAAGGGTAGTAGATAGGATTTAGGTGTGTTCAAAATAAATGTTGAGGGAGAAAAATTAATACGACCAGTAATGAAATTCAAAAACACGTTAACGACGATTTTCGATATCGTTAGCTAGCGAAAACTGTCATTTTCTATGAACGTGGCGCGCACAATGGCCGATAACGACAACGACTATTATCGTTAAATTTTTGGGAATTCCACTACAGCTCATACATTTGACCCCTTTAGGGGTTAAAGATTTGTTGATATGAACTATAATGGACATTTTTTTCTATTTTTTGTGTTTTATGTATGGGGACCAGGGCTTTCAATCCCGAAGGGTTTTGGCAAATCCCAGGATTTCGGGATTGGAAAATCGTAATCCTGGGATCCCGGAATTTTACGGAATTCCAAAATTTTAAAATAATGGTATTAAGCTGTATTAAAAGCAGGGACCGTTAATAACTCTTTCTCTTAATTTACGCGTTTTTGCAAAAAGAATTTCATAATAGGTTTTTTTTTAAATAGAAATCCAAACGCACTCGCTATTTATACTTAAAATATTCAAATATAAAACACTCAAGCTTATAAGACCATACCAAGAAGAAATATTAATTAATAATGCAGACTAAGGTTACAAGACAGTTGCAATATACAAAGAAGAATTTAAGGAAAAAAAAAATTTCAACAATAGTTGGAAGATTAAGTCGAATTCTGAAATCCCATTTTGAATTTTCAGGGAAATGAAAACACTTTCATTTTTATAATTAAAAAATTATGCATCACCTAATTAAACCATATCGAAAAAAAAAATTAAATTAGAAAATAATGATTATTGTATGTTGATTTTTTTAGTAAAATAAATTACTTTAACGATCCTTAACTAAAGATATTTGCTAAATTTTTAAATAGTTTTATTGTATAACATGTTAATGAAAAACGTTATACAAAATATGACATTGAATGTTAAAAAAAATGTCAAATAATATTTCACTTTATTACAAACATAAGAATGTAAACGTAAATAAGTTAAACAAAACAAAACAACATCAATTTATGTTTTAAAAACTTTTTAAGAAAAAACGATACTTCTTATTCAAAGAAATTAGTTAGCGGTTAGTACAAAAAATGTGAATAAAATATTCTTTTCACAGTAAAAAATCTTTAGTACAGTAATAAAACTATTGCTACTTTAAAAATTACATGAATGTTAAAGACCTAGTAAACAGAGTCTTGTAAGATCACAACCAAAACAAACTAAAAAATAGTCTTCAAAGTGTATAGAGAAATAAAAAAAGAGCAAGTGATTTTGATAGTAAACAAAACCATAGTTTACATTGCAGTTGTACTTATTGTTGCTGAAAATTTATTTATTCTCTTGTGAATAAAATCCCTGGATTTAGGGTTTGGAATCTCGGGTTTCCGGGACTAGAACTTGGTTTGGGATCCCGGGTACCCAGAAGAGATACAGATAGAGTGTAGGTGTGTTCAGAAGAAATATTGAGGTGGTATCAGCTCATTTATTTGACTCCCTGGGCTCATATATTATAAGAACTATAATATAAATTTTTATTTTGTTATTTATTTGTTTTTTTGTATGGGGACCCCCCTTGCTGCGGAAGGGCTGAGGTATAGTGAGATATCAATTAAAGATACCTAAATTTTTACAGACAGCAAAGCAGCGATTAAATCCGGGAAGTTGTAGAGCGGATGAGCTCGCTTGGAAAGGTACAGCGGCAACGCTGCTGCCGGACATGGAAACATTAGGCACGCCACTTGCATCTTGCAAGCTGGCTCTAAGGTAACATGCCACAGAATTGGCTAATTTCAGGTGGAAGCATAGCACAACCTCTAACACAGCTAGGCAGATGTGGCCTAGTTTTACTGAAAAACAAACGATGAAGCTCACTCAAATGGCGAGGAAAGATATCTCCATACTGATTGGCGTTATAACAGGACACTGTACTATAGGTAGGCATGCCCGTAGAATGGGGGATTCATGCGAATAACTTCTGCAGGAGTTGCAGGGATGAGGAAGAGTAGGAGTCGGTATCGTATCTCCTCTGTTCATGCCCCGCTTTAGCCAGCGGAAGACAGAAGCATCTAGGAAGCCTCTTTTTTGATGATCTTAGGGATCTTGAGAAGGTAGACGTTAAGGGTCTACTGCTTTATATTATTAGTCCAGGGTGGTTTCACGACATAACTTAGGAGAGGAGGAGTAGATCCCCCGTGGTACCACAACGGACCAAATATCTGGTCTATACCGGCCGCCACTTTAACCTAACCTAACCTAACCTATGCGGACCCCCAGAAGAGTGGCAGATAGAGTGTAGGTGAGTTCAGAAGAAATTTTGAAGGGAAAAATTAATAGGACCAGTTCATACTTCTGACCTCCCTAGCGGTCGTAGATTGTGTGATATGATCTATAATAGAGATTTTTTTTGTATATTTTGTTTTGTTTTGTATGGGGATTCCCAGAAGGTTGGCAGAAAAAGTGTGTTCAGAAAAAATGTTCTGGGGAAAAAATTAATGGGACTAGTTCATGCATTTGACCCCCCCTAAGGCGTCAGAGATTTTTGGATAAGAATTTTAATAGATATTCTTGTCTGTTTTTTTTTATGGAAGTATGGAGTTGGCAGATAGAGTGTAGGTGAGTTCAGAACAAATATTGAGGAGAAAAAATTTATAGGACCAGGTCATGGATTTTACCTCTCTAGGGGTCATAAAGTTTTTGATTTATAATAGATTTATAATAGACATTTTCTATATTTTTTATGGGGACCTCCAAAATAGATCTCCTTACAATAGATGCAATTTTTTCTCATGTCTAAAATTGCAAACCACGGACATATATCTCACATTTTAGATATAAAAAACCATTAAAATCGGTATTACCATTTGAAGCACCAACCAATGACAGTGCATATCTATAGTAATAAAACTCATTTTCTGTTTGTTTGTTTGTTTGTTTGTTTGTTTGACCTTTATACAAATCTTAACGGCTTAACGGATTTTGCTCAAACTAGGTATACATATTAAGTGCATCCCAACTTAAAATGTTACATACTTAGTTTTTGCCACGCCCCCTCTAAAATTTTTCAACTAACGGTAATTTTGTTATTATAAAACTTTTTAGTATCGGAGATTTTTGTGTATTTAATTTTAAAAAATTTCTGTTATTTTGGCATCAAAAACATTCATATATCTTTAAAATTAGAGAAATTTTCAGTACAATGACTTTTTCATAAAACATCGTTGCCTAAGAATGAGAAAAAAACGACATGAAAATCAAAGTTTGGTCTTTCGATGCAAATATCTCCGCTGTCCATTAATATATTTCATTCAAATTTTTTTTGTTCAAAAGTTCAATAAAATCACTTCACAAAAATAGGTTGAACTGTACCGTTAAGTCAGTGTATATATGTTTTATGAGTATGCCAAAAAAGTTCCAAAATATTGACTTTTTACTCAAAAAATGACTCAAAAATTGTTGTTGTTGTAAAAATGAAATCAATTAAAAACAGCAAATCTGACTACCTTTCATATGACATAGCATTTATTTGCAAAAATTTTTCCAGCTAAGCGCAGAAATTATTTTACTGTTTTTGTCATCAAAACAACAAAGGTACCCCCTTTGATTTTTTTCGCGAAATTTATTTTTTCCAAAATGTTGCTTTTATATTTTTTACAAAAAAGTCAAGTCTCAAAAATAATTTATGTGAAAAAATTACCCCAATATCTCTTTCCAATCAAAAGTTATGGCTAAAATTTTTTTTTTTCTTACAAAAAAAATTACCCCAATATCTCTTTCCAATCAAAAGTTATGGCTTAAAATCTATTTTTTCATACCAGACTATTAATAAAACTTAGTTTTGTGTTAGAATTCTCTATACAGTTTGAACGTCCCCATTTATCTCTAAGAATGCAAAAAAAAATTACCCCAATATCTCTTTCCAATCAAAAGTTATGGCTTAAAATCTATTTTTTCATACCAGACTATTAATAAAACTTAGTTTTGTGTTAGAATTTTCTCTATACAGTTTGAACGTCCCCATTTATCTCTAAGAATGCAGTTGTGTGTCTGAAGTAATAACGATTATTTTGGATTATATAAAATCTTCTTTATAGTGGATCTACTTATTTTTTGCCTCCCCACCTCCCGCCCCTCTCCTGTTAAATTTGTTTTGTTGTGTTGGCTCTATTTTTTCTCACTATTGTGCCACCGTTGTTACTTAGTTCTTTATCTATCACAATCATTTTATCACAATCGTTCTATATATATCACAATTTTATCGAAAAAATGACTGTGAATAAGAATGCTGTTAAAGTTAATATTTTCATGTAATCAGTTTTAGCTATATGGCGATATAATAAAAGATATGCGCATCTGGTCAGCACAATTATTTCATTAGTTTCGATCTGTGCGTTTAATTCACAGATAGATGGCGCCACATTTGTAAGATGTGTGGGTACAGACTATACTTACACCTTGCGGTGAAAAGCTGAATACTGTTTCTTCAAAAGTTTCTTCAAATTTAACCCCACACGTTTGGGATTACAAACAGGTGGCGCTGTTTTCTGCTTACAGAAGAATATCTGGGGGTCAATTCCCGCTTTGCGTTAAAGCGAAGTTAAAAGAAGCTTTTCACAATAGTTTTCATTTAAAGAATTCACTTTTTGACTTCACTGCGCACAAAAACGCGATTCTTGTTCGCCTAATGAAAAGTAGCTGCTGAAAATAGCATGTGAGAGTTGCTGAATGTCTATTAAACAAAGCTTTTATGAAAAACAAATGTAAACAACTTATTAGATGGTAGAAAATATTTTCAAAAATGACTATTGAACATGATGATGACTTTATTATGACTTCAGCATTCTTTTTATTGATTTATTTAGAGAAAACTTAAGGATTTTTAGGAGGAGACTTCGCGATGAAGAAAACTCATTCAGCAGAATTTCGGAGGAACACTTCGACTTATATCGCTTTCCCAAAGCTATAAACTTGATTAAGAAAGTAAAACTATATATTAAAAATAAGCAATAAAAAAGAAAAGTATAATGAATTTAACATAAGTAAATATAACCAAAATAAGTTTTTCGGTAGTGGACCAGAACCACGTATCGCCATAGGCGACAATATGGTGGCAGGCCTTATTAAACAATGGACGGACTCGGAACACAGTAAAAGGTGGGAAGAAGCTGTTAACTGCAGGCAATCAAAGGCGGCCGTGAAGTGGTCTCGTAGTGAGGCAGCAAAAGTTATCGGATACAATCGAAGGACTTTAAGCTGGCTTACTGCACTGGTCACAGGACACGGTCCCTTATGTACCATCTCGGGAAGATGACTCTGACCGAGGACGATGCGTGTAGGTTATGCCTAGAGGAGCCGGAAACAGCAGCACACATTCTGTGCCAGTGTCCGGCGCTGGCAAGCATAAGATTGACCACTCTGGGACGCCCATTTATTGGCGAAGCCGAGATTGGTCAACTAACCTATAAGGATATGCTTGAGGTGACAAAGGATGCTTACACGAGGAGCATGCTCACGTACGAGTACTCCGAGCAGTAGTACCCTTTGTCCAATGGGGGACGAAAAGGGACCCACTGTGGTCTGCTTCGGCGAATCCCCAACTTATTATATATATAAGTTTTTCGGTAGCTTAAAATAGCCGAAACTAATATACCAAGTCGATAACGCGTTTGCAACCGGCGTTAACTTTGTTTTCATTTCAGCTAAAAATAAACAGCTGTTGCAGTTTTAACACACAACCGGAATCGCGTTTTCCGTGTAAAGCTGAAAACACTTTTCATATGACGATAACGCAGAACGGGAATTGACCCCCTGATGTTCTTATACAGCCAGCAGATAAGTTTTGCGAAATATTTTGCGAAAATGCTATTGCTACCAAATGTTTAAAAAGTAAAATAATGCAGTACTGCCAGTTTTTTTCAGTCGCAGCGTCATCTAGCGTCATAAACACTTAAAAACATAGAATTGGATCAATTTAAATGTCCAGCTCACTTGCTGGATTTTTTGTTGTTTTTGCTTTGCTTGCAAATGAGATTATATGATCCTGATCTCAATGAAAAAACGCAGCTAATAGAAATTTTAGTAGGTAAAATACTTTTTAGCACAACGAATTTTCATAAAACATTGATAGCTAATAATGAGAAAAAAATTATATGAAAATCAAAGTTTTTACTTTTAATGCCAATAACTCCGCTGTTTTTAATATATTTCATTAAATTTTTTTTTAAAAAAGTTCAATATGTTTTTTAATATAAATCTTTGTTTAGTCGTTAAAATGTCCATATCTCAAGGACGCATTGAGTCCCACCATAATTTTTATTTTGTTGAAAAGATAATTGTGCTTGCTTTAAGATTAAGTAAATATAAATATTCTTTTTAATTTTTAAAATATGTTTTTCGTACCCCTTTTTTGAATTCAATTAGATCACCGCAAGAGATGGAACCACCAACAACAAAAATTTTCCTAAACTTTTTTGGATTAATGTTCGTTCAATTTCCTTTCTAACGGTAGATAAATAAAATTAAATAAAATAAAATTCAAATAAAATTCAACATGTTTTTCAATATTCCCGATTTTAAAAAACATTTAATCGAGAAGTATATAAGTGACTCTCGAGTAACACCGGGTATATCAGCTAGTATTAAATAAACAGAATATTTTAGGCGAGTTTTGTATAGTATTTCTTTTGACATGCTCTCTCTCTCTTGCTCTTTCTCCCTGTATCTTTCTCAAAAATATCTCTTATACTAATTCTCTTATTCTTACTTTTAAGAAGTTTCACTTCTGTACTGTTTACGCTTTATACTTTGATTTTTTTCAGTCAACAATATTGACGGTTGATGAACAAATTAGCATTAAAAATATCCAAAATATCTTTGAACTTTATCTCAAAAATGAAAACTCCCTTTTCCGATTCCCCGGGAAAAATCATTCAGAATTGGGCTGTTTATGTTTAAGACTATGTGAGAATGCAAAAGAGGGGACAGAAGAGGGGCGCTGTAGTGCAAAAAAATTACAAAAACCGAAAAAACACATGACCTGTAAGAAATACACGAAGATTTGGTTAGAAAAAAATCTAGACATTCATTATATTTATATAAAAAAAAAAAAAAAATCAAAAGAATTTCATCACTTAATACGGATACCCTAAAAAAACCGAGTAAAAATAAAAACATTTTAGCTAAGGCCAAACAGCGTCCGATCACGACCTTATTTAAAATATTTTTCTCGGCCGAATAAGGGTCGTTTCCAGGACTTTTTGACAAACAGTAGCCGTATATAAGGGTAGTCAAATCGATGATTTCCAAAAAACGAAACAGTAGAGGGTACAAAAATGTTGGAAAATTACAAAAAAGTCAAAATAAGGGAGTTGAAACTTTTTATTGGGGGTTGGAATTAATTTTAAAGGTTTTTTTCGGTTTTTGAGCATTTATTTAGAAACAACGGTACAATGTATATTATTCAAAGTATTGTCCATCGTTAGCTACAACAATTTCCCATCTTTCTGGCAGCATATGGATTCCGCGCCGGAAGAACGATTCGTCTTTTGATGCAATCCACGAATCGACCCATTTTTTGGTATCCTCGTAAGAAGTGAAGCGCTGCTCAGCCAAGCCATGCGTCATCGATCTGAATAGGTGGTAGTCGGAAGGGGCTATGTCTGAGCTATAAGGCGGGTGGGGTAGCACATCCCAATTCAGCGCCTCCAACGTTTCCTTGACGGTTCTTGCAACATGTGGCCGTGCGTTGTCATGTTGAAAAACCACTTTGTCGTGTCTTTTGGCATATTCCGGCCGTTTAACCTTTAATGCTCGGCTCAATTGCATCAATTGTTGTTGGTAGCGTTCCCCAGTGATGGTTTCGTTAGGTTTTAGCAGCTCATAGTACACGACACCCTTCTGATCCCACCAAATACACAGCATAAGCTTGGCGCCATGAATATTCGGCTTGGCCCTCGATGTTGATGCATGGCCGGGTGGTCCCCACGATTTTTTTCGCTTAGGATTATCGTAATGGATCCACTTTTCATCGCCAGTGACAATACGATGCAAAAAACTCTTCCTTTTATGCCGTTGAAGCAGTTGTTCGCACATGCAAAATCGCCGTTCAACGTCTCTCGGCTTCAACTGGTACGGCACCCAATTTCCTTGCTTTTGAATCATTCCCATGGCCTTCAAGCATTTGCCGACCGTTGATAAGTCGACTCCCAATGATTCTGACAATTCTTGAAGGGTTTGACACGGGTCTTCATCGAGCAAAGCCTCCAATTCCTCATCTTCAAACTTTTTCGGCTGGCCCGGACGCTCTTTGTCTTCCGTATCAAAATCACCACTTTTAAACCGACTGAACCAGTACTCACAAGTAGAAATCGATGGAGCATAGTCCCCGTAAGCCTCAGTAAGCGTGCGTTGTGCTTCAACCGCTTTTTTCTTCAAATGGAAGCACAAAAGTAAACCTTCCCGCAAATTGCGTTTTGTTGGAACGAAAGTCGACATGTTCACAGAGAAAAAAATATATGTTGTTTACACTTAAGTGGAATGACACATACTGAAAAATGAAGCTTAGACAATGTGCTTTGAAATGAATATAGTCACAGGTGTGCCCGATGCGATCTATTGATAGTTACGCCATCTCTTAGAAAACCTTTAAAACTAATTCCAACCCCCAATATTTCATGGAGTAAACTAATATGACCCTAGAATTCTTTTTTTGTACTTTAATAGGGAAAATTTGTGCAAACAAAATTTCATCAAATCGGCCCACTTTACCGTACATAGGCCGTTTTTAAATAATCACGGCTAAGAAACGGTCGTACAGCGGCCGTACATTGGCCGAACAATGGTTATTCTGCAATGAAAATCAGCAGTTTATTTACTATTGTACTATCAACATAAGCATTGCCGAGTGAGACTTGCTTTTCTTGGGCTTTTTGAATTATTTTAAGGCCATGTTCGACTTTTGTATTGTCGATTTTTATTTTGCGTACATCAACTATAAATAAAATAACATTTTTAAATTTAAATGTATACAATATTATATATAAATATTAATTTTTCCCAAACTTAAAGTTGAGGTTCTGATGGGACTCAATGCCCAGCTGGTACACAATGACACACAGCAAATAATCAACGTGATGCGTACTGCTCATTCGGTGTATATCAAGCAAGTTGATGAACTTATCAACGAGTGTCGCAACGAGATGGACGAGGCTAAGTCCAATATAAAATATCTACATCTGCTGGTCGATCCATGCCGTTGCATTGACCTGGCCGAAAGTCCAGCAACTGTGCCAGCCCTAATACCACGCATTGTTCATCTTATACGCTACATCTGGACACGTTCGGAGCACTACAATCGGCGAGATCTTATCACAGGACTATTTCGCAATTTAAGCAATCAAATCATTAAATTTTGCGTCAGCCAAATTCATGTTGGTAAAATACTTTTGGGCAGTCCACGTTTCGGCATCAAGATGTGCAACATGTCCATCGATTGCTGTCTTGCCTACAAGCTCATCTATGAGCGAATGTCTCACGATCATGCTGTTAGAAATCCCGAATTTGGTTGGGATCTGGAGACGGCTATGATTTTTAATCATATTGATGCATTTATGGAGCGTCTTAATGATTTGATTGATATTTGCGAATCGATGATTGTATTTGGACGATTAGATGAAACGGAAGAGATAAAGAAATTGCGCTTCGGAGGAACTAGAGGTGCGGAATTCGAGAAGACCGCGGAGAGAGTTGAAAAACAATTTCTCACTGCATTGAGAACAATGGAGAGCGATAGCAAGGACTTAGTTCTCAATGTCCATAAGACCGAATGGTAAGAAGATATAGTAATTGCTCTTTTTATTTTCCAAATACAACTTCAAATTCAACTTTAACTTATATATTAGATATGTATTTACTTTTAATTTTTGGCTTTGAATTTAAACTAAAAACAATTATCTTCTTGAATGCATTTTTACACTGCAATTCTTAGTTTTCACTGTGCTCGTACCAAACTCTTAATACATTTACTCTGAAGCAAAGCTTTTAGGTGCCCACATTTTTCCCGTTTTTTGTGGGATTCGACTAAGGTTGCGTCCAGAGTGAATGTCGATTCATACAGGCAGGCAGAAAGGCGCAGGCAAACAGTTTGCACAAGCGGGTAAATATCTGCTTGGCTCTCAGTCTGCGTCTCCCAGTGCGGTACTTTCAATTCTAGCGTGCCAAAAGTCATATCTAAAAAAGTATTATAGGCAGAGCATGAAATTTTTCTCATAGCTTAGTAATGCTATTAGTAATTTTTACAAAAAATGGACGTAATCGGTCAACTTCCACGCCTACCTCCCATACAACTGGAGCACATATAACGACCTAACTTCGGCTGTATACATGCTATGACAATAAAATTTGGTTTCTTTGTTTGTTTTGCTACTTAAAAACTATTGTCAAAAATTGGGCGTAATCGGTCAACTTCCATGCTTACCTCCCATACAACTGGAGCGCATATAACGACGTAATTTGGGTTGTATACATGCTATAACAATAAAACTAAATTTTTTGTTTTTGTTGCAACGAAAAGGAATTTTACACAATATGGTCATGGCTGGTTATCTGAAAAGGGAAATAAATCAAAAATTGTTATTATCGCTATAGTAATAAATAATAATAAATAACAGTAATAAATTTTTAATAAGTCATAATTCAGCTTCTAAGGGTCCGACTGTAGTTATTTCCGTTTGCGTGTTTGTTTGCATTACTTTGTTCTTAGTCATATCGCTCATTTACTTGAAGACCGTCATAACTCCAAAACCACGATTTTGCAGAAAATGAGTTTAAAGTTTTCAATTTACTCGCACCTTGTATGAAAAGGGAAAGACATATTCTCTTCTCGCGTGGAGAGTATCCTTAATAATAACTCTAAATTTTTACACAACATTAAGCACGATATAAAGAACAATTCTGCATTATTAATCCAAAAATCGGGTTTTTTTCAGTTATGACGGCCTTCAAGTAAATGAGCGATATGTACGTTTTGTTGTTGTTAGAGATTGTCATAATAATATGTGTAATTAATTATTTACTTTTGCTTAGTAGTTTGCCCGTCACAGAGAATAGTAGAATTACACCATAAAATCGGTTCATGCTAATGAATACTTAAAAATTTTATCTAACTTGTTAAATTTACGATATCTAATATTCCTACAAAAAATGAACTCAAAATTATTTCATTTACACATTTTTTCTTATTATGTGTTAAAAGTCCTTAATATTTTATATGAATTTGGGCATTTTTGGAGCAATTGTAAAATTAAGATTTTTTTCGTTTCCGCAATCTTTCCGCCAGATATTTTCTCATAAGTGTTTAGTTCAAATACATTAATTTCTTGTAGTTATAATCAGCGCTTTGGATATCGTTGGATAAATAATTTTTTTTTTTATGAAAATAGCATTTAAAAATATTTTGAAAAAAACTTTTTTCCTTTAATTTATATAATTTTTTTTATTATTTTTTCTTTTTAGAGTTAGAATTAAATTAACATTAAATTAGATGTTTTAATAAAAAAAACATTGTTCCAAAATCCTTGTTAGGTCCTGTGTTATCTTTGTTGGAACTAGGCATACAAAAAGTGCATTAAATTAAATTTTTTATTGTTTGCTTAAAGTCCTAAATTTGACATATTAAATTGTGATATAGCCTTTAAAACATTTGAAACATAGGAAACATCTATATATTTTTATGAGCTGTCATTTCATTTTTTGAATTATTTGTTTGTTTGATACAATGACTACTAGGTAGCCATGACAGCTACCTATTTTTTCACGAGCTGCGACCATCGAATGTTAAACAAAAGAAAACAAAACAAACCGCCTGTGTCACACACATTGGACGCATTCAGCGGAGCCAACAATTGCACTTAATTAAATTAAATAATTTACAATTTTCCTGACGTTTAGAGTAAAACACATTCAGAGAAAAACATCTTTCACTAAGGTATCGCTACCATAACAGTTCACAACAGTTTTGAACGACACACGTTCTCATGACACCTAATAGTTATTGTATCATGATTGCTTGTTTGAATTTAATTTTGACTGCAACGGTAGTGCCCTCTACGAGTTGTTTTTCTTGCCGTTCCTTTGAGAAAATTTGTTATCGCGATTATATTAAGGCGAAAGGAACGCAACTATTATTTTATAATTTAGTAATCGTTTTTTAATTACATGAATATATTTCTTTCCATTAAAATAATTCTTTTTATCAAATTCAGATTTAATTTTTTAGGACTTTTGGCACGCTAGAATTGAAAATACCGCACTGTGCGTCTGCCTGCCTGTCTGCCTGAACCGGTGTTTACTTTGGCCGCTACCTAAAATATGATGGCGAACAGTACTTTGATCCCATACAAAAGTTGGACAAAAATATAAGAAGAGGTCCTATGATAATGAAATTTTTTACGCTTGTTTAATTTATGATAATTAAAAAAATTTTTAAAATGGTTGAAATCGGTCGTTCCCTAGGACCTATATTATTTTTTTACGTGATTTTGTATGGGAGGTACATACAAAGGTTGGCCGATCTTAACGAAACTCGGTAAAAAGGCTAGTCAAATAGACTAATAGATGTGTATTGCAAATGGTTGAAATCTGTTATGCCCGAGAGGTACCTGCCTTGGACCTACATTAATTTTTATATGATTTTGTATGGGAGTAGAGATGGGCGCTTGCCGTGCTTTTTCCGTGCCACGACGAGCATTAAAAATAACGTCGTGCGTGCCCGTGCCTAAAAAAAGCGAAGTCGTGTGTGCTTTTTTGTGTTCGTGCGGTAACATTTTACTACTTTTACTTCAGCAACTATAGCTGCGTTCCATTCGCTTCAAAATAAACCAGATTATTTTTTTTACATGCAAAGCAAAAACAAAAATAATAATCCTATAACAAATAGGATTATTCTTGCTATCCATATAAAATTGTGATATAGCCTTTAAAAAATTTGAAACACAGGTGCCGCACCTGTATATTTTTATGAGCTGTCATTTTTTGAATTATTTGTTTGATACAATGACTATTAGGTAGCCATGACAGCTACCTTTTTTCTCACGAGCTGTGACCATCGAATGTTAAACAAAAGAAAACAAAACAAACCGCGTGTGTCACACACATTGGACGCATTCAGCGGAGCCAACAATTGCACTTCAATTATTTATATAATTGCATAA
The DNA here is from genome assembly GCA_963920525.1 of Dichetophora obliterata. Taxonomy (NCBI): domain Eukaryota; kingdom Metazoa; phylum Arthropoda; class Insecta; order Diptera; family Sciomyzidae; genus Dichetophora; species Dichetophora obliterata. The sequence continues at coordinate 194,170,062 of OY986436.1, forward strand.
TATTATTAATTAAATTATATAATATAAAATTTTTCTGACGTTTAGAAGTAAAACACATTCAGAGAAAAACATTGTTCACTAAGTTATCGCTACCATAACAGTTCACAATAGTTTTGAACGACACACGTTCTTATGACTCCTAATAGTTATTGTATCATGATTGCTTGTTTGAATTTAATTTTGACTGTAACGGTAGTGCCCTCTACAAGTCGTTTTTCTTGCCATTCCTTTGAGAAAATTTGTTATCGCGATTATATTAAGGCGAAAGCAAAGCAGCTCATGTTTTTATTTCATAAAAAAATCATATGTTATTTGAATAAAAGTAATAAAAACACATTCTAATGTAATAATTCCAATATTTTTAAGTTGAAACAAAAAGTTTAAAAATATGTGTAACTTTTACATAACTACTTTGCAATGTTTTAAATCGTGCTTTTTCGTGCGTGTTCATGCGTTTTCGTGCTTTGTCTTGCGTGTTCGTCTTTGTCTTGCCTTAAAAATGTTGCATGCGCCCATCTCTATTGGAGGTAAAAACTAAAGCCGATCTTAGCAAAATTTGACCAAAAGGCTAGGAAAATTTTAAAACGACGTTAACTGAAAATGGTTCTAATAGATTATACCCTAGAGGTCTATCCATTGGACTTATAGAATTATTTAATTAACTGCTTTGTTTACCAAACTAAAAAGATATATAGGCGCAAATAGGCGATTGAGACAGTTTGGTAAAATGTAAGATATTCAAGAGTCGGACGAAGTCGGAAGTGATATTACATTTTTCTATTAGATAAGAGTCTATTCTAAATGAAATTGAAATAAAATCTGAGTGGTATTTGCGTTTTTGTTTATTAAGCGTTTCAAAATATTTCGAAAAATTACAATTTTATAGTGTTATGCATGAAAAAGCCTCAACTTTGCACACAATTTTTTGATTTTACTTTACTGGCTCGCAGACGTAAACTAGCACTGGGGAATTATGAGCTGAGTCTAGAGCAGGTTTCATCCCTTGAACCTAAGAACATTCTCAAATTCATTAGAGAAATAGGGCTGGATGAAATTCTGTAATCCGCAAACCCAGCGGAGCTTTGAGAAGGAGGTACAATAGATCTCATTTAGGTCGCAGTACGCATCTCCACCACACAACATTAACATTAACATTACTGTCACAATTTAAAAAACCTTAACTCAGACAATTTATGATTTTTTAAAAAGTAAACACTTACGTTTTTGTGGAAAAATTTTAGTTTTGGCTAAGTTCCTAAATGCATTTTTGCAATACCTCAGTGTGTTTTATTTTGGATTGGTGCTAAGTTTAAATTTAAAAAAAGATGTATGATTTTTTTTTCTTTTACTTCTTTCCCAAGAAGCGCCAAAACACAAAATTCATATCAATTTATTCAACTTTTAGAAGCTCTTGAGGTCGCCAATATATTTTTATTTTGAAATATATTTTTATTTTAATATATAGAAAATCAAAACATATTTAATTTATTTATTTAGTTCAATTTGGTGATTTTCCTATTTTAAAAATTTCGAAATCACCTTTTTGATCCAAAGTATATAATTTTTTGTTGAGCATTTGACCTCATACATGTTTGGGAAGTCTCTAAACCTTTTACTTTCATAGAATCTCTCTGTTTGAAACGAATTTCATAGATTCCATTCATTACTCTTACTTTGATTTTTGAGCTAACTCTAACTCTTAATAATTTCTAATTAAAACACTTCTTTAACTCTTTACTTTATATTTTTACTGAGTGAAAATTCGTGAAACTAGCCACCGAAAACAAGAAGCTGTAATTTTTATATCATCTATGGATATTATTGAAGTGTGTAAGAAAAAAAAAATTGCAATTTTTTTATTAAGGTTTTTTTTAATGTGTTACAAAGAATTTAGTTTTAGGCCACTGTTTTAGTAAAATTAATTTTGCTAAGTAACGGCTCATTAAAATTTCTTGATTTTCGGGCTTTATACTAAACATAAAAATTTTTGATATTTGTTCAATAGGCAGTTCACTGTGCGACGTCACAAATAATTTTGACATTAATTTTTACAATTTAATGAACGAATTAAGTTTTATAGAGCATTTCAGAATTAATGTTTAATAACACTTAGTTATTTCATAAATTAAACTTTGTTCTGGTTTAAACATAAAGATTAATTATTTTCACAAACACACTTTACTGCAAAACTTCCTGTAAGAAAACATGATGTTGGTGCATAGACAAATAAAGTCCAACTGTTGTTTAAACAATGAAAAGCAAATAATGTGAGCACAAATAATATTTTGTTTCTGCTTACAGTTCTACATTACAATGTCATCACTAAAAAATTTTTGCAAGCGGGAAACAGCACACCTACTCCCATCGTCGCTTAATTTGTAAGGTATAGGTCATTAATGTTCTAGCAATCATGTCCGAACAAATGTTATTCAGAATTGTATTCAAGCGTTGGAGGCCCCGCAGCTGCATTGTATTAAAAAAACAATCCCTTACGTCATGTGTAAATTTACCAATGGGCTATTCTTACTTTTATTCTCTTCTAGAATATTCTTGCTCTTGTTTTTGCTCTTGGTCTTGCACTTGCTCTTACTATAATACATGGTATAAGGATAGAGGTAGCTGCAGCGCTGACTGTCCTTTCTTTCCATACTGCCATGGCTGTCCAACTCAGCTGTGTGGCGATTGGAAGCAAAAGAAAAGAAATAAGTTTTGACATTTCCGGCAGTATGCTCTCATCTGGTGCATCTACTTGTATTCTTCTACCATGCTATAATACAAAAATTGTTTTCTGGAGAAGGGGCACTTCGCTTAATGCATGGTAGAAGAATACAGGTAGATGCACCAGATGAGAGCATACTGCCGGAAATGTCCAATCGAAGCAAAACTTTTTTCTTTTGTTTCCAATCGCCACACAGCTGAATTTGACAGACATGGCAGTATGGAAAGAGAGCACAGTCAGCGCTGCCGCTATCTCTATCCTTATAACATGGCTTAATTCTAGTGAATCAATTTCATTATTAATTTATTGTATGTTATTGCAGTTTATTTACATAAAGTTCTTCTATGACCGGATTATTTTTAATCTAATATCATGCATTCAAAAAGATAAACATATATTTTCACTGATAACGAATAAGTTACCCCGAAATATAAAATCTTTTGTGACTAAATTTTAGTTTTGTTTCAGCTACTTGAATCACGCAATTTACTCTGGATTTAAGAAATCGTTATATATTAGTAAATATGAGGAATATATACTAATTGCAATAATGTTTTCTAATAGTTTAAAATGCTTGATTCAAGTAAATTTAAGAATTGGTTTAATATATTCTTGCAATAATTTCTCTATGTGCTCTTTTACTTTGACCTTACAAATGTAATTCCAAATCCTATTCTTGATTTAATTTTACTTCAACCACTACATTACTTTTAACCTCAACCACAACTAAAGGGTGTTTTTTTAGAGGTATAGAACTTCGAATTGAAATAAAACACAAGAAAATAGTTTTAATGTCCATCAATTTGGCTTTATTGGAAGGATAATTTTATGCCATTAATGTTTAAATATGATTTCGGGCATGTGGCCGCCACGGCTGGCTCGAATAAAGCCAATTCTACAGGTCCAATTTTCAACCACTTTTTCGAGCATATGGGGCCGTATGTCGGCAAGTCCCCTAACGTTTCTGGTTTGTTGGCGTAGACGAGCGACTTCACATATCCCCAAAGAAAATAATCCAATGGTGTCAAATCACACGATCTTGGTGGCCAATTGACAGGTCCATTCCGCGAAATTATGCGCTCATCGAATGTTTCCTTCAATAAATCGATTGTGACGTGCTCTGTGTGGCATGTAGCGCCGTCTTGTTGGAACCACAACTCATCCACATCCACAAAATAGTCGGTTATCATGGCTCTATACCGGTCTCCATTAACGGTAACTGACTCTCCAGCATTATTTCGGAAGAAGTATGGCCCAATGACTCCACCAGCCCATAGAGCACACCAAACAGTCAGTTTTTGTGGATGTAATGGCGTCTCAAGGGTCTCATGTGGATTCTCTTCACTCCAAATGCGGCAATTTTGCTTGTTGACGTAGGTATTCAACCAAAAATGAGCCTCATCACTGAACAACATTTTGCGATGAAAATCAGCATCGAGATCAATCTCATTTTCGGCCCATACACCAAAATCACGACGCATTGCATGGTCTCGCGGCTTTAATTCTTGCACAAGCTGGATCTTGTAAGGTCGCAAGCCAAGATCTTTGCGCAAAATCTTCCATAAAGTTGATGGGCAAAGCTCCAATTGCTGTGCACGGTGGCGAATCGATTCATTCGGGTCCTCTTCAACATTTTGGTCTACAACGGCAATTGTTTCTTCGGTGCGCACTGTTCGACGTCTCTGCGGATGCGTATTATCACATAGAGTAAACGTAGTGCGAAAACGACAAATGGTTAACCGAATTAATTGCTCTGTTGGACGATTATGTCGACCATAAAATGGACGGAGCTTGCGGTAAACTTCGCGAACTGAACCATTATTTTCGAAATAAATTTGCACGATTTGCAAGCGTTGTTCTTTTGTCAACCTGTTCATGATGAAATGGCAAACCAAACTGAACATAAATGACATTAGAGTTGCCAGATTTGACCACAAAATGCCAATTTTATCTCTATTCGAAAAACAAACCTTTAAAAAAAACACCCTTTACAATTATATCTCAATTACAGCTATTTAATTTTTTAGGTACGAGGAAGTCATTAAGTATCGCCGCATGGTGCAAGTTCTCGAAGAGACCCTTCAACGCCTCATGTCCAACGTTTTCCAAGGCATCTGCAACATCGAAGAGGGTCTGGAGGTGTTGAACACATTGCTCTTCTTTTCCTATCGTGCTTCATTGCGCAAGACATACTTGCGTATGGTGAGCAACGTTTGGATCATGTTTAGCGATGAAATAGATAACACTGTTAAAATGCTTATGGAACGAGTCAAGATACACGAATCACGGATTCCGTACTTTGCTTCACGTGCTATTAATTATCGCATAAATCTTGAACGTTTACAATGGTTGCGCGATCGTATAGATCGCTCAGAATGGCTTCCCTCAGTGCCGGAGGCCAAATTGAGTTTGACCAAATTCGATACGATTAAGAAGGATTTCGAGAAGGAAATACAAAAGTGTTTTACCGATTGGGTAAAAAATTGTAGCGAGCCCGATTTGCCGAAAAGACTCGATCGTACACTGCTGATACGTAGTAAATTGAAAAAAGGTCTATTGGAGTGCAATATGGATCGTACTGTATTGAGTGTTTGTGAGCAGGCGCATCACTTCGAACAGCTTGGCTTTCAGATACCTGTAGCGGTGCGCAGGATCTACGACAAATATCCAACACTTAAGTTTGTCTACAATAGCGTTGTGACCGTGTGCCTAGACTACAATCGTGTCCTGGCAGCACTCTCAGATCAGGAACGAAAGCTCTTCAAGGCTTTGATAGCGTCATGTGATCGCAAAATTGCGCCTGGCTTGTTTAAACTGACTTGGGGCGGTGAGATGTCTGACGCTTATATTGCAGACTGCGCCAAGCACACGGCCAAATTGCAGGAATCTTTAAATATCTACAAGGGCGCTAATCGTCATATTGCCAAGTATTGCGAGAAAATTTGTGATACACCGTTACTGAAACTGACAAATACCGGTGCTGTAGAAATATTCATATTTAAGAAATCCCTTGAAGGATTTAGCAAAAAAGCTTTTGCTAAGGTGATAACCTATTATAATACAATCATGGAGTTGCTTTTTGCTGTCTTCGGAGAGTTTAATGAGGTGATGCTTGAGGTAAGAGAAGGCGTGAGAGAGATCGATACAGTGAGCTTTTAAAATAAAGCTTTATAAATTATTTTAACGCATTTGTGTGACTTATCCTTTCATATTCAGATGACTGCCGAGTGGACCGACTACATTAGACATTTCGATGATATGCTAGCTGCAGCTATTGTGACCTCTGCCCGCAATTCTCTGCGCAATATTCTAAATAGTATACGTTCTGAAGGCGAAATGTGGCCGGCTCCGATACTTGTGATGGAGGCCGATATAGGAGATCGATGTGTAAGTTTGAAATGTATTCAAGCGTTGATGGTGAAAATAAATTTAATGCTGGAAGTCTAAGGTTAATTTTTCATAAGAGTATAATTAAATTTTAGTTCTGGACAGAAGATTTCCACGGTTATAAATCTTGCAATAAATTTTAAATAATTTAGTGCTTATACATGTGTATGACCAGGTTAAATATAAATTAGTTTTTTTTATAACGACCTATTACAAAATTTAGTATCAAGATCGTATTAAAGTTACGATTTAAAACGAATCTTGTGAGATTCGAACCCCCGACGTTCAGCTTATAAGTTGACTGCTCTAACTACTCAGCTTCTTAGCCACATATTAAAATAAATGACAAAGATACATGAGTACGGAACACAGCATGACACAAAAAATCGTTATAATTCAACTGTATTAAAATATAATACAAAATATTTAAAAGCATTTTTGTACTATTGAAAAGTATTAAATTCTATTAAAATTGCACTAAAAATCCCTGTAATATTTCTCTTGTTTGAGATTTATTCCATGATTTTTAAACCTGTGCATTTGTGCGAAAAAGTATATTTTCTCCTGAAAATTAGTTTACCTCTTACTTCAGAGTTCCAATTCTAGCAGAGAAAAGTTAAATTCAGAGAAATTTTTATATCGTTGTATAGGAATCAAAGCGGCTTTTTTAATTTTTTGAAAACTTCACGAATAACAATTCAAGCTTCACTAGAAAATATTTTTCAAACCGTTTTACCAATGAACTTTGCATCTGGACGTTTATTTTTTTCAGGAATCTTATCTCTTTAAAAGGACGCATCTTAGTCTTGATTGTGATCATCGCCGGAATTAAATAACCGAACAACATGTTCTTTTTGCCTTGAAGGAAATCGATTATTCCATTACTTTTACATTTTCTTCTAAATACTGAACTTCATTCGGTAGAAACGTTGGAAGTCCCTATTTATAGCAGACTTCGCCTAACATTGCTTTGTGCTGCAGCAAATTTTTTCCATTACAATTAAAATTTTCCATTACATATAAATGGTAATGCAAATTTATTTTGCACTACCAATAGGTAGTTAGTGGTAATGGAAATTTAATGGTAATGAAAAATGCCTATCTTTGATTCAAGTCAACATTTATCTAAATACTAGAATTGTATGCTTAGTACTAGAATAAAAGCCCGTCCTACTTGCCGAAAGCACTTGTTTCTCTTTTCGAAGCTTGATTTTTGAAGTGAAAACTTTTTTAGGCGTGTTGAACGATTTTGGTAGAGGGGAAACCTTTGGTTTGCGTCATTGTCTTTTTCCGAGTAACTCTCGTCATCAATACAGACAGCTAAGATAACAAGATAGGAAACTTAGAAAACATAAGCAAGCAACCATCAATAAGTTCCTTTACTGACGCATCGTTCTTTACAATCCCTTTGCTCCGCTGCAAAACATTAGCTGCATTCCCCTGGCACTAGATCAGATCAAATCTCAGTAAAACAACGCTAGTTCAACTTTATATTAATTTGTCATCAGAGCAATAACAAAAGAAAACAACAATACCAAAACGCCCATTGAGCGGTGACACGTCAAAATAGGAAAATGAATAGTTATTTAGATTTGTCAACTATGTACGTTTTGATAAAAAATGCTTGAAACTTAGCAGCATTTTAACTGTGCGTTTAGACTGACGAAAAGAAAGAAAGAAATAATTTAAGTTTTATGTTTTTTAAAGTTTTCTGTTAATTTTCGCTGCAATATAATTGTGTTGTGTAAAGGACCAAATTAAGTTTTTTAAGCGGAAAAACCCTATTTTTAAAGTTTAATTTTAAAGCGACTGTTTATTTGAGGTAATTTTCTTTTTAATAATAACTATATAGGTTAGGTTAAAGTGGCTGCCTCAAATTGAGACGCACCTAGGCCAATAAGGCCCATTGTGGTACCACAGGGGTTGATCTCCCTTCTCTATTCAAACCAGCTTGAGCTGTTCACAAAGCTTAGGATTCGGTATATCGATATTTCCGAGAGTTCTTCGAGGTCTCTGAAAAACCAGTTGTTTAGGTGAAGAAAACGTTTTTGAGCCAGCGCTGGGCAGGTGCAGAGAAGGTGTTCTGTAGATTCCACCTCCTCCTCATCTCTACAGCTTCTGCAGAAGTCGTTGTGGGGTATGTTTAATCTTTGAGCGTGCCTGCCAATAAGGCAGTGCCCTGTCAGGATCCCTATCATGGTGCCAATGTGATCTCTACTAAGAGATATGAGTTCTTTTGAACGCTTCAGATTGAGTTTGGGCCAGATTTGCCGTGTTATATTACAAGTGTTACCTGCTGACCATCTTTTGTTGAATAACTATATAACTTTTAATGAAAATTTTGAGTTTATGGATAGCAAGTATTATTTAATATAGCAGGAGTCCGCAATAGAGCTTGTTCAAATAAAATAAAGAAAATATATTAGGTTCTGCTGAAACTTTTTGAGTTTTTAAATGGATGATTTTAGAAAAATGTGGATATCAACCAAAATAATAGTTGAAAATTCGATTTGCAAAATCGAAAGCAATTCTTTAAAGTTATAACATAAAAAGTATTTCTCTAAAATAAAAATTTAACGACCAAAAGTACCAATTGTATTTGCTTAATAAGTGCATACAATTTGGTAGCAATTTTTATTTAATTGACTAAAAATTTACGAAAGTTATTGACACACAAAAAATGGGAAAACATTTAATTTTTGTTCGTTGAAAAACTTAAATGGGCCCTTGAGTTAAACACACCTCTTTTCTATAATAACTAAAACGAGTAATGTATTGTTATGGAGTGGCAAGCCATATGTTGTTGAGAAACGGAGTATAAGTTTTAGTACTAATATAAAAATAAGGAGTTATCAACCCTGCATTTATTGATGTTCGGCCAAATGCACAAATTGCTGTTTACACCGCCTGAATGTACAAGATGGCGGCCAATGTGTGGAGTCTTAACAGTACTCCGAACGAAGAATTTATTGCAATAAATTGTTCGCGATAAATTTTTCGTTCGTTTAGGCGGTCTAAACCCACAGTAAGATCAGAAAAAGGGCTAGAAATCGAGCTGGTTTTAATTTTTGTTTTTGTTTTGTGAATAAAATAGAGCCGCGCTCTAGATCAACGACCACGGGAATGCAGCTATTGAATGTTACAGTACACCCTAAACAAGTGCGCGTTGCGCTGCGTACCCAAGCGCCACGCAACTTTATTTTACGCTTAACCTAAACAAGTGCGCTGCGGAAAGAACTGCTGTTCTCGAACCAGCTCAGTCTGATGGTTTAAAAATCTTTCAGTATTGTGTAAAAATCTATTAATATTGCAAAGAATTCGATTTTTAATTGAGATTAATTAATTAATAGCAGCTGATTGCTCTTTGTTCTAATACTTTGGTTTTATGCAGCCAACTTCACATCCGAACGCACTGTCAAAATTGGAAATTCGATTTATGTTGCGGTAGTCCGGTGCGTGTTTCGGTAGGCTTCATACAAAATGTATGTGCATGAGCCGATTTTGACAGTTAAACCACGCACGCGCACTTGTTTAGGGTGGACTGTTAGTGTTTTTTTTCAATGTATATGTAGAGCTAGCTTTAGCTAAAATGAAATAAAATTGCAATTTTTCATATTTGTATTTTGTTGACTTGTCGTGAAGTCTCTTTTAATGCCTCCACTTGAGGTCTTGCTACCAGGCAAACAAAAAACATAGCAAGCAAAGTTAGAAACCTTTGCAATTACATGATCCATTCACAGCAGGTGACTCCTCTGAATGCGGCCAATGTGTGTGACACACGTTTTCTATTTTGTTTTCTTTTGCTTGACATTCGATGGTCGAAACACAAAATGTCACTCCTACCTATTACTTATTATACCACGCCCCATGTCCCAGTCAGAGAATATGTTGGCGACATTTATAAAACTACAAATGTTTTTATGTTGGTCATGAAACTCAAATACACGCTCTGGGATATTGGCTACCAGGCGCTGAGCAAATGCAGCAAGCATGGCACAATTAAACAAGGTAGTGTTAGGGCGGAGAGCCGGTGACTGAAACTGTCAAAACGAAGTTGACATTTCATACAAAATCTGCAACCAATGAGAATGCAATATGAAAGCAAGAATTGTCAAATATATCAAAATGGATGAGTTTGACAGTTATGGTCACTTAGAAAGAGAACACATTCAGCCCTAACACTACCTTGTCTAATTCTACTATGGCAGCAAGCAACCATCAATAAGTTTATCTGCTGACAAATCGTTCCTTCATAAAGAAATCATGAAGGATATTTACTGTTTTTCTGTCAATATATATGTAGATCTGTAGCTGAACTAAAATACATTTACAACAACAATTACCAAGCAAATCTACTACAACGATGAACAAAGAAGAGCAGTATTACATCGATTGGGCAACGTTAGAGGGGATGAACCGAATTGGCGGGGGAAAATATACAGCACTTTGCTTGGTATGTTTTTTGTTTGCCTGGTTGCAAGATCTCAAGTAGAGGCATTAAAAGAGACTTCACGGCCAGTCAGTGTGTAAGAAAACCAGGTGTTAGTGAGTTTTTGACAATACCATGAATTTCTTTGCTTCTGTCAAAAAATTGTGAGCGAAAGAGCGGAACTGTTGATAGTTGTGAAATTGTGTTATTTGTTTCAGTTGCTAGATGATGTGCTATAGTTTTTAATGTGCGAATTAAGTATAAATAAATATTAAATGCAATTAATTGTGCCGTGTTGTGTTGATAAAAAGTTGTCTTCGCCGATTTGACAAGTTTGTCGATGAATGTTTTGGCCATTTTGTCAGAAACGTGCGCTGGAAGGTGCCGCCGACATGAAACTTTGGCCAGCATGCAAATTGTCTTGCATTCATATCGTTTTTTTTTTGCAGAACGCACAGCGTCTCATATTTTTTATAGTTTTCCATATCACTTTATCCTCACTTTAGTCTCAGTAAAAATCTTATAAACTTGCAGAAAGACACGAATTTAACAAAATTTGTTTTCATTGCAATTCACCATCAGATGTTTTTGACAAGAGCAGGGAAACATAATTTTATCATTTTGAGAGAAAAGTGTCAAACTCACTAACACCTCTATTTCTAACACCATTGTCCAGTCAAACAAAAACCAAATGCCAAAAATTTAAAATTTATTTTATTTCAGCCTACAGCTAGCTTACATATACATTGAAAAAAACAGTAACATTCAATAGCTGCATTCCCGTGGTCGTTGATCTAGAGCGCGGCTTTATTTTATTCACAAAACAGAAATTAAAACCAGCTCGATTACTAGCTCTATTTCTGATCTTAAAATGCTGCCAAATTTCAAGCATTTTTTATCAAAACGAACATAGTTGGCAAATCTAAATAACTATTCATTTTCCTATTTTGACGTTTCACCACTCAATGGGCGTTTTGGTATTGTTGTTTTCTTTTGTTATTGTTCTTAAAACAGCTGTTTCAAGACTCTGATGACAAATTGATATAAAGTTGAACTAACGTTGTTTTACTGAGATTTGATCTGATCTAGTGCCACAGGAATGCAGCTTATGTTTCGCAGCGGAGCAAAGGGATTGGAAAGAACGATGCATCAGTAAAGAAACTTATTGATGGTTGCTTGCTTATATTTTCTAAGTTTGCTATCTTGTTATGTTTGCTGTCTGTATTGATGACGAGAGTTACTCGGAAAAAGACAATGACGCAAACCAAAGGTTTACCCTCTACCAAAATCGTTCAACACGCCTAAAGAAGTTTTCTCTTCAAAAATAAAAACAAAGGAATCATAAAAACTAAAAACATGTATCTGCGCGACTGCCGGGATCGAACCTTGGCCGCCAGCACGTGTATAATATATTCACCGCAGTAAAAGTCGTAATTCTGAATCAATAAATTATATTCTTTCTTAACTTATTATTTTAAATTTTATAATTGATAACTGAAATAATTAAAAAAAATTTAAACATATAAAATATAAGAAACAAAGCTTAAAAATATTCATATGGGCGACCGCCGGCATCCAACCTTGGCCGCCAGCTCGTATATAATATATTCACCGCAGTAAAAGGTCATAGTTTTCAATTAATGAAATAAATCATTTCTAAGTATATTATTTCCAATTTTCCAGTTGATTACTATTGAAAATTATCTAAAAAAATAATTTAAATACTTAAAAATATAAAACACTTAAGTTTAAATTTTCACACGCTGTCGCCGGGATCGAATCCTAGCTCCCAGAATAAGAAACAGCTACTGACATCATTCACAACAAGTTCACAACGACATGTGTATAAGAATGTGAAGAAATGTCATATCAGGAGTGACTGGAAGTATTAAAAATCGCTCTAAATATCAATCTCTGCTTCCTTGTTTGAGCCTTACCGTTTCGACGTAAGCATGTTGATATTTATTTTTTGTTGTTTTCCTCTATTTTGCCTTCCTTGTATTCTGCTCGTAGCGCTACCCGCCCTCGCAACAGAATAAAAGCTTCGTAGTCAAACTCATTCTTATGCTATCTGCCCTTGCAACAGAATTCAAGCGTCGCAGTCGAGTCTAGTGGTCGTCTGCTCCGTAAATTTTTCAGATTATGCGCGCTGCGCTGCCTCGGTGGCCCTTGCACCAGAAATCAAGTTTTACGTAATTGGCTTTTGCAAAACCTTAAAGCTTCTGACTGCATAATTTCTGCTCCCTGTACCGTCAACCGATAAGCATCGTAACAGCCGATTACCGACATTAGAAGCGATTACCGTCCGATTTCCGGCATAAGCGATTACCATCGTAAGAAGCGATTACCGTCATAAGAAACAATTACCGTCAACCAATTAGCGTCGTAAGAACCGATTACCGTAATTAGAAGCGATTATCGTCCGATTACCGTCAAGCGACTACCGTCGTAAGAACCGATTACCTTCAACCGATTAGCATTGTAAGAACCGATTACCGTCCTAAAAAGCAATTACCGTCAACCGGTAAGCATTGTCAGAACTGATTACCATCCTAAGAAGCAATTACCGTCAACCGACTAGCATCGTAAGAACTGATAACGTTATAAAAACCAATTACTCTCATAAGAATCGGCTACCTGTTTACCAACGAACCGATCATCCATCATTAAAATCGATTATCCGTTACTTAGAATAGAACCCGAACCGATTACCTGATTACTAAGAACCGATAACATGTCATATGATCCGATCACCCGCTGTACAGAACCGAATACCCGTTACATAGAACCGCTTCTGACTACATACGCTGTGTTGTAATAGATTTGTAAAGTACAATAAGAACTAGCATAAGGAATAAGAATTGTTCAATAAAGATTGAAAACATAAATTGAAATTGCCTTCTTAATTGCTAGGGATTAAGTGGAACCTTCCTTCAGAGAATCCTGGGACGGCTGAGCTTGACCTCAGCCAAAGACAAAACCACGTTACAGTATGTAGTAACTTGGAATATTGCGGTTGTTGATACATTGTTGAATGCACCTGAGATGTTTCATTATTCATAAGCTTTGAAGCAAAATTTTCTCCATATATTTAAAATTTTTTAAAATCGGATAAAAACCACGCCTACCTCCCATACAACGTTACTTTATCAAATTAGTTATGGCATGAAATTTCGCTCATAAGCTTCGGTCGCATAAAATTCACCATTTAATTGAAATTTATTAAAATCGCATGAAATCCACGCCTACCTTCCATACAAAGTACCTTTAACAAAAAGGTGAAAATTATTTTTAATTAAAAATATGCACATATGTTAAGAATATTAAAATTCACTTTGAGATTGAAATTTGGCAAAATCATATAAAAACTCTGTCAATCTCCCATACAAAATGACGTCATCAAACTAGCATAACTTTTATTTAACACATATTAAACACATAATCTTTTATATCTTAAACGTGTTCTGCATTTGAGTTTTGGCAAAATTGGATGAACACCGCACCCATCCCTCTATACGAAGTGACGTCATCAAACTTTCAAAGCATTCCTAACTTAATAATAATAATAATTCCTTACTATTTCTGAGTTTCAATTGATCTATTGTTAATTTCATCAATTAATTTTAACTATTGAGTTATGATTAGTGATAAAAAAAAATCTGTCTTCTATTTTTCCAAGATTGAACTAACACCCAGCATAAATGAAGTGGCTGAACTGCTGAGTGGCATGTGTGCTCGCATTGAGAATATGTTTGTGGATTTGCAAAAAATTGCTGTGCGTTTTAGGCTACCTTTGGGAAATCAGGATTCAACATTTGACAAAGCCATAAAGGCAGATGCAGAGTGCAAGGATATTCAAAACTATATAAATGCCGAGGTCGAATTTAATAAACAAGAGTTTAGTTACTTTCTCAATGGTTGGCAATATTTCCGCACAGTCTGGGAGCAAACCGAAGAGCAATTTGTTAAGAAAATACTCCAGACCAAACAAACGGCAGCAGTATTCAATGAAAGTATTGATCAATATTCAGAATATGCCGATGCGGCGTCATTAAAGGATTCCATTGCTAGTGTATATTTTATACTGGTCAATCAGAATGTCATAAAAAATGCAATTCTGGAATATATTGAAAAGTGGCAGTTGCTGAATATCAGCATGCTGCTGAGAATAGCTACGGCACGAATTAAAAGTATCTGCTTCAAATTGTCCTAAACTGAGGTTGTTGAATATTAATTCCATTCCTTTTTACAGGTATCTATAAATACATTAATAAAAATAGCGAACGGATTGCAATAGTGCCACGCACGATTAAGGAGTCACAGGAGGCTTATGCACTCTACAACCATCTAGTGAACGAGTTGCCCGTTAAACAGAAAGAATTTCCCGAAATTATGGAGCTATTCGGTGTACTCGACGCGTATCAGGTGGAAATTCCGGATACAACGCGTGCTCTCATCGTAGGTTTCGAACCGGTATGGCAAAATTATTTGAAAAAATTAAGCGATGCTTCGGGTATGATTGAAACAACGCGGGCAGAGTTCAAAAAGACGCTGCTACAGCAAGCTGACAAATTTCGGACGGTTGTAAAGGGGCTTTTGCAGGATTTCCTTGTCAAGATTCCCACAACATCTCAAACGTAAATGCATTCCCTGCACATTTCCTTTTCTGTTTTTTTCTTTTTAGTTATCTACTTTTAGTTAATTTTTGTCATAGTCCACATTTTTTTACCCTCTTTAATTTCCGCACCTTCCATATCCTAGTCATCCGAAAATTGCTCTGAAATACTTGAAAATTGTCACACACAAGATTGATGCCTGTTATATGTTTGAAAAAGGTTTGATAGCCGATTTGTATAGCTTTCAAATAAATCAACCTGAAAATCGTGATTTACGAAAGCTTGAGTCTGAAGTAAAAATTGTACAAAATATCTGGGAGTTGGTACTCGAATGGCAAACCGCATGGAACCAATGGCGTACAGGAAATTTCTGGAAAATCGACATCGATATAATGGAGGAAACTGCAATAAATCTTTATAAGGAATTTAAGGAATTGAATAGGCGTTACACAGAACGAAACTGGGAAATATTAGAAACAACTACTAAGACATTGGATGGTTTTCGTCGCACGTTACCTTTGATAACAGCACTAAAGAATCCGTGCATGAGAGAACGTCATTGGAACCGAGTCAGAGATGCAATGAATGTGTAAGTATTGATTTTCATTTTGCAATCTTGTTGGGAAGGGAGATTTCGATTTTGAGGGTCTTTAGAGCTGCTTCTGAATGGTAATAATTTCTGTACAGTTTTATTAAATTTTTAAAGTGAAACTTCTTAGGTGGCGATTTGTTGAGAGTAAAGGTTTTCGAGTCACGTAACTAGTGTCCGACCGAACATTCGGTTTCGGTTTTGGTTTTGGCGAGTTTCGGCCCTTTTTGTCAGTTTCGGCCAGTTTTGGCTATTCGAGTTTCGGTAAAAACTTCTTACATCAGTCATTTAATTTAAATTTAAAAATATAAACAACGCATTGCACAAAACAAAAATGATGAGTTCGTCTAAAATTTGATTTCTCATGTTAGCACAAAACATTTTGGTTAATTTTATGCGTTCGATACTATAATTTTCGATTTTATCATCTCTATTGCAATTAATATTAAAGTTTTATAGGTACTGAAGCCAAAAATTGATAATTAAACTTTCGAACGAATTCTGTGTGTGTGGAATAAAGGAAAAAAAACGAAATGCTTTGTTTTGTAGTTCTATAAAAATGTACCTTGTAGGTGCATACTATTTTGAGTGTGTACTGAAGATATAAAATATGCTTTTGGAATAACAAATAAAATAAAAAATTATCTCATTTATTATTATAGTAAACTTCAATTAATTATTATAAACTTCAATATTCAAATAATACTTTTTATATTAAATTTTTTTCTTATGTGTATGAAAATACTTTTGTTTCCTTTTAATAAAAAAAAAAAATTTTGTAAAAACTTAAATTTTCATATTACTAGCCAGTTTCGGTTTCAGTTTCGGCCGAATATTATAAAATGGCCGAATACTCGGTTTCTGTTTCGGCCAAAATTCTGATTTCGTTCGGACACTACTCGTAATGAAGAGACTCCCCCTTTTACCGCCCACTAATCAATAAAAATGCTATATTTCGGACGGTTTTTACCGTATACAGCTTAAATTTGGAAATTTAGTCTATATGGTTAAGTATAGTACTATGTTTGCTGCTTGCGTGAAATTTCGCAAATCAATAAAAAAATCTATATTTCGGACGGTTTTGATCATATTAGACTAGAATGTGGTAATTTAGTTCATATGCTTACTTTCGGACACTACTAAAAATGGGCGTTTTCAACTTATAGTTTCGCCCACTTTTCAAAGGATAAGAGTGGACAAAATCGCCAGGTATAACCTGAATTGAGCTGAAATTTTGGCAGTCGATTTGTTTCAAGTACGAAATGGTGTAAGAAAAAATGCGTTGCCGCATTTTTTTACCGCCCACAAAAAAATGTAAAAAACTACTAAAAATTCACATGTTCGCCATTTTTGTAATTTTTAACTACAAGTTATTAATATTATAGCGTCACGTTCCAATAAATATAATATAATAAAAAAAATAAAATATACAAATAAAATTTTTGGTTTTTTGTATCAGATGACATGGATGGAAACCCTTTGGGTACATTTTCTTTCAACGTGATGTTTGAAGGCGTACTGACATTTTACATTACATTTTTATGCACCAAAGAACATATTTTCCTAGACTTTAGGAATCTTAATATTTAAAAGGCAAGCACTCTGCTCCGTGTCCAATATCTCTCAAACTGCTCAGCCTGAAAGTATGCACATCTTAATAAAAGGCAAACGTGCTGCTCCGCTCACAGTGTTTCTCAAACTGTAATTAATTTTTGACAGTAAAGTACTTTTATAAGATATACTATTCTCAAAAATGTTCAGCCTGAAAGTATGCACAGAAAATATATTCAAGATATATCAGGAACATCGCCGTGCTTTGGACCATCGGAAAAGGGAGTTTACATTTTTAAGGTAGCAGATAAAGACATCTTATTTTTTTCTAACTCGTGATTATTGACGGATGATGAACAAATTTGCATTAAAAATTTCCAAAATAATCTTGAACTTTGTCTTAAAAACTAAAAGCTATAACTTTAAAATTTATAAAATATTCGAGTTATTTTTTTTTGCGGGAACTCTTTTTTTGAGCTCCATAAAATAGTGATACTTATGACGCTTTTCTGAGTTTTTGTTATGATTAAGCAAAAAACAGTCATATTTATGATCCTTTTATAAGTCTCTTATTGAACTTTATAAAACAGTAAATTTTATGATTATGATAAAACAGTTAATTTTATGATTAAGCATAAAACAGTCATATTTATGATCCTTTTATGAGTCCCTTATTGAACTTTATAAAACAGTCAATTTTATGATCCTTTTATGAATCTTTGTTATATGCACTCATAATACCGTACTATTGAGGACTTTTTAATAAGTCTCTTTTAGGAGTATGTACACATAAAGAAGGCATAATAAGAACTCTTTTGGGAGTCTTATTTTTGAGCAATCACCGCATTAAAGACTTTTTCAGGGGTCTAATTTAAGAATTTATGATTTTTCATAAAACAGGCACAAAAAGTACTCTTTTAAGATATCTTTTTTTGGAAGAACTCATAAAATGTTTGCATCATATAACAACTTGTTTAAGTCATTGTGTATGTGTTTGAGCAGTATAACAGTAGCCACGCCCCATTTCCTATATATTCTGATACATTTTTTGTATGATACTATTAACTGCACCTATTCGATTTTAAGAGTTTCGTTTGGAAGTGCAGCTATATAGAGCTGCTAAGAATGTGAGTTATCAGGGATGTGCCACGCCTTTATATTCAATCCAACCCATCGTTTTTAGTATTATAAGGTCTGAAAAAATAATTTTTATATATTTTATTTTAAGAAATAAATTTTTATCAGTGGAAAATGATAGGTTGGTAGAGTTTTAATCGTACTGGAGCTGCCACAACTCGATTTCACAACTTCAATTTATTATTATAATTATTTGAGTCTCTAACACGCCTATATTCTTAATTTTTTCGGTTTCAATATAGCATATTTAAAGTTAGAGGTTAAAAATAATATTGAAGAAGCGAATGAGGTTAATAAATCGTGTATGAACAAACTGCAAAATGTTTTGATACTCAGTGTTTCAGTTAAACACTAGCTATATCATGGATTTCTGCATCAAAATTCACGAATATAGCACAATCAAAGTTTCCACTTTAGTCAGGTGACTTTTTTGTCGAGCAGGTTAAAAAAGCGTTTTAATTTGTAAAAGCATTTATACACATTCGAATTCTTTGAAAATATGCAGATATCTTCGTTGTACATTCTATCTCCATCGCCATCATTATCATGACATTTTCATCCAAATTTTCTGCGTTTCAGATCCTTCGATCAAAACTCTAAGAAATTCACACTTGAATTCATTATTGAATTGGACTTTCAAGCCTTCTCTGAGGAGATACAGGATATTTCCAATGCTGCCACCATGGAACTGCAAATTGAGAATGGCATAAAAAATATAGCCTCTATCTGGAAGAAACAAACCTTCGAGATGGTCTTTTATCGCGATGGCATTTATCGCATAAAAAGTATTGATGAATGTTCACAACTGCTTGAGGAGCATGTGGTCCAGATATCAGCAATGAAATCCACACGTTTTGTAGAGCCTTTCGCCGAAATTGTCGATTATTGGGAGAAGACTCTTTCCTATATCTCCGAGACATTCGAGAAGGCCCTGGTTGTGCAACGTCAGTGGCTTTACCTCGAGAACATATTCTCTGGCGATGATATACGTAAGCAATTGCCCGTGGAGGCAAAACGTTTTGCTGGCATTACAGACGAGTTTCGTCTGCTCACGGCAAAAATGTTTCGTTCCAAGACGGCACTACGAGCTACACACTTTAAAAAGCCGCCATTTCTCTTAAATCGCTTTAATGCCATGGATGAAAAGCTAGAAACCATACAACGTGCGCTGGAAATTTATTTGGAAACAAAACGGCAGCTATTTCCACGCTTCTATTTCATATCGAATGATGATCTTTTGGAGATTTTAGGCAATGCCAAGCGTCCCGATCTGGTGCAGCCACATTTAAAAAAGCTCTTTGATAACCTGTGCAAACTGGAACTGAAGCGTGTCGGCAAGACTTTGAGCCGTTTTCAGGCTATCGGCATGTATGCCGATGACGGCGAGTATGTGGAGTTCCTGAGTACCCTCTATATTGAGGGCCCGTCGGAACGCTGGTTGACGGTTCTGGAAGACTACGCCAATAAAGTGATGGTGGAGACGTTAAAGCTGACGCGCGCTTCACTCAGAAAACTAATGAACAACCGTGAGATGTGGCTCAGCTTGTGGCCGGGACAACTGCTCCTCACCACTTGCCAGATACAATGGACACGTCAATGTACACGTAGCTTGCTTCACTGCAAAATGGTGGACCAAAAGAAACCGCTGCGTCAGCTCAAGCGCAAACAGAACAAAATTCTTACAAAACTCTCGGAAATGAGTCGCAAGGAGCTGTCAAAGATCATGCGTTTGAAGGTCAACACTTTGATAACTATTGAAATACACGGACGCGATGTCATCGATCGCATGTACAAGGTCAATTGCAAGGATATTAGCCACTTTGAATGGTTCTCGCAGCTGCGTTTCTACTGGAATCGACAGTCTGAGTTGTGCATCATCAAACAGACCAATACTGAGCATACCTATGGCTATGAATACACGGGAAATTCGGGCAGATTGGTTATCACTCCGTTAACTGATCGCTGCTATATAACGTTGACCACGGCGCTGCACTTACACCGCGGTGGTAGTCCCAAAGGTCCAGCCGGTACTGGCAAAACGGAAACCGTTAAGGATTTGGGCAAGGCGTTAGGCATGTGGGTCATTGTGACAAATTGCTCGGAGGGTCTGGACTACAAGAGTATTGGTAAGAACTTTTCGGGCCTAGCGCAGCAAGGTGCTTGGGGTTGCTTCGATGAGTTTAATCGCATAAACATTGAAGTACTTTCTGTGGTGGCACAACAAATTCTATGCATAATGTCGGCTCTCTCGGCAAACTTGACCGAGTTTAATTTCGAAGGTTACAAGATACGTTTGCGACACACTGTCGGTCTTTTTATCACCATGAATCCTGGCTACGCAGGACGCACCGAGCTTCCGGATAATCTGAAGTCCATGTTTCGTCCGATTGCTATGATGGTGCCCGACAACATCATCATTGCCGAAAATCTGCTCTTCTCCGATGGCTTCACAAACACACGTAGCTTAGCCCGCAAGGTCTTTACGCTCTACGAATTAGCCAAACAACAGCTGTCAAAACAGTATCACTACGACTTTGGCTTGCGTTCCATGGTCGCTCTACTCAGATATGCGGGCAAGAAACGGCGTCAGCTACCAAACACCAATGAGGAGGAAATTGTTTATTTGGCCATGCGTGACATGAATGTGGCACGTTTGACTGCCAATGACTTGCCACTATTCAACGGCATCATGTCGGACATATTTCCGGGTGTCACTCTACCTGTCATAGACTATAGTGACTTTAACACCGCCATTCAAGATGAGCTCAAGGCGAACGGACTGCAGGTTATACCCATTGCGGTAAAGAAGATCATCGAACTATTTGAGACGAAAAACTCACGGCATTCTTCGATGATCATTGGTGAAACGGGAACCGCAAAGTCAGTGACTTGGAAATGCCTACAAGGTGCCTTTATACGCATGAATGCTCAGAAGAAACCCGGTTGGGAGGGTGTCATTGTACATCCCGTCAATCCTAAGGCGCTGAATTTGGCAGAGCTGTATGGAGAATACAATTTGGCCACCGGTGAGTGGTTGGATGGCGTTCTAAGCTCCATAATGCGTGTGATCTGCGCCGATGATGATCTGACCCAGAAATGGTTGCTCTTCGATGGTCCCGTAGATGCCGTCTGGATTGAGAACATGAACTCGGTAATGGATGACAACAAAATTTTGACACTCGTCAACAGCGAACGCATCACCATGCCCGCCCAGGTTTCTCTGCTGTTCGAAGTAGCCGATCTGGCTGTTGCCTCACCGGCTACGGTCTCACGTTGTGGCATGGTTTACAATGACTACGATGACTGGGGCTGGGTTCCCTATGTCGAATCCTGGCTAGATCAACAGAAGCCGCCCGAGTATGTGAAGTATGTGCGCGAGTATTTCAGTAACTATCTCCACAAGATCTTGGAGTTCAAGCGTCAACGTTGCAAGGAAACTGTCAAGACTAACGAGCTAAATGTTGTCATTTCTATGTGCAAGCTGCTGCAGGGATTGGCCACAAAACAGAACGGCATTATACCAGGCAATGAAGAATTGATCGAAACTATGAGCAAACTTTGGTTTCTCTTTAGCTTGGTGTGGTCGGTGTGTGCCACAGTTGATGAGAATGGCCGCCTGCGTATGGATTCTTATATACGCGAGCTGGAAAGCTGTTTCCCAATAAAAGACACTGTCTATGATTATTTTGTTGACCCGCTTACACGCACATTTTTGCCGTGGGATTGCAAATTATCCGACAACTGGCGTTATAATGAAGAGTAAGTAGCTTTAAATCGCTTTCTTTGCTAACCTTTACTCTTAACAGATTTCCCTTCTATAAAATAATTGTGCCCACTGTGGACACGGTACGGTATGAGTATTTAGTCTCAAAGTTACTGGCTGACGAACATCCGGTCTTGATGGTGGGAAACGTGGGTACTGGCAAGACATCTACTGCTGTCAGCGTTATGGATTCTTGTGACAAAAGCCGCTTCACTGTGCTCTCTATCAACATCTCGGCACAGGTAATTTAAGGAATTTTTTGTGGATATATTCGGTGTAGAACTGAAATTTATTTCCATTTTACCAGACGACTCCGGCTGGTCTACAGGAGTCAATTGAGAACCGCACGGAGAAGCGCACAAAGACTCATTTCGTGCCGATTGGTGGTAAGCGCATGATTTGCTTTATGGACGACTTCAACATGCCTGCCAAGGACATTTATGGTTCCCAGCCACCGCTGGAACTCATACGCCAATGGATTGATTACAAGTATTGGTTCAATCGCAAAAATCAACAGAAGATTTATGTGCTCAATACACTGCTAATGGCCGCTATGGGTCCACCGGGTGGCGGTCGTCAAGTTATTTCGCCACGCACGCAGAGTCGTTTCTTTGTGATCAACATGACATTCCCGACGGAAGCAACAATTATGCGTATATTTGGCACTATGCTGCACCAAAAGTTGGAAAACTTTTCTAATGACGTACGCGAGATCTGGAGTCATGTAACAGCGGCCTCCATCGATTTGTACAACGATGTCAGTAACCGCATGTTGCCCACGCCGAACAAGTCACACTATCTCTTTAATCTACGAGATATTTCGAAGGTCTTCCAAGGTCTACTTCGCAGTAATGAGGATGTACTAACAAAACGGGCCGGCTTTTTGCGCCTCTGGATACACGAATGCTTTCGCGTGTTTTGCGATCGTTTGGTAGACGATCTGGATGTGGGCACGTTCCTTAACTCGCTCAACGATTATTTGGGTCGTCACTTTGAAATGACATTCCACAGCTTGTGTCCGAGCAAAATTGCACCCATCTTTGGTGACTTCCTCAGCGCTCAAGGGTTTTATGAAGACTTTTTGAATATGGAAGATCTGCGCAAATACATGGATCATATTTTGCACGAATACAACAACTATCCGGGCAATGCACGCATGAATTTAGTCTTCTTCAAGGAAGCCATAGAGCATGTTACACGCATAGTCCGCGTGATATCGCAGCCACGTGGACACATGCTCAACATTGGCATTGGGGGTTCGGGTAGACAGGTTCTATGCAAGTTGGCCGCCTTCATTTGTGAAATGGGAGTTTTTCAAATTGAGGTTACAAAGAAATACAAAACGCAGGAGTTCAAGGAGGACTTAAAAGCTCTTTACAAGCTGACTGGCATCAAACAACGACCTACGGTTTTTATTTTTAGCGGTGAACAAGTGGTGGAAAGCACTTTTTTGGAAATAATCAACAACATGCTGAGTACAGGCGAGGCCAATCTTTTTAAAACTGATGAATTTGAAGAGTTGAAAGCTGAATTGGAACGTCCAGCAAAAAAGGCCAATGTTATGTTAACAACCGAAGCACTGTATAACTTCTTTATGAAGAACGTACGAGAAAATCTTCATGTGGCACTTTGCTTCAGTCCGATTGGTGAGGGTTTTCGCAGCTATATACGTCAATATCCGGCGATTATTAACGCCACCTCACCGAATTGGTTCAGAATGTGGTCACAGGAGGCTTTGCTGGAGGTGGCACAGAAATTCTTAGCAGGTTTTATACTAAACGAGCCGGTGCCCGGCAAGGAAGCAGAATTCCATCGCGATAGCTTGGTCATGACTACGGAGGAAACTTTACAACAAAGTGTTGCCTATGCTTTCTCGGTGATGCATTCAAGTGTGGCCAGTGTATCTGATATTATGCTGCAGGAAGTAAAGCGCTACAACTACGTAACATCGCCCAACTATTTAGAGCTGGTGAGCGGATTTAAGGATCTGCTCGTCAATAAGCGTATCGAGGTTTCCAGCAGTGCCAATAAGCTACGCAATGGCCTGGCAAAGATTCAAGATACCCAAGAGCGGGTCTCTGTAATGTCCGAAGAGCTTAAGATCAGTTCAGAGCAGGTGAAAATCTTGGCCAAGGAATGTGAAGAGTTCATAGCTATCATAGAAGTTGAAAAGTCTGAGGCGCAGGAGCAGAAGGAGAAAGTAGATGCCGAAGCTGTGGAGATACACAAAGAAGAAGTCATTTGTCTGGACCTGGCATCAGCTGCTCAAAGTGATCTGGATTTGGTAATGCCTATGATCGATGCCGCGGTCAAGGCCTTGGATGCGCTCAACAAGAAAGATTTGGCCGAAGTCAAATCCTATGGACGTCCACCCATGAAAATTGAGAAAGTCATGGAAGCGGTAATGATATTGTTGGGCAAAGAGCCTACCTGGGAGCAGGCCAAAAAGATGCTTGGCGAGGCGACCTTTTTGAATGATCTGAAAAACTTTGACCGCGATCACATCTCAGACAAGACATTGAAACGCATCGCGATGTACACAAAAAATCCTGAGCTGGAGCCCGATAAGGTAGCCGTCGTATCGCTAGCCTGTAAGTCGCTGATGCTGTGGATAATGGCCATAGAGAACTATGGTAAGGTGTATCGCATAGTGGCGCCTAAGCAGGAGAAGCTAGATAACGCCATGCGTTCATTGGCGGAGAAACAAGCTATGCTGGCTGCAGCCAGAAGAAAACTAGAGGAGCTTAATGCGCGCATTGCGGAATTGTATGCTAAGCTGAAGGAGAAAACAGATTTACTCAATGATTTGCGTATACGTGAGGAGAAGCTAAGGTAAGTTTTGTTGGCTAGCATAATAGCATAATAGTATGAAAATAGCACGTCTGTTTGTTTAACATAGGAAACAATTGGAGCGTGCCATTATATTGGTTGAGTCGCTGTCGGGCGAACAGCAACGCTGGATTGATACAGTCGCTCAACTAGATTTGGCATTTGAGAAACTGCCTGGCGATTGTTTACTTTCGCAAGCTTTTATGTCCTATATGGGACCTCTTGACACTAAATATCGTGATATTTTAATGCTGGAATGGACAAAATTGATTAGAGAAAAATTAATACCGGCCACAGAAGATTTAAGGATCACCTACTTTCTCAGCGATGCTGTGACCATTCGTGAATGGAATATTCAAGGTTTGCCTGCCGACGACTTTAGCACTGAGAATGGTGTCATTGTTATGAAAGGACGTCGCTGGCCCCTGATAATCGATCCACAAATGCAGGCTAACACTTGGATCAAGAACTTTGAACTTAAGAATGATTTGCAAACAATAGACTTTGGTCAGCCAGACTATTTGAGAACCTTGGAGAGATCGATGCAGATGGGCCTTCCGGTGCTGCTGCAGAATATAGGTGAAAGTCTGGATCAGGCAATCAATCCTATACTGCGTCGTCAGTTTACAATCCAAGGTGGCCATAAGCTGATTAAGTTCAACGATAAATTCATAACGTACAACAATAGTTTCCAATTTTACATCACCACAAAAATGTCCAATCCTCACTATCCGCCCGAGATATCTTCCAAGACAACAATTGTTAATTTTGCAGTGAAACAGAGTGGCTTACAAGCCCAACTCTTGGGCACAATTGTGCGCAAGGAGAAACCTGCGCTGGAGGAGCAAAAAGACGAACTGGTGATGACAATTGCACGAAATAAGCGCACACTCATCGATCTGGACAATGAAATATTGCGACTGCTCAATGAGACACGCGGTTCTCTGCTCGAGGATGATGAGCTTTTTGCTACATTGCAGAAGTCACGTCAGACATCGGTGCTGGTTAAGGAATCGCTGAGCACAGCTGAGGTGACCGAGATTGAAATCGATACAGCACGACAGGAATATCAACCATCCGCTGAGCGAGCGGCAATTTTGTTCTTTGTTCTAATGGATATGAGCAAAATTGATCCAATGTATGAGTTTTCTCTGGCCGCCTACATTTTGTTGTTCATCCAATCAATTGAACGTAGTCCCAAGAACCAAAATATTGCCGAACGCATCGTTAATATCAATGACTATCACACCTATTCGCTATATAAGAATACCTGTCGCGGTCTCTTCGAGGTACACAAGTTACTCTTTTCCATACATATGACGGCGAAAATATTGGAGTGTGCTGGAAGACTGGTAGAGGCGGAGTTCGATTTCATATTGAAGGGAGGAATTGTCTTGGATAAACAGGGACAAGCCCCAAATCCGAGTCCAGGTGAGTTGACGGTGATGTGATAGAATTTAACGATATGAATGGATTCAGCACTGGGAATCTATATCACTGATTTCTTTGGGTAGCAATGGAGTCTTCTTAGGCTCTAAAAATTGTTACTGGTTGGTGTAACTGTAGTTTTACCTTGGTAAACAAATTGTTTTTTTTGGGGATGGAAGCTTACATGATTTTTATTTTATGCCAAGATACCGCGTTCGTCATTAAATGTTTCGGAGAGGCTATTTCTTACCTAGACATAGCTAAATGTGTAGCCACCTTGGGCTATCGAGCGCAGTTCTATAATAAAGCCCTGCGTCTGTGCATCTATTTGAACGTACACGCACTGTGATTTATTGCATTGCTCACAGTTGACTGTCATCTAATAACACTTGAGAGTTTGATTTGCTCAACAGCAAACGAAAGCCTACAACGACAAGCAATACACACTTTCTCTCTCGGCAATCCAAGCATTGCGTGTTTTTGTTCGTCAACACCACAAGCAATGAAATTTAATCGTTAAGTGTAGGATGAGCAATAAAATAAATAAAATAAAAAAATAAAAAGCAATATATGGCAATAGATCATTTGGATCATTTTGATCATTTTGATAATTTTAATCAGCGGTAGTCAGCGCCTAGATAGGCATTTTTTTACACTAACTTCAAGATTTTCAAGATTGACTAGGTAAAAATGGGTCGCTGAATCCGAATCAAAATTATAAAATTTTTAAATAATAGGGTTGCCACCTAATAATATGTATTTTTAAGAGTTTTAAACATCATTTATCAGTGTTAGGGGGTCGCTGATATCGAATCTGAAGTCAGAATTTTAAAATTCAAGATGGTGGATAGGGTTGCCACCTTAATTTTTTGCATTTTTATGAATTCGGGGCTGGAAAAAAAATGATACCAAAAAGGGGTCGCTGAATCCGAATCCGTATTTCAAAAATATAAAATTTTGAAATAATGGGGTTGCTTTTTCTTTTTAAAATAAAAACGAATTCGTAAAAATAAAAAAATTATGGTGGCAACCCTATCCACCATCTTGAATTTTAAAATTCTGACTTCAGATTCAATATCAGCGACCCCCTAACACTGATAAATGATGCTTAAAACTCTTAAAAATACGTATTATTAGGTGGCAACCCTATTATTTAAAAATTTTATAATTTTGAAATTCTGACCACGGATTCGGATTCAGCTACCCCTTTTTGGTATCACTTTTTTTGCCAACCCCGAATTCATAAAAATGCAAAAAATGAAGGTGGCAGCCCTATCCACCATCTTGAATTTTAAAATTCTGACTTCAGATTCTAAATCAGCGACCCCCCTAACACTGATAAATGATGTTTAAAACTTTTAAAAATACATAATATTAGGTGGCAACCCTATTATAAAAAAATTATATTATTTTTAAATTCTGACAACGGATTTGGATTCAGCGACCCATTTTTACCTGATGTTCGCACCAGCATCGCATATGTAAAAATAAAAAAAATAGGTGGCAGCCCTATTACCCATTTTATTTTTAAAATTCTGACTTCAAATTCGAATTCAGCAACCTCCTAGCACTGTTAAATAATGATGCGTGACCCATTTTTACCTAGTGTTCGCGCCAGAACCGTATTCGTTGTCTGATATAAATCATCTATTGCCAGTCAACAAGCTTTCCTTGCATTGACTGCAGTGAGCTCTCTGACAACGATATCTTAGATCAACAATATCAATGATCTGTTTTTTATTGCTCTATCGTGTTTTGTTCGTCTTCGCTGCAATCACACACATGAACAATGAACAAATGTTTTTAAGCCGGTTTTAAGTGCACCAACGCAGGGCTCTATTCTATAATCACCAAAGAAATGATAAATTTCAAATTGATTTACGTCGACTTACAAGGGCGTGCGCAGGATTTGTTCTAGGGGGGCGGGGCAAAGGCATAAAGGAGTCTATAATACACATAAAGAATATGCAACCTATATAATTCTATTTTCTGAGATTTTTGGTACTAATTTTGTTATCAAGATACGCCGGTTGATACACGCTTGTATACATAAGAAAATTATATATATGCATATCAAAGATAGGGTAAAAATCTTTCTCGTATCATGCCCGAAACATTTTCGAATTTGATTTTTTCATGTAATTTCAAAAATATTTTTTTTAACACATTTTCTTAGTACTTGAGTAAATTAAATAATGTTATGCATCCTTTATCCTTAAATATAATCGCATTAATTACTTTTTAGTTCTCAAGTTTTCCTCTTTTTAAATAAGAATACAAAAATTTCCCAATATTTTTTTTTAAAGAATACAACCATCAAAATTTTCAAACCATTTTTTTCATTTTTGGAGGCCTATAACTTATAAACGATTTGCAAGCAGTCTGAAATTAATCAGATTTGGATTTAGGAAATAAAAATCCATAAAATCCGCAAAAATGAAGAGTTAGAATTGTCGCTATTCTTGAAATGTTCCCCGCATTTACATCTACTGACTTTTTCTTTTTTCAACCTAGAAACATCAGTTCTAGCAGCTTACTAGCAAGTTACTAAAATCGAGTTTGGAAACATATCTATTATATGAATTATTAAAAAATTTTCTTTTTCAATTCAAAACGTATGAATAAATATACAAAGAGGTACATGTATAGATGGGTTTTGGGATCCATAAACTCGAGTAATGTAAGCTCGTGACGTGAAAAAATCTAGAAAATTCTCAAAATGGGTGGACGCTTGTTCAAAAACGTGAGTTTGAAGAAGTATAAAATAAATGTTTCAAATCGAAACATTTGAAAAAAACTTTTGACCATAAGATATTCTAATGTAAAAGCGTTTTCTTAAGAAGAATTTGCCATCAGATTTTTTTGAAAATTAGTGCATGATTTAAAATTAGCCTACTTTATTCAAAATCTCCTATTTTTTTTTGCTTTTGAATCAGAAGCTTTTCCCTCGCCTAGATCGCTGCAATTTCTCAAATTCAAATGCTGCAAGATGCTAAGTTTACAAAAAATTCAAAAATTATCCAAAGTTGATCATCTTTATGAGTGGAAAACGATTTTTTTAAAGCCGTCTTTTGCGAAAGCATTTAGTTGAGTTAATTCATTTTATTTTGTTGTCTTCTTGAGTTTAATAACTTTAAAACATAAATTTGCTTATCGTCCAAGTTCATATGCGTTATTGGCTTAAATGCCCCTTACCATCTGTTGCTCCGAAGAATGATCTTTGACTAATAGGGATATCATTCCTTATCATTCCTCAATTTCTTGTAAGAATAACATCGTAATTTATTCCATTGCGTTCGTACTATTTAGTATTAGTTGAGTTTAAAATATTTACAACCGAAATTTTTTAGCCTGATTTGTTGAACAATTACCGAATATAAGGAAATGCATGATTGCAAGGTGGCCGTAGTCTACTGAAAGAGTACGTGGCCCGTAAGCTAAAAACCGTGGTTCAAGCCCTAGCTAAGATAGAATGTTTTTTTTTTGTTATAAGTAAATGTCAGAGCTGTAAAATCGGCATTCATTTTCAGAATTTTAGGTAAAACTGAATAACTACATAGGAACGCATTCAATGAATGCAAAATTGCTTTAAAAATAAACGTTTTAATTCACATTAATTTTTACAAAAATAAATTATTACTCATTTCAATTATAAATTTTCATTATTAAGAATAATGAATTAAAAAAAAACACGGTCAAAAATCTTGGACTAATTTTTAATACAATAGTTGGAATCATGCATTTTTTAATACCCTTTCTATTAGAATTCAAACTCTTCAAAATACTAGATATTTTTTAATAAAACCTGGAATAATATTTAATACAGGTTGGATAAGTCTTTAAAAACAGCGTTCGGCTTGGTTCGGTTCTTATGCATGTTTATCATTTCTTTATACATGTGGCTTCATAGAGCAGTTGGTAGAGTCAAAAACTTATAGCCTAAGCGTAGTGGGTTCGAATCCCACATGTTTCGTTAATTTTTTATTTTGTGTAAAAAATATTTTAATGCAAGCATGTATTAAAATTAAGTCCCATGAGAAAATAAAAATCAATTGTAATATATACCGTTGATTAAATTTTAAAACAGTTTCGGTGTCGTCATATATACAGTACAGGATTTATTAGAATTTAGTTCAAGATTTTTGAGCGTGTATATGAATGCAGTTCACAAAGAATTTAAAAATTTTCAATTATTCTTTTTCATTCATTATTAATTTTTTATTCGTTTTTAATTTTATATTCATTATTCTTTTGTTATTCATTATTACTTTTTTATTCATTATTAATTTTTTATTCATTATTAATTTTTCATTCATTATTCATTTGTTATTCTTTATTAATTTTTTATTAATTTTAGCCCTAAGCCATAAATAAAAAAGGAATAAAAAATGAATAATGAATAAAAATTAATAATGAATAGCAAATGAATAATGAATAAATAGTGAATAATGAATAACAAGTGCATAATGCATAAAAAAATGAATAATGAATAACAAATGAATCATGAGTAAAAAATGAATAATAAATGAAAAATGAATAATGAATAAAGAAAGAATAATTGAAAATTCTGAAATGCTTTGTGAATAGCATTCTTTCTGAATATCATTCAAATGAATAAAAAATTATTCATTACTTTGAATAACGATAATGAATAATTGAAATGAATATTTAATCATTTTTTAAAAATTAATGTGAATTAAAATTTTTGTTTATAAATCAACGTTGCATTCATTAAATGCATTTTATTTCGTTATTCACTAATTCACTTTTTTGTGAATAACATCAAGTTGATCAAATCTTTTACAGCTCTGGTAAATCCCTGTAGGAAAATCAACTAATTTAAAAGTTGTTGAAAAAGTAGTTTTTTGTCAACCACAACTAGCTCAAATTCTGACTTTTTTCCATAGAACGAACTAACATATTTTGTATGGTGAAATAAGTCAATTGACTTTCGTCTGCATATGTTTTCAACTACTTGTTAAATTAGTTGAACTTAAATTACTTTTTTAACTGCTTTAAGATGAATCAACTGAAAACAGCATATATTTTCAACTACTTGTTAAATTGGTTAAATTTAAATTATTAAAGGGCTCTAAGGTAATGTAAAGCTCCCGTAAAACGTCAAAACATAGTATCTCTATTTTAATAGTTTTGAGAAAACTGAGTTTTTGTATTTTTTGCCTTGCCCTTTGTAATTATTGTCTAAGCTAGGGGTGTCCAAAATCAAGCAGGAAGTCGCAGCACGGGCGACAGCTCAGAGCCCCAACACAACCAAAGCGGATGTCGGATGGCGGGCCCCTCTCGGCGAAATGCGCTGAGAACATATCCAGAATTGGAGCGGTGGCGGTTGTCGGATCACGGTTGCATTTCATTTTGGAAATGATACAAATTATTTTATATTGTGCTTTGAATTCACATGAATGCAACACACACACAAAAACAAAATGTCAGATCATAGTAAAAACTATGAAAATAACACTGAACGTAAAAATATGGCAACATTTAAGTCGCTCAGAGAGAGATCCGCCAGCCGTCAGAGAAAAATTAAAATAGATTCTATTTCTACGGCGGTTTCATTTTTGGCAGCTGCATACATTTTCATGTATTTTGTTGCACAGCGAATCCTACAACCCACATTTGTAGTTCTGTTCGGTTCTGTTCGGACACTTATATGTGTTGTTCATGGCTGTCACATTTAAGTCAATATTTCTACACACTTAAAAAATTTTGTATAGAATTTTTACACCGATCAGTGTAAGAAAGTAAACATCAGATAGGTTGTTTGTTTTGTACCCTGTTAGGTGTATATTTATAATACGCAAAATGATAATTTTTTAACACCGAACAGTGTAATTTTTAAATATTCGAAAAGATGTTTGTTACAATTTTTATAAAATTGTCATTTAATTTATGAATTGTCAAATGAAATAATAAATATAAATATTTCACATGAAGTAACACCCAATAATGTATGGACATTTTTTTGGGCTTATTTATTTTTTTGGGGTTTATTTTGTGGTGCCAAAATTACATTTAATTCTCAAATCAAGATTTACAAAATTAAACTGAACAAACTCAATTGATAAATTTAAATTTTTAATTTGTTTATCAATGAGAATGTGATTTCAATACTGCTTTTCTGATTTCACACCGATCGGATAAGTTCGTCATATAACACCGAGAAAGCGGTGTAAATTAACACCGTTCGGTTCAAAAAATGTAAATATCCGCTCACCGGTGTGAATTTATTTTTGAAATTTTTTATTGTGTAGTTGATAAAGCATATTCGTTACATTGAAAACGAGAAAATTTTATTTTATTAAAGTTTTTTCAATTGTAAACTAATGAATATGCCACATTTGATACATTGCTGTATATTTTTTTAAGATAACACAGATTCAATAATTGAACACGAGGGATAATTTCCTTACAATATGTTTATTAATAAATACAAAAACAAATTAATGTGATTAAAAATAAACTACAATTAAATATCACTACCCCCAAAAGTCTTCGTCTTCGTGTGGTAGAGTATCTCGACTATTTTCTAAAGTTGGAAGTTGCTTGTAGAAAGTATGGTATGTTCTTGGAACTAGATTTTGTTGGCATATGTTTTCGAGATCTTTTTCTTCTTCTTAAAAAATGTTATTTAGTCAGTATCTTAGTCAGTTAAGAATATTTCATTTTACTATATATGTAAATAAATAAATAAATATATGTAGTTAGTCTCTTGGAGTAAATATGATTATTTAATTGTTTTCGTCCTTTCCTTTTGTTTTTTAAAATTAGGGTTGTAACATTTTGATTGCGATAAATTTGATTAACAAATATTTTTTGTCCTTCTTCCTTTCTACACATATTTAAACCACAGAAACTTGCTGAATTTAATATCGTTCTCTTTTGCTTCATTTATTATGATTTCTGATTTTCTACTTTTTATTCTTTTTCGTTGAATCAGAAATTGTGACCTGTTTGGATTAAAGTTCATAAAATCATCAAGTCGAAGGTTGCTTCGGGGTGAAAACTGGCGATTTTAAAATAGATTGAATCACATTCCATCTGTTTACGTCCGGTTAAAAAAAAAAAACGTGGTCATGTGGTCAATGTGTTTCAACGTTGATTGTGTTTTGACAGCATGCAAACACATTGATAAAAAATTGAAATTTTTTTGTTGCCCTCGCAACCATCGGACATCATTCTTACATATTCAATGTCAGAGTGTGTCATTATGTATTGGGGGTTGGAATTAGTTTTAAAGGTTTTCTAAGAGATGGCGTAACTATCAATAGATCGCATCGGGCACACCTGTGACTATATTCATTTCAAAGCACATTGTCTAAGCTTCATTTTTCAGTATGTGTCATTCCACTGAAGTGTAAACAACATATATTTTTTTCTCTGTGAACATGTCGACTTTCGTTCCAACAAAACGCAATTTGCGGGAAGGTTTACTTTTGTGCTTCCATTTGAAGAAAAAAGCTGTTGAAGCACAACGCACGCTTACTGAGGCTTTCCCCGTAATGCTCCATCGATTTCTACTTGTGAGTACTGGTTCCGTCGGTTTAAAAGTGGTGATTTTGATACGGAAGACAAAGAGCGTCCGGGCCAGCCGAAAAAGTTTGAAGATGAGGAATTGGAGGCTTTGCTCGATGAAGACCCGTGTCAAACCCTTCAAGAATTGTCAGAATCATTGGGAGTCGACTTATCAACGGTCGGCAAACGCTTGAAGGCCATGGGAATGATTCAAAAGCAAGGAAATTGGGTGCCGTACCAGTTGAAGCCGAGAGACGTTGAACGGCGATTTTGCATGTGCGAACAACTGCTTCAACGGCATAAAAGGAAGAGTTTTTTGCATCGTATTGTCACTGGCGATGAAAAGTGGATCCATTACGATAATCCTAAGCGAAAAAAATCGTGGGGACCACCCGGCCATGCATCAACATCGAGGGCCAAGCCGAATATTCATGGCGCCAAGCTTATGCTGTGTATTTGGTGGGATCAGAAGGGTGTCGTGTACTATGAGCTGCTGAAACCTAACGAAACCATCACTGGGGAACGCTACCAACAACAATT
Organism: Dichetophora obliterata; assembly: GCA_963920525.1. Taxonomy (NCBI): domain Eukaryota; kingdom Metazoa; phylum Arthropoda; class Insecta; order Diptera; family Sciomyzidae; genus Dichetophora; species Dichetophora obliterata. Next base: position 194,204,583 of record OY986436.1, read on the forward strand.
GATGCAATTGAGCCGAGCATTAAAGGTTAAACGGCCGGAATATGCCAAAAGACACGACAAAGTGGTTTTTCAACATGACAACGCACGGCCACATGTTGCAAGAACCGTCAAGGAAACGTTGGAGGCGCTGAATTGGGATGTGCTACCCCACCCGCCTTATAGCCCAGACATAGCCCCTTCCGACTACCACCTATTCAGATCGATGACGCATGGCTTGGCTGAGCAGCGCTTCACTTCTTACGAGGATACCAAAAAATGGGTCGATTCGTGGATTGCCTCAAAAGACGAATCGTTCTTCCGGCGCGGAATCCATATGCTGCCAGAAAGATGGGAAAATGTTGTAGCTAACGATGGACAATACTTTGAATAATATACATTGTACCGTTGCTTCTAAATAAATGCTCAAAAACGGAAAAAAAACCTTTAAAATTAATTCCAACCCCCAATATTTAAAAGCATAGTTATCTTGCAGCTCCTTCTGGCTTTGAAAGAACAGACTGAAGGTCAAAAAGCTAATACTTCATTATCTTTTATCGCTGGAATTTTATCCTCATCTCGCCTTTTACGAAAATCTTTCTTTGATTCAAGGCGTAAGTTTGGTTCAAAGTATGTGGTTCCTTTAATATTTTTTCTTCATCTGAGCATTCTTCGAAAGCAATACGCACTTTACTGATGTCTTTTTTGGGCTTGTGAAATTTAAGTTTATATGATTTGAAAGTTCATCTGTAAGATTCGTAGCCTAAAACTGTTTCAAATTGTTCCATAAAACCTATGTATTTGTTTTTGTACGAATACATTGTACAAAGTACATGTATACATTTGCACGAATACATTTGTTACATCCCTATAGGAATAAACTAACTTATTTTTAAAAACAACTAATAAAAAAACTAATTTAAAATAAACTAGTTTATGAAGTACTTTAAATTATATTAAGGCGGCATCCAATTCAAATTTGAATAGTTTTTATTGCATTATATCTGAAGTAATTGAAAAACAAATGGTTTAAAAATTACTTTGAATTGTATTAAGGCGGCAGCTATTCTGATTTTGACATGTTTTTATTGCAAATTTTTATTAGATTACAAGTTTACATATATTTAACCATGCTATTTCATCAAGTATAATTAACTTTATTCTTTCACTATGAATATTCTATGAATTCTTTGATGTATAGACATTTAAAATTTTTATGCTTTTAAATTCATCTTCAGTAAGTGGAATATTAACTAGTTTTCAATTGATTTATTTTAAATTAATTAAAATAAAATAATTCATAAAATAAAATAATTCAATTTTGTAAATCTTGATTTGAGACTTAAATGTAATTTTAGCACCACAAAATAAACCCCAAAAAAATAAATAAGCCCAAAAAATGTCCATACATTTTTGGGTGTTACTTCATGTGAAATATTTATTTTTATTATTTCATTTGACAATTCATAAATTAAATGACAATTTTATAAAAATTGTAAAAAACATCTTTTCGAATATTGAGAAATTACACCGTTCGGTATTAAAAAAATTATCATTTTGCGTATTATAAATATACACCGATCGGTGTAAAAATTCTATACAATATTTTTAAGTGTGTAGAAATATTGACTTAAATGTGATAGCCATGAACAACACATATAAGTGTCCGAACAGAACCAAAGCGGATGTCGGTTGTCGGATTCGCCGTGCAACAAAATACATGAAAATATATGCAGCCGCCAAAAATTAAACCGCCGTAGAAATAGAATCTATTCTAATTTTTCTCTGACGGCTGGCGGATCTCTCTCTGAGCGACTTAAATGTTGCCATATTTTTACGTTCAGTGTTGTTTTCTTAGTTTTTACTATGATCTGACATTCTGTTTTTGTGTGTGTGTTGCATTCATGTGAATTCAAAGCAAAATATAAAATAATTTGTATCATCTTCAAAATGAAATGCAACCGTGATCGGACAACCGCCACCGCTCCAATTCTGGACGTGTTCTCAGCGGATTTCGCCGAGAGAGACCCGCCACCCGACATCAGGGCTAAAAACACCACTTGTAAAAAAATTTAGTAACCAAAATTTGATCAAAAAGTTACCAAAATTAAATTAAAAATTAATTAAATAAACAAACATTTTTAAAAGTAAGAAAATTAATAAAATTATAATTTTTTTTCATAAAAAACAACATTATAATACTTAAAATTAATAAACAGAAATAGTGGTAAAATAAATTTAGTTAATATTATTAAGTATTACATTTTTCTTGTTTAAAATTTCTTATTCTTAATAACTAAAAATAAAAAAAAAGTAAAATTCATAAACTCATATACTTATAAAAATGAGATGTATATCTTTTTTATTTGAATTGAATAAAGAAATAAAAGACATAAAGAAAAAGTATAACTTTTTTCTTGTTTAAATGTATTTATTACTAGCTGAACCCGGTGTGCTTCGCTACTCCCCTCGTTATAAAATAAAATTAAAAGTATTTATATATTTTTCACGCCATCGAATTTTCGAAATAAGTCCACCCCAGCGCCACCTACCGTGTCCATTTATACAAAAATTATTTTCTTATGATCAAACAAACATACATTCTGAATTTCAGTTAAATTGGTCCATAAATTCAAATTTTCGATATAAGTCCACCCCAGCTTAGGACACCTATCGGGTCCAAATATAGCCTATGGTACCCACCGTACCAAGATGAACATTACCTGAAAATTTCATTAAAATCGGCCCAGCCGTTTTGGAGTCCATACGTTACATACATACACACATCCTATTTTATGTATATAGATATTGATATAAAAATCACAAATACCTAAGTAGTAAATTCAGGTAAACGTATTTTTTTTTGCCACAAAACAAAACAAAAAATTATAAATTAATTGTATAAAAATAAGATCCTTATCTTTTTTTATTTGAAATAAGTAGGAACTAAAAAAATATACCACAATAATAGGTAATGAATATTGATTTTAAGAAAGTAAATGAATAAATACAAAGATATGGCATTTAATGCTTTAAAAAAATTATTGGTTTCCTCAAGTTTAAATTTTAATCATTTTTTAATAACTAAAGATCAGAAACTTCACAGTTCGTTTGTTTTATAGGATATCAGTTCTAACTACGGGCACTAATTTTAAATATAAGGAAACTTTTTCACCATCACCTCAAGTTAAGGAGTTATGAAAAAATATGATATACAGTTCTTTTTCCAATAACCACTCCTAAGAGCAAACTATTGCAAAGTATTTAAAGCTTTTGCTGATATAAAATTTTCATGTAATCAATTTTCGTTATACCAAAATATATCTGGAATTATCCACAATATCTGCAAAGGTCAAATGAATGCTTAAACTTCAAAGACATTGATTTAGACAATTCCCTGTAGCAAATATCTTTATTATGAAAAAGTTTTAAAATTTATGATTTTCAAGGCCATTATCTTCAAAACAAAAGATACAATTTTTTTTTTTACAAAAATGGTCAGACCTAATCAGCCCTATTATGAATAATTTTTCAAGTGGAATCGAAGAAGAGAGTTTTAATTTTTAAGATAAATCTCAAGAACATTCAGGAAACTTAACAAGGAAAAAAACATTCAGGAAAAAATAACTTAAAAATGTCCAAAATGTTCTAGAGCTTTATCTTAAAAATTAAAACTCCCTTTTCCGATTCCGCGTGAAAAATTAAGCATGATAGGGCTGAATATTTCCTAATCAAAGCTGTCAAACACGATCGAAATCGACTGATGCAATTGAAAGATATTATTCTGTTAGAACATAACAGGTTTTTACATTTTTGCCTATAACTCCTAAACAAGAGCTGATGGAGAAAAAAAAAATCTCAATTTTAAATCTAAAAATCTTTTTCTGGTGATCACACTAATGAGGCTTGTCTCTCATTTCGCAGAGTTCCTTTGAAATCATTATGATATTTATTGTATTAAAACCCAACTTGTTTCATAGCTTCGTTTTTATAAGAGACGTCTTTGTTAACGTTAAATCTCAAGATTGAAATATTTTGACATTTTCTTTTGACATGATTCAGATGATGTCCTGATTGATTCAGATGATGCGTTCGGAAAACTTAGAGAAATGTTCAATACAAAACAATGGTTATGCTGCACTAAAAAATGTTCAATGTAATATTAAATACAATTTTTTATATGAATCTTGCAAACAAATTGATTATTTTGAATTTCTTGGAAAAACTAAAAGAAAAAATTCACCAAAACAATAAAAAAATTACCAAATTACAAAGTCAAAAATTTTCTACCGAATTTGGTAATTAATTACCAAACAGGCAACCCTGCCCAACATCCGCTTTGGTTCTGTTCAAAACATAGTATCTCTACGTCAAAACATAGTATCTCTATTTTAATAGTTTTGAGAAAACTGAGTTTTTGTATTTTTTGCCTTGCCCTTTGTAATTATTGTCTAAGCTAGGGGTGTCCAAAATCAACCAGAAAGTCGCAGCACGGGCGACAGCTCAGAGCCCGAACACAACCAAAGCGGATGTTGGATGGCGGGCCTCTCTCGGCGAAATACGCTGAGAACATATCCAGAATAGGAGCGGTTGTCGGTTATCGGATCACGGTTGCATTTCATATTGGGAATGATACACATTAAGGGTTTTCATGCAAAGTGGCAGGCTTCTAATTTGAGCAATTAGTTATTTTTATCAGACAGGTTGTATGAACAGCCCTTAAAGTCGATTGTGCATTTGCAGCATATAAGTCAGCTGTGCGATCTGCCAGCAATGCGTTCCATTTAAACAGGGACGCTTTGCGGATTGTTTGCTTGTTTTCTGAAATTTTTAGAATTAAATCTTTATTAGTTTTGCTCAAATTATAACTTTTCCTTCAAAAAAGAAAACAGCTGATTGATCATATAAGTTTGCCACCTCGTTTGCTCACCTAAATCGAAGAGCAAATTTATCTGGTTTGTGCAAAAGCTTTTTCATACGAATTTTGACAGTTCATTTATAAGGCTGATAAACTTATAAGGTTTATACCATTTATAAGGGTATTGCCCATTTGCATGAAAACCCTTATTATTTTATATTATGCTTTGAATTCACATGAATGCAACACACGCACAAAAACAGAATGTCAGATCATAGTAAAAGCTAAGAAAATAACATTGAACGTACCCAATCTTCAGCAAAATATGGCAACATTTGAGTCACTCAGAGAGAGATCCGCCAGCCGTCAGAGAAAAATTAGAATAGATTATATTCTAGCGTTTTCTCGTCGCGCATTTCTACGGCGGTTTCAATTTTGGCGGCTGCATCTGCATGTATTTTGTTGCACGGCGAATCCAACAACCGACATCCGCTTTGGTTCTATTCGGGCTCATTAGCTGGATGAATTCGGTGGTAAAAGGAACGAGGGACATGTACGAAGAGAATGAGAAAGAGCTTAAGAAAAAGCGCCATTTATATTGTGATCAGTGTTGCCAGAAAAATGTTGAGCTTGTAGCGAAAATTGCTAACAAAAGTAGCTAAAAAGAGCTAACCATATTTTTAAAGATAAAAAAATAAAATGGTTTAAAAAAACACAACTGCTATATTTAATCAGCTTATCAGATTAATCAGTTTATTAATCATATTGATTGATTTGTAAATCTTTATTCAATTTTATAAACACAAAATTAAAGTAAATTGATAAAATTGTATGTATATTGAATTGAATAAAGGTATTTTGATAATTTTTTTTTAGTTTTCAGATATAGTTTCATATTGCGTTTTATTAACAAAAAAAGTAGTAGCTAAAAATAGCTAAGCTCTAAAAGAAAAAAGTTAAAAGAGAAGCTAAGAGCCAAAAGACAATTTTCGAAAAAATAAACTGAATCTGGCTATAAAATAGCTGAATTGACAGCACCGATGGTGAGTGTGAGAGTCTGCTTTACGAAAGTCATAATTGAGCTCATTAATGTGTTCAGGGTTACCACATTTTTATTATTAAATCTATATAAATAAAAATCAAATGTCGTTCGTTGGTAATTGCATCAGTTGAGAACGGCTGAACCGAGTTGGATAATTTTTTTTTAAAATGTTCGTAATAGTCCAACTTAGGATTTTACGGAAAGAAAAATTGACCACGCCCACTTTGCGCCCACTTTTTTTGATTTATCTAAAATCGGAAAACGGCTGGACCGATTTGGATAATTTTTTTTTTAATGTTCATAGTAATCCAATTTAAGTTTTGTCGGAAAGAAAAATTGACCACGCCCACTTTTGCGCCCACTTTTTTCAATTTATCTAAAATCGGAAAACGGCTGGACCGATTTGGATAATTTTTTTCAAATGTTCGTAGTAATCCAATTTAAGTGTTTACTGAAAGAAAAATTGACCACGCCCACTTTTGCGCCCACTGTTTTGATATCTATATAAATAAAAATCAAATGTCGTTCGTTGGTAATTGCATCAGTTGAGAACGGCTGGACCGATTTGGATATTTTTTTAAAATGTTCGTAATAGTCCAACTTAGGTTTTTACGGAAAGAAAAATTGACCACGCCCACTTTTACGCCCACTTTTTTATTTATCTAAAATCGGAAAACGGCTACACCGATTTGGCTAATTTATTTTTTAAATGTTCGTAGTAATCCATTTTAAGTTTTTACTGAAGAAAAATTGACCACTCCCACTTTTACGCCCACTTTTTTATATATACCTAAAATCGCAGAACGCCTGCGCCAATTTGGCTAACTTTTTTAAAATGTTTGTAATAGTCTACAAACGTTTTTTACAGAAAGAAAAAAATGGGCGTTGGACAAGGGGCGTGGCACTCTCATACAACCCAAATTTGCGATATCGAATAGCTTTTTGGTTACAGACCGCACAGGCTCGGAATTTAATATTCGAACTCAATTTACACATTAAGTTTAACTGATAACATTTTATGGTGTTGGACAAGGGGGCGTGGCACCTCCCATACAACCCAAATTTGAGATATCGAATAGCTTTTGAGTTATAGTTCGCACAGCCATGGAATTGGGTTTTCGACCACAATTTACACGTGCCGTTTTACTGATAAAATTTTATGGGCGTTGGGAAAGGGAGCGTGGCTCCTCACTTAAAACCCACATTTAATATTTTGAATAGCTTTTGCGTTATAATTCACACAGCCCCGGAATTCAGTATTCGACGACAATTTACGCGTGCTGTTTTACTGATAACATTTTATGGGCGTTGTACAAGGGGCGTGGCTCCTCCCTTGCAACCAGAATTTGCGATATCGAATAGCTTTGGAGTTATAGATCTCCACAGCCTCGGTATTCGAGCACAATTTGCACATGTCGTTTTACTGATAACATTTTATGGACGTATGGTGTGGCAACCTCCCATAATTTGCGATATCGAATAGCTTTTCAGTTACAGCTCGCACAGCCTCGGAATTCGGTATTCTACCACAATTTACACACGCCATTCAGGGGGCGTGGCACCTCCCATACAACCCAAATATGCGATTTGCGATATCGAATAACTTTGAAGTTATAGCCTAAGAATTCATTATTCTTCCACGATTTACACATGCCGTTTCACTAATCAAATTTTATGGGAGTTAAACAAAGGGGCGTGGCACCTCTCATTCAACCCAAATTTAGATCAACCCAATGCAGGTTCACTGATAACATTTTATGGAAGTTTGGCAACGGGGGCGTGGCAGCAACGCGCCGGGTCCCAGCTAGTACTTTATAAATTTAAGCTAAATATCTTATAAAAGTTAAAAAATATCCTATAACGGACAGTTGTGTAAAATCGAATAGAGTTTAATAATATTGTGGTTTAAAAATTTTTTTTTTAACTACTTTCACATTCTGAATTTACTTCAATTAAAACCACGATTTCACAAACAATATTTTTCGCAAGAAAAGTTAGAAGCTCACCTTTAGATAGTATATAGTATATATATATATATATATATATATATATATAGAATCTATATATATATATAGATTTTGTTCTCAATTATAAAATATGAATGTATGAATGTATGTGTATGAATCTATTTACGAAAGTCGCACAGCTTTTTTTCAGAATTTGTATATGCTGTAGTGGAGAAAAAGTCTTGAAATTACATGTATTTTACGAATTTCGCTGAGCCAGAATTTGACCCGCCCTAATATATATATAGAAATAACTTGTAAAAACGCATCTTTAAAAATATATTGTTTGTTTTTAATTCAAATAAAAAAACATTTGTATTGCTTTATTATATGATAAGTTAAATAATTCTGATATGAGCTACTCAGTGCAAAAGTGGCCCAACGCACATAATATAAATCAAGTATGCAAAATTTCTTTTCGTACATTTAATCACACTAGTCAGCACAATAATAATTTATTTGTAGCTTGAGACACGATTGCGCTGAGAAGCTCTTAAAAGAGCTTCCAAATTAAGAGCACTACAAATCTAAGCTAAAGCTTTGCTTACAAAGTCAGTAATATTTTTTTTAATATTTCGTTCAATTCTACGTGTGGAGGCAAGGAGCATTATTGATTCCAAGCTCATATCAGAAAGTTGACTGCTCAAACGGGATGTGCTTCCAATATTGCTATTATTTTGCAATAATACCTGCTGAGACAAGCGTATATTATAAATTCTTTTTAAACATTTCAGGGAAACTGAGCCTTAAGTTGGTTTTCAGAAGCAGCATATTTTGAAATTTTCAAATCTTGAGATTTAGAAACCGTTTCGAGGCAAGGGAAAAACATTAAAATTATGTTCTCCAAGTTAGCGATTCCAAAAATCTAATTTTTGACTGAACGCTGAATTGCTCATTTCATATATTAATTTTTTTTTCACATTAAGGCAAAGTTTAAAGAAGACGTTTTCTAAAATTTTAAATCCTAATATTTTAAATAGCAGTATAATATAATGTTTGATAGAATTAGTATTTGCATATTGAATTAAAATTATATCGTTCTTATTCTCAAAAAATAGTGGCATGGTAACCCTAGTATAAGCGTCTGCATTGCGAAAATTTTTGCGCTCTTATTGCGCTCAGAGCCGCCCAAAATTAATGTTGCATTCTCAGTGATATGAAAAACCGGGCGTTTTATAACTTTAATCGTAAATAATTTGCAATAATTCCAGTTACCGTATCGAGCATGCGTTTTGTCAGAAAAAACCATAAAAATTAGTAATGTTTTGACGTTCAAAATTTTGAGGGAAAAAAGATTTTTTTTTGTTTGTTGTCATTTTACGCCAAAATAAAAGCCAAAATTTGCATTATATTCTACATTGTAAAAGTTTCTAATGGTACCTGCGAAAAAAAGTTTTACACTTTGGTCAATATTTGCCACAGAACCGATATTTTGGCATATATTTTATCATTGAACGTTCAATATTAAATGCTGTGTGTTTACCCCAAAGTTTAAACAAAAACAAACAAACAAATTTGTGAAAAACCGCGCTGCAAGACGTAATTATACGTCAAAGCAACATCGCTTTTTGTAGCTATATCAAATAATAAAAGCCCTTTTAAGGAAAAATTGTCTTAATATGCAGAATGTGCAACACTGCTTTTTTATAACAACATGCTCTCACTCTCACGGGTTCTGTACATCTACACTCTTCATCCTTTCAAAATTTGCCGCTCCTCTTTCCGCTTCACCCCCGAATTTATCAAGCAGACGACAAAGTGCACTGCTTGCCCTCTGTCGACGCACGGGCAAGAATTCTGGACAGCCCTAGTCTAAGCCAATATACTTAAAATGCTAATAAGTATCAAAAATGCTCTTAATTCAGGAATCACTCACAAAATTATTGCAAAATGTTGTGTTATAGTTTAAAATTACTTGCTTTGTTTTGTAAACCTTTTTGAATATATAAAAAAAGCAAACTTACAATATCAAAACATAGCATGTGCATACTAAAGAGCTGCAGGAATGTATTCGTTGCGTTTACCATTCGAAACATTCTATGGGAGTATTCCATATTCTCAAACCATTTACAAAGCGGAACGAATGAGCGCGAAACATTAATTTTGTGAAGCGAATTAATGTGCAATTCTCTTTGAGACAGTTAATGAATATTGATCATCTAGTCGTTTGTAGCTGTTTTTTATGGAATGCATTCGAAGAATTGCGAATACTTTCAAATGGTTTTCATGAATTTTGGCGTTTGCTTTAGTTTTGTCTGCTTCTGATCATGTCAAGTATTTTAGTTTTTGGGCAATATGAATTTAAATAATGCGATTTACAAATGAATACACAAATAGACCTTATATTGTGATTTTAAAAATTATGTGACTTTTTTATTATAGGGTTGCCACCTAATAATATGTATTTTTAAGAGTTTTAACATCATTTATCAGTATTAAGGGGTCGCTGATTTCAAATCTAAAGTCATAATATTAAAATTCAAGATGGTGGATAGGGTTGCCACCTAATTTTTTTATTTTTACGAATTCGGGGCTGGCAAAAAAAGGTATACTAAAAATGGGTCGCTGAATCCAAATCCGTGGTCAGAATTTCAAAATGATGTAATTTTGAAGAAGCAGGGTTGCCGCCTAATATTAATTATTTCAAAGAGTTTTAAACATCTGTGATAAGTGTTAGGGGGTCGCTGATTTCGAATATGAAGTCAGAATTTTAAAATGAAAGATGGTGGATAGGGCTGCCACCTCATTTTTTTATTTTTACGAATTCGGGGCTGGCAACTAAAAATAAGTCGCTGAATCCGAATCCGTGGTCAGAATTTCAAAATTATGTTATTTTGAAATATCAGGGTTGCCACCTAATAATATGTATTTTTAAGAGTTTTAAACATCATATACCATTATTAGGGGGTCGCTGGTTTTGAATGTTTTTTAATACTTTCATAAACTTTTGTTCCTAAAATTTTATACGAAAATTAAGTTATATTTGAAAGGTATCTATATGGGTGAATTTCAAAACCAACGGCTTTACTCTGTCCCTACTTTTTTCAGCCTTCTCTCTCAAAAAATTATCACAAAAAAAAAAAGATATCAAAATAATGTTGTAAAATAAAAACTTTATATAAGTAAATAAGGCATTTGAAGTTAAGGCAAATTTCATCGTTTAACATTTATAAGCGATTATATTCTCCCCTCTCTAATCTGTTTCATAGAAAAGAATTTGTCCCCACTCTTACCTGCAGTTGTTCAATATAGAAATAGAAAACGAAAAGAAAGATAAATAAAAAGAATATGCATTGATTTGCGATGCCAATATATATACTAAAGAGTTTTTGGTGTTTTTAATTGCTAAAGTTTACATAACAGTATTTTTTTGCAAAATTTTTGTTGTCATCGGCCCGTGTCTGGAGTGTTATGTTATACTTTATTTGCACTAATCTCTATTTCAGTTACTGATATGACGTCAAGTGCATAACTGCTAGAAAACACAAGATTTATCGCTTTCAGTTTTATTAAATAAGTGCCATTTCAAAGTGTTTATTTAAATATAATTAGCAGATTATGGTAAGTATAGATTTATATGTCAAGAGTGTTGTCGCCGATTTTGCGGTTTTGAATATCGATATTAAAAAAAAAAGTGTTTGTAATTGATTGCTTAGATAGTTTTCAAGTGTTTCTTATATTCTGAGCTTTTAATGCAGAATTTTTTTTAAACTAAACTCTTACAAAATGGTTAAAAGTCCTGAGTGTTGTTTCAACACCAACATCTATGCCGCCGAATTATTAAATTTTTTTTATCATTATTAAAATTTTCAGCCTAAGATAGCTAAATTATCAAATGCTGAAACTCAGAAACGGTATCGGGAGAAAGTATAAGGAGAAATAAAAAAAAACAATGTAGTCATTGCATCGAAAATATTGAAGCGGTATAAATTAAAAGCAATAATGGGCTGCAAAAAAGAAAATATTATTTCACCTTTATCGAAAAAACGGTCAATAAAAATGAGTCAAGTTTATGCATTCTTCTTGCGAGATGAGCTAACAGGAAAAAAGCTACTAACAGTAGAGCTTCTGCAGAAAGAAACTCGTGGCAAAAAGAAAAAACAAAAAAGATACTTGTACGATACAATGAAAATACTTCACAAGACCTTCAAAACGGAAAAGGAAAAGCTTGCTATATCTTATACCACTTTTACAAGGCTTAAACCTTTTTGGATTAGTAAACCTGTACATACTGATAGAAACACTTGTGCTTGCCAACAGCACGCTAACATTACATTAAAAACTTCAAAACTGTTCCATGAAAAGGTCATCTTCAACCAGAGCCATGAGACACTATTAAAAGACATTATGTGTAGTGATGATTCTGCCCATTATGCTTGGAGCTTCTGTAAAGTTTGCAAGTCTAAAAAATGGTAGTTTGTAATACTAATTTTGAAAAAACTTGCAAGTGGTTCCAATGGGAAATTTATAACGAAGAAAGACACAACAAAAAGAAAGACTTCCATGAAACGTATCGTGTAAAAATTATAAAGAAAGTAGAGAAAGTTAGTATTAAATTAGCAAGTCTAATAGATAAATATCAAGTTGAAATGCAAAAATTTAAAAAACATGTGTTTAAAGTTAAAAATCAGTATAGTGCGTCCCACTTCTGCCAACAAAACTTACGCGAAACTGAAGCTATGATGCATATAGATTTTTCAGAGAATTACTCCTGTAAGTTATCTGAAGAAGTTCAAATGTTTCATTTTGGTGCATCGCGAAATCAAGCAACACTGCACACAGGTTTAATTTATTTAAAAATTTCAGAGAGCCTGCACCATGGTCTTGGTGCAATTTGGGAACATTTAGATCCAAGTTTCGATTTTTTGAAACAAAAAGCTCCAAATATAACGACAATTCATTTCTTTTCAGACAGCCCATCATCACAGTATCGGCAAAAAACAATTTTTTTTACTATGCAAAGAATAGATTTTTTGACAAAAAATTTAAGTGCGCAACTTGGTCCTTTTTTGAAACATCCCACGGGAAAGGCGCAGCAGATGGTGTGGGTGCTGTTTTGAAGCGAACGGCAGATAGTCTTGTTGCCCATGGAATAGATATTATGGATGCCCACCAATTTTACGATGCGCTTAAAGGCAAAGTTAATGTGGAATTGTTTTACGTAAATGCACAACAAATTTCCTGCACTAATAAACTATTGCCTAAAAATTTGAAAACAATACAAGGAACAAGAGATATTCATCAAATAGTGTCATGCTCGAAAGGAACAATAATGCATATAAATCTCTCTTGCTACTGCGCAAATAATAATTGGCTAAAAGGAAGGTTATGCAATTGCCATGGGTTAAGACTGTAAGGCGAAGACTGTAAAAATTGAAGAAAACGCAAAACGAAACCCGTCAAAAAAGATAAGATCTGTTTACAAAGAAGTTTACACAGATTCGGAGTAGAATTTTTTTTTCGTTTTCTATAGACAAAGAAAAAAAAAACATTAAAAAATAATTGACAATAAATGCTTATTTTTTTATGTTATTAATTTTGGTTTCATTGTGTCCAGAGTGTTGCTAATTGTCATGAGTGTTGTATTGAACTTTTTATGAAAATTTCTTGCTTAATGAACTTATTTTGAAAATTTATCCAAGAAGAAGGTTGCCTCTCAAATGAGCTTTATTGTAATTCTTTTTCTAGTAAAATTATATAATTTCATAATACTAAAATTATGAAACATAGTAACCCTTACTTGAGACAGTTGTGATTTTTGAGAGAATATTGTGTTATTTAAAAAAAAATAAATTATTTTACCAAAACATAAATCAAACAGCTCAACAATATACATACAATTTAAGAAAAAAAATTAGTTCTTTAATTTATTTTAATTTCAACATATTTCTAGTAAATTTTTAGGGTATAACACTCAAGACAAAAATTCTTTGCACTTCTGCAAAAACTTGAAAAATATTTAATATAACAGAATTTTTTAAGGAGCGTAACAGTAATTTTGGATTCTACATTAGTTTTCATAACAGTGTCCCTGTTTAAAGTTGTACGATATTAAAGTTAAAAAAATTAAAAAGTTTATCTGGCATATCCATATTTTTTGAAATTTACCCATATATATAAAATGGAATGTGTGTTTGTTTATTTGTTTGTTTGTACCTTATAGGAGACCAAACCTCTGGACCGATCTTCCTGAAATTTTCACAGCATTTAACTGGGACTATGGCATGATTAATAGGGTACTTTTTTCGACCACACCCACTTTTGCGCCCACTTTTTTAAAATTATGTAATTGCTCCCATATAGTTTTTAACAGATTTACTTCAAATTGTATACACATTACTTCAAATTGTATACACTACAGGCGAGGTAGAAATAAACATTTCTTACGCCACGCCAAATCAAGACAATTAAATTTGAAATTTGATAGTATCAACACAATTAAATTTGAATATTAATATTGCACTACTTTTCCTTCAAGTGTAACATGGGGTGCGATTGCCAACGCGTGTTATAACGCTTACCATATCATTGACATACTTACAATTATGTATATGGCAATTTCACTAATTAAGAACGCTTCTGATTGGCTGCCATAAGAATAAATACTATTTCACCAAACGGGAGCTATGTTTGCAGCCATTAAAGCTGAAACTTTCACAGCATGTTACTATGACTCTGGAAGGAATAATAGGCTATATGAAGTTTTTATTGGACAAAGGGGCGAGGCACCGTCCATATAACCCAAAAATTTAAATCGCCATATTTGGGGCATTTTTTGACCTACGTCGATGATATTAGGTACATATGGTATTGGCATTATAAGGAATATGTACCAGGAAATAAGTGGGTGGGACCACGCCCCTTTTAAGGAAAATTAAAATCGCAATATAATCTTAACTACTGGACCGATCTCCATTAAATTTTCACAATAGGATATTCTTACGAAATAATAAATTCTTAGCTATATAAAGTTGTGAGTGGACAAAGGGGCATGGCCTCGCCGATATAACCCAAAATTTAAAATCGTCACATCTTGGGCATTTTTTGACCAACAGCGGCAGTATTTGCTATATATGGTATTGGCATGAATAGAAATACGTACCAAAATAAAAGTGGGCGGAGCACGCCCCTTTGTTTGCGATATATTGGAGGCTGGACCTGTTAACCGATCTTAAATTTTCACAGCGTGCAGCTTTGACTCAGGAATACTAATAAAATGATAATATTTTTCAACCATGCACACTTCTGCTCCTACTTTTTTACTACGTTTATTAACGCCTTTACCTCAAATTTAAAATACATAATAATTAAAATAGTTGGGTAGCCCCATTCTCTTTCTCCCACAACTTTCTGCAAAACAGCTGATTTTGTAATATGTGTTAATTAAAATAGAGAGTGGAGTAACCCCATTCTCATTCTCCCACAACTGACTGCGAAACAGCTGATTGTGTAATTGCTGCTTTTTGATTGGTCTAAAAATAAAAAGGAGGAGCATGAAGCAAATTACATGCGGTTCAGTGCTGAATTCTAATTGGTTTACAACAAAAAAAGGGGAGAAGCATTGCAATAATTAAATTAAAATTAAATACATAAAATTTTGTAAATATATAAATACTTTTAATTTTATTTTAAAAAGAGGGGGTAGCGAAGCACACCGGGTTCAGCTAGTTTTAGATATTTTTAAAAATTTTAAAAGGGAAAAAAGAGATTTTTCATGTGTTTGTGGGAATTTAAACATAAATATACTAGCAACAATAACACAACGTATACGATACGGGTTGTCTTCATTCTTTGTTTCCAAGTGACTGACCAACAAAGTTGTCCTTTAAATAAAACTAGCGAAACTGAGTTTTTTTAAAAAATGGAAAATTCTTGGTGAACTAAAGTGTAATTTCATGATTTTTAAACATATTATCCAACTCCGATTTTCCCATATTGTGATAAACTTTAGATTCGAAATCAGCGACCCCCTAGCACTGATAAATGATGTTTAAAACTCTTTAAAATAATTAATATTAGGTGGCAACCCTGCTTTTACAAAATTACATAATTTTGAAATTCTGACCACGGATTCGGATTCAGCGACCCATTTTTAGTATGCCATTTTTTTGCCAGCCCCGAATTCGTAAAAATAAGAAAAGGTGGCAGCCCTATCCACCATCTTGAATTTTAAAATCCTAATTTCAGATTCAAAATCAGCGACCTGATTGCAGATATCTGGTTCTTAAAAGTCCTAATATGCTTAAGCTTTTCCTACCCAAGCTTAGTCAGTCATTTGGAAGTATTCTCAAACAAATACTCTCAAATTGAGAGTATTCCTTTGAGAGTATTCAATGCTCACAAGTGCCACATTCCATTCCATTCTAAGCGCTTTGTTGGCGCTCTCACTCTACTCGTTCCATTAATGTAGTTGCTAGCATTCGTTTCGTTATTATGAGAATGCTTTGAAACGGCTATTGACTGTAGGTGTCCAGCTCTTTAGTGCATACTATGTTTTGGCAATCCAATATTTTAAAGACTATACATCGTAAAGATTAGGGGTGACTTTTTTAGATAGTGCAAATAATTCATATTTTCATCATATAGTGAAAATTTTAGAAATGGCGTTTACTATGTTTTGTGTTTGCACGGGAGAAAGAAAGCTACGCAAATATAGTAGCAACAACAACAATTATGGCCACGCCGAATTGCTGTTGAGTAAAAAAGGTGTTTTTGTTCTACTGAAAAGTATCGATTTTCAGATTCGCAACTTCACATTTGTAACAGCGATATTCGACAACGAATAGGATTCGATTAACGACAATAATTTTTTTCACTTGAAAGTAGTAGATGTTTTCAAATAAACTGTGTATGAATGTAGAAATCTACTCCTTAAAATAGTAATATGAATTTTTCTCATGGTAGGACTGCAGTTAAGTTGTAATTGTAAAGATTATTAACGATATTCGCAGAATTTCAGTTTCAACCACCATTTTCTTTCATACAGGCTGGATCAGTGAACAGGCTTGGGACAATATAACGGAACTGGATAAGCTACACGGCTTCCATGGCATCATCGACTCCTTTGAACAATATTCACGAGCTTGGCAAAGTATTTCCTAAGCTTCCAATTATTTTGACATTTCTGATCAAATTATTTAAAAAAATTTTCTCTCCTCCAGCTTGGTATGCCACTACCAATCCCGAATATGAAGATTTAATCGGCGAATGGAATGATAAATTAACAGCATTTCAGAAAATATGCGTTGTACGCTGTTTGCGACCTGATCGCATGACCTTTTGTCTAACAGCATTTATAATCAATATGTTGGGGCAACGTTTTGTAGAACCACCGGTGCTTGATGTGAAGGCAGCTTTTGAAGAGTCCCTACCACAGACACCGCTAATTTTTGTTCTCTCACCGGGCGTCGATCCGACTCAGTCGCTCATCACCCTATCGGAGACAATGAAGATGGGTTCACGTATGTTTTCGCTAAGTTTGGGTCAGGGTCAAGCGCCTGTTGCCACCAAAATGATTATGGATGGGGTATGTGATGGTAATTGGGTATTCTTGGCCAATTGCCATCTGTCGCTCAGCTGGATGCCGACACTAGACAAAATTATTGCAACCATGCAATCCATGAAGTTGCACAAACGTTTTCGACTCTGGCTAAGCTCTAGTCCAAATCCCGAATTTCCCATTTCCATACTGCAGTCCAGCATTAAGATGACTACAGAACCGCCACGTGGTATCAAGGCCAATATGCGACGCTTGTATAATATGATAACCGATGTGAATATGGAACAATGTAACGATCCTGGAAAGTATAAAAAGCTTTTGTTCGCCTTGTGCTTCTTCCATACCATACTGCTGGAACGTAAGAAATTTCAAGAATTGGGCTGGAATGTCATCTACAGCTTCAATGATTCGGACTTTGAGGTCTCGGAAATTTTGTTGGTGCTGTATTTGAACGAGTACGAGGAAACGCCTTGGGGCGCACTTAAGTATTTGATAGCAGGCGTTAACTATGGCGGTCATGTAACTGATGACTGGGATCGCCGTCTGCTGCTCACCTATATTAATCAGTATTATACGGATGCTGCCATAACGACCAATAAATATCGGTGGGTGAATTTATAGATTTTTAGTAATGTAAAATGAAATTCTCTTAAATCTCTTTCATATCAAAGCTTGTCCTCTCTCAACACCTACTTTATACCGCAAGATGGTGATGTACAGTCGTATCTGGATCAGATTCAGCTATTTCCCAACTATGATAAACCGGAAGCTTTTGGCCAACATCCAAATGCCGATATTGCTTCACTCATCGGTGAGACGCGTCTGCTGCTAGAAACACTCATTTCGATGCAGGTGCAAACGACTGCGGCAGTGGGTGAAAGCAAGGAAACGAAGGTGTTGCGTTTGGCCCATGATATTCTGATGAGCACACCCGAGGAGCTGAACTACGAGCAGACTGCCAAGCTAATTGGCCCCAATCGTATGCCGCTCGATGTAGTTCTCTTGCAGGAGATCGAACGGTATAACATGCTGCTGCGACGCATGAAGGAGCATTTGCGTGATCTGCGAAAGGGCATACAGGGTCTGGTGGTGATGAGTACTGATCTGGAGGATATCTATCAGGCGGTGTATGAGGGACGTGTGCCCTTGGTCTGGCTCAAGGGTAAGTCAAACATAATGTCTATTTAAAGTCCAGTTAAAAAAAATTCTCTCCTGCATCCCAGCTTATTCATCGCTGAAGCCTCTGGCTGCCTGGGCCCGCGACTTGGTGCTACGCATTGAACACTTTGCCCAATGGTCGAGAACTTTGCGTCCACCCATACTCTTTTGGTTGGCTGCCTATACATTTCCCACCGGTTTTCTTACCGCTGTCCTTCAAACCTCTGCCCGTTCGACACGCACGCCCATCGATGAGCTGTCTTGGGAGTTTTACGTCTTCTTCGAGGAAGATCATGCAGCTGCTCGCATCATACGTGAAGGTGGTGGCGTCTATGTGCGCAGCCTGTATCTCGAGGGTGCCGGTTGGTCACGTAAAGCACAATGTCTGCAAGATCCTCAGCCCATGGAACTGGTGTGTCCCATGCCTGTGATACATTTTAAGCCAGTGGAGAACTTGAAGAAGAAAGTACGTGGCGTCTATCAGTGTCCAGCTTATTACTATCCGATACGCACGGGTTCCTTTATAATTGCCGTGGATCTAAAGACTGGCACTGAGAAGCCTGATTACTGGGTTAAGCGTGGCACCGCCTTGTTGTTGAGTTTGATGACATGAGTTTTGTTTGGTTTTGTTTTATTTCGTTAAGTTTTGTTGTTATCGTTATTTCCGTTATTTTAGTTCGTATTTTAGATGCTCGATCTACGTTGCTTTTTTAGCCATTCTTTGCTTTCATGGAATAAATTACTTTAATCCAACTGTAGTTTTTTCTTCTCTAAAACAATGAGCTTATGTATGGATTCTGAGTGTGTGTATTTGTGTTCTCCGGATATTGCATTAGTCATTTCCGTTCTTGTCTTTTCTGGGTAGAGAGCAAAGATAACAGCTTAGTTTGCTTGATTATCGATTCCCTCGATGTCCTCTTATTTTTGTCTAGTTTTTCTTCGGATGAGGTCAAACATGATTTAATTTAATTTACCTTCAGCATTGATTGTTGTTAATTGCTGGCATCCGTCTCTCGTTGACTGATTGAGCGGTTGCATGAAATGAGGGGTGGTGATTTTTCCCACTTGTCTGTTTGTCAGGGGTTAAAGTATGACAAGTTAGTGCAAATGATTTCAGTTTCCACTTTTTATCAGGCGGAAGAGAGAGAAAGACCGCGGAGCTGTAATGAACAAGTTTAATATTATTAACTAGTATGAAGGTTTGTGCAAACTTACCGTTTGACGATCGGTATAACAACCAAAGTTTGGTATGTTGCAGGTCGTGAGTACATGGTGACAATCATGCATATGTCAAGCCAAGCAAAAGTCAGAAGTGTTAACAAGCTTACTTACAAAAAATCTAGTACTTCGGTGCAAATTTCAACACTTCCTTTTACTCTGAATCAGCAGCTAAGTAAGATGTAAAAATCACAATAATAATTAGCTAACAAAGATTTAAAACAAATTTTGGTAAGTGTTGAAGAATCTTTTTAAGATTTTAAATGAATTTTTATAAAATTTTAAATAAATTTTATCCTTAAAGTACTAAACACAATATTTTTTTGTTAACAGAAATACCAGACTGTAAAGAAAAGTTTTGTGCCGTATCTTTCTAAATCTGAATTCGTGAATTTCTACTGAATACAAAATACAAACTGCTCAATACAGTTTACCAAAAAACCATATAAAGATGGTATACTTTAATTACATATTTCGCAGTAAAATAATCTTTCATGGAAACAATGCTTTACAGGTAGCACGGTTAAGATAAAATCTACCCGAAGCACAAGAAAAGTAGAAAAGTGTAAAGCATCTATAGCAGCTCAATTGGAATCTAATAGTTCAGTAAAAATTTTTTTTAGTGCACTGCTGACAACTCATGCACTTTGCGATAATATCATTAAGGTACGCTGAGAATTCTCGACTTAAATTGATCTCAGCAAAACGCACTTAGTAATGATAAACACACGGGAAAACAGAGCTACACGCTGCTATGTATGATTTCGGTTGTAGTACAAATCAAAACGCGTGCATAAGAGAACGGTACCCAGCGAGTCGTAAGAATCGATAGGAAAATGTGTCTAAAATCTATAAAAACCAAACTTTTCGCTATTCATAAATTTTGGTGTTAAGGCGCACAAAAACTATACGATATATGAAGAGGGTCGCATTGAAATATATATAAATGACAAAAAAAAAAAAAAATGAAAAATTAAAATTCTGCGAATAGTATTTTGATCAAGTGTAGATTTTCTTGAAATTAATAAAACTTCATTTGCACACATTAGTTATTCAATTCAACTTTAACATAGTTTTAATATAATAACTAAGTTGACAACCATAAAATTTAAACACTAAAAACCTCATAGCTCAACAGCTCAGTGAATGCACCGATGAAGGCTTTCTTCGTTAATCACGGGTCAGATTGAGTAATATTGTTTGAATTTCATTATTATTTTATTTAAAACTTAATTTATAATTTATATAAATCAACTATAACAACTTGCTAAACATTTTAAATGTCTTTAATATAATACATTTTCATACTTTCATATAGTAAATATGTATATAAGCAACGGTGCAACAATATATAACCAACGGTGGTCTGACCAAAAAGCGTTTAACGCAACAACAATAACGTTAGTGGCAGCATAAGCACAGAGCGCGAATAGTATTTTTTTGCATGCATTAAAAAGTAGAGATTTTTATTTTGTGTTTACGCTCATGCTAACTTTGTTAATCGCTCCGTTGGTTTACCTTTTATATAACTGTCAAAATAAGGCTTTTTGCTGCTTTAACATTAGTGTTGTTATTTAAATAACTCTAAATTGTTCTTTGCAAATATTAAGTTAATAAGAATAAACTAAAAGTATATATTTGATTCGTGCTTGTGACAAAATATAAAATCGTTTCTTGTTTATAATAAATTTTAAAATGAAATAGAGAGATTGAAGTTCTGCTACTATGAGCGAAAGCGCTATCTATTATGTTGATGTAAATAGTTTCTCTTAGTTGCTTAACCCATTAAAAGCCAACAGTCTTTAAAATTAAAAATTATTCATTCTGTTTATTTAGTATAAATGAAAGGAACATAAAGAACTTAAAAAATGTGAAAAAATAAAAAAAAACGTGTTTATTGAAGGTTTTTGAGGCTGTACCCAAGCAGGTACAATGGCTCAATGCATATATTCATGTATACTTATTTTTTTGTATGAAAATTTTTGAAGCACTCCTTTTCTGCACACATAGCTAGGTCACATAGTTCACAACTCCATCTTGTTCGGTTGTGGCATTGACGGCAGCGTAACGGTTTTTCAATTCTCTTAGGAAAATGGTTTCCAGCAGTAAGTGCTACACTAGGAACAACCGATCGTTTAGATATTGCTGGTTGCGTGTAGTTTCGAAGGTAGTGCCGGACGATGGCACGATGAAACTGCAGTAAGTCCATTTTTGAGCTGTTGGCTTCCTTGTACAATTTCCATGCGTTGACGACGATTGAACTCATCATTGCAGTGAAAAGCGGCCACCACCACTTCTTTCCACGAAGTTTTATTCAGTAATTATTTTGTGCTTGACCATGTAGGTCAACGCCACCCATTCCTGAATTGTAATCTGCAATCAATTTTGGCTGTTGGACTCTTATCTTAGTTTTCGCGGTCGAGCACCAGCGATTCACGAAATTCATCGGTTCAATACCTTCAAAGTTCGATCCGACGGTTACAGCACTGCTATCATTCCACTTCACAAAAACAATTTCATTAGCTGTATCGTATCTGTAATCATAAAAACCTCTTTGTTCCTTTTTGAATTCTGCTTTGGATTTCAGCGGACATTTCTTTGTTCTCGAATCCCGTGTAGTACCAATAGCTCGAAATCCTTTTTGTTTCAGCAGAACCAACAGATCATGAGATGTAAAAAAATTATCAAAGAAAACAACGTGATCAGTTGGAATAGGTACACTATCTAAAAACTCCAAGACGACTCTAGATCCGAGTGGCAGTTTTGATTTTTCCGTACTGACATTTTTGGCTCCACAATATGTATCAAGCTGGTACACATATCCACAACTGCTCGTCAGCATCCAATTTTTGAAGCCAAATCGTACGGGTTTGCCTCTGATAAATTGTTTTGAAGAGTGACTTCCAAAATATTTAACCATTGATTCGTCAATTGAAAGCTTTTCATGCATATATCCAAATTGGGAAAATTTTTGGCATAGTAGTGTTTGCAAAGGTCTTACTTTTGCCATTTTGTCAGATAGTATCAAATTGCTGTTGTCAGCAAGATGAAGAAATTTTTTTATTTCCTTGAATCTGTTTCGGGACATATTGTTACAAACGACTGGTGAACAGGTGTCTTCAGATAATTCCCAGTACATATTCTCTCTCGGCATAGAGTGATATCCACTTAACAACAGAATTCCCAAAAAACCTTCAAATCGTTCTCTGTGAATGAAAAATTATGCGCATTACATTGTGAAGCATAAAGTCGCGTTTGATCGACGATATAATCGACCACTTCAGAGTCAAACAAAGTTTCGAACACTTCAAGCTCTGACTTTCCTCCTAACTTCGATATCATTTCGTTCTTGTTGTGCATAAAAAAACTTGTATTTGGCATTTCAATGGAACATTCTCTTTTTGACCATTTGGGAGAATTTTGAGCTGTAAATTTTGAGCTGAAAACCTCAATATCACCCGGAATATCTTGCGGCATGATGTTAGCGATAAGATCCTCAGCATCACCGTCCTCCTCATCTGTATTTATATCTGCATCTGGTGGATTATACGCAACATCAAAAACATTATGATTTGAAGCCCCTTCCACAAAATCCAAAGCGCTCTCTAGATTGTTAAATCTTCTGCCATAAAAGATTGATGGGTTGATGCTTTTAAACGCCATGTCAAATCAAAAAATACCTAGGAAAAATATAATAATAAAAAACTTATCAAAATATATACGTTATCAGCCATTGTACCCAAGCGAGTACACTGTTTTTCAAACTTACCTTTCGCTTGGAAAATCACTATTTTATGAACAAGTTTTTCCAAATTAGAAAAAAACAAGCCTGTTTATTCGTAAATCAAGTGCAAACTTTTTTAATTTTTATGCGACACACTTTTTACAGAGTCAAACGATCACTGACCTACCTAAAATGCACAAATCTGGAAAAGGCTAAACAAAACAAAGCAAAATTTGAAGAACCGTTATTTGCTGCCGCTGCTTTGTCAATGTGCTTTTATTAAGCAGAGTACACATAACACAAAATCAAAACAAACACTGAAAAAACTTATTTCTTAGTGAATTTATGGCATTTCAAATATGAGTGTTTTGCTGTACCTTTGCAAGTACAATGGCCAGTAATGGGTTAAAGTTAACCACCGTGATGCAAGTTGCACGATTAAAACTTACTTAAAATATGAGTACTTCTAAAATTAAGAAATTACCTACTAAAATTATAAAGAAAATGTAACACTAGATGCGTGCAAATATTTTTTTGTTTATGAATAGAAGTAAGGATAAAATTGTGAAGAATAAATTGATTTTATTGAAATAATGGAATAAAAAAAATTGTGTGTTTCTCCTTGAAATGATGTGAGTAAATGAGGCGTTAATTAGATTTAGGGTCTCCAAAAAATAAGAGGCACACAACGAGACCAATGGTAGGGCGCGTATAGAGTACATTTGTATCTCAAGTAACACCTAAGAGATTCTCAATGTCAAGATTAGTACTAGCGTTTTTTTTTAGCATATATAGTGGCTAGAAGGGGATTTCATTTATTAGTTAATAACGGGAGTTTGTTTGTCTTTATTGGTTGTTTCTATTACAAATACAGGCAGTCTAAAAGAAAAAGTGTTATGTGGTATTTTGGTTAGTTGGAGCAGTCACTTACCCCCCGAAGAAGGCCCACGACTGAAAGCTAGATAAATTAATGGCTCCCGCCCAGACTACTTCAGCACCAGTTTTATTCAGCCAGTTAATTTCGGCTACTGCTATCTACAAAACCCCACATTACAGAGCCGACATTTTGCAATTAATGACGGCGTTGATGATAAACTAATTAAAAGATACAAACGACTGCGGTGGTTTTTAAGAAAAACACTTTGATATTTTTAGAAAAAAATTAGTGATGTTTCCAATATTTTTTTTTTTATATATTTTAAATGTTAAAAAAAATGTGAATAAAAAAATATTATTTAATAAAGAAAAATACAGGGATCCAGCCAATTATGATTTTTTTAATATAAATCAAATTATTCCTACCAATTACACTGTGCGACAGTTTAGAAGTTTTTGTTGTATCGGAGATACCATTGCTTGTTTCTAGTAGAGAAGCACTCCCAGGACACGACCTCATACTCCGTTTTGTCGTAGAGGGTAATTTCGAATTTTTATTATAATTCTAGACTATCACTGGAATAATCTACTGGTTCCAAAATGTTTAACCTAACTAGCTTTTCAATTTTAAGCTCACCTTTTTCCTTAAAAGCGAAGGGTGATCTCCTTGGTCTAAGAAATTTTGGTTCTGCCTCGTCTTTTAATTTCAGCGACACTGTGTACTTATTAAAAGTTCCTAACTCTTCATTGAACACTTTGGGAAACATATCTACAAGTTTTTGTAAATCCGTTTCCCCGTTCTGAACGTAATGTATTCCCTCATAAGTTATACCAAATTTCTCCAAGAAATCTTTTCCCAAGATTGGTGGCTCACCATTTTCAGCAATGAATTTCCATTAGCTTAGTTTGGATTTTATAATTGATTTTTACCTCCATTACACCTACAGGCCTTATCATATTTCCGCTGTAGCTTTTTAAAAACTTATCCGTCTTTAATAATTTTACATAAGGAAATTATCTACTGTACGATTCAAATGACAAAGCCGAAATTGATGAACCACCATCCAATTCCTTTACTATCGCAACTCCATTCATCAGCACATTAACGCTCATCGGTTTGTTCACTGAATGTATTATCTTCTCTGAAATAAAATAGAGATAAATCATCATTTTGATTACAATTTGAAACAAAGTTAACATAAGAATTCCTGTTTTTCTTTACTGGACACATCTTTTTTAAGTGACCGTCCTTTTTACAATTTTTGCACTTATAATTTCTAAATCTACATTCACTCTCCTCGTGATTAGAATAACCGCACACACCGCAGCGACTCTTCTCTTGAGCTGCATTTGAATTTGAGACATTAGCTCTTGCTGAGTTTTTATAAGTAGTTTCATTAGTTCCGTGATTTGAGTGTAGTACATAATTTAGATTGCTACTTAAAGACGACTCCACCTTAACTGTTAATCCATTGTTGTTGTACTGATTTTTTATGCAGTCCACTGAAGATGCTATCGTTATCGATTTTTGGAATGCTAATTTGGATTTCCTCTTATCGCCTTATATTGCCTACTATACCACCCATCCTCACTAGAATTACCAACTGGACATACCTAGGGTACGGCCCTCGAGAGAGCATCAGGGACAAGGTGTTCTTTCCCTTTCCGGTAAATTATGTCAAATTGAAATTGTTGCAGACGAACTGCCAACCTACCCTATGGATCTTTCAAATGAACCATAAAAGGGAATGGTGATCTGTGATCACCGTAAAGGGACTACCTTATAAATAAGGTCTTAATTTTTCTACTGACCATATTACCGCTAAGCATTCTCTTTCAGTCGGAGAAACATTTTTCTCGGTTTTTGACAATGTTCGGCTAAGATAACATATTACTTTTTCCTCGTCATTTTCCTATCGGCACAGAACCGATTCCGTACCCAGGTGCATCTGTATGCACTATAAATGGCAAGGAAAAGTCCGGACATGTCAAAATAGGTGCCTGCATGAGTTTTTCTTTTAAAACATTAAAAGCCTGCTCACACTCCTCGGTCCAAATAAAACGCTGCTTTTTCTTAGTAAGCGCAGTTAAGGGAGAGATCAAATCAAAAAATGTTGGAATAAACTTCCTATACCAGGACAGTATTCCGCAAAATCGTATCACCGCCGTGACGGAAGTTGGTCTCGGATACTCTACCATGCTTTTAACCTTATCCGGGTCTACATGAAGCCCTTGTTTATCTACTACATAGCTTAGATATTTCAGCTCTCTGCGACAGAACTCACATTTTTCTCGGTTTAAAATCAAATCAGTTTTTTTAAGTCGAGAAAGAACCTCCTTTAAGTTTTCGGTATGCTTTTCAAAAGTATCAGTGACGATAATTACATCGTCTAAATACACAAATACATTGGACAACCGTTGGAATGTAGCCGGGCTGCTGGATAATCCCATTGGCAGCCTCTTGAACTGATTAGAAAGTATTGTATCAATAATAGTAAAAAGTGCTAGTGTTCAGAATAATTCGCATAAATTTTTATTAATTGATTACTAATTTGGCGTTTTTGTACCTTTTGTATTGTAAGTAATTTATATTAACCCAGTAGTTCCAAGTTGAAACTTGGACCTACTACTTGGTATGAGTAGGTATTCATATACCCCCGGTGGTAGGGGCATGCCCCTCGCCTCTTATCTTGTACGCCCTCCACATCCTCCAAAAACAATTTATCTTTTGCTAGTCCTTTTGGCACACCCATGATGAAACGATCCCGTAACGCCACATCTAAATTATCGCCAAACTTGCAACCCTGCAGTGTAATCAACTAGATTTATACCAGTCAACAACTAGTTGGAAATATCCAACAACTAGTTCGATTTATGTCCTATTCTCATAGAACCGACTGGTATTTTTTACGTGGTGATGTCATTGGAAAAGACAATTGTCTTACTATAGATAAGGTTTTAACTAGTTAACAACTCATTTTTTATGTAAAGTAAAATTCTAGTTGGGTTGTGACTAGTTTTTAACCAATATAGTAATTATCGAATTAAAACTAGTTCATAGGTTCATATTTTTTCAATAGTTCATAGGTTCAAAGAACATATATTTTTACAACAAAATATTAGCTAAAGGCTAAAGTTAAAGCAATTTGATGAAATACCATGTTTATGGTATATATAAACTAAGTTCTAATCTACTAAAAAGTTGCAATAAAAACATTTAAAAATGAGAGTATATGTCGCATTAATATAATTCAAGATAGTTTATCAACTACATGTTTTTAAATTAGTTTTTATATGTTTTAATTTGTTTATTATTAGTTTGTTCCAATGGGGTACCGAGCTCCAACTGGTTTTGGAACTGGTTGATTTTGATAATATGTAGTATAGTTTGATTTTGGCTAGTTTTACAACTGGTTTAATGTGACTTGACAAAAACTAGTTGGGTTTAAACTACTTTTGTAACTAGTAAATCGTGACAAAATATAAACTAGTTTGTTTTGACTAGTATAAATACTACTCATGTTTTAATGCTGACTAGTCTTACACTGCAGGGAATTCTTAGCCAACTCTCGAACTCGTGCTGTATCACTGTTTCAAAGCCTTCCTTTGTTTATACATAAAACTTGTTCCGTTCTGAAAACTCTGATATTGCTGGTTCAAAATGCTTTTCTAATGCAGCAATACACATGGCATAAGTAGTTGTTTCATCTTTTATTAATTTCGGTTGAATCAAATTCTAAAGTAACTTGTATGTAACTGCCCTGCAGTGTAATCAACTAGATTTATACCAGTCAACAACTAGTTGGAAATATCCAACAACTAGTTCGATTTATGTCCTATTCTCATAGCGCCGACTGATATTTTTTACGTGGTGATAGGGTGATAGGTCATAGGTTCATATTTTTTCAATAGTTCATAGGTTCAAAGAACATATATTTTTACAACAAAATATTAGCTAAAGGCTAAAGTTAAAGCTATTTGATGAAATACCATGTTTATGGTATACTACATGTTTTTAAATTAGTTTTTATATGTTTTAATTTGTTTATTATTAGTTTGTTCCAATGGGGTACCCAGCTCCAACTGGTTTTGGAACTGGTTGATTTTGATAATATGTAGTATAGTTTGATTTTGGCCAGTTTTACAACTGGTTTAATGTGACTTGACAAAAACTAGTTGGGTTTAAACTACTTTTGCAACTAGTAAATCGTGACAAAATATAAACTAGTTTGTTTTGACTAGTATAAATACTACTCATGTTTTAATGCTGACTAGTCTTACACTGCAGGGTGCACACAAACCTCCTATCAAATTGGCTTTTTGCTTTTTAGCAATTTTTTATCGGCTACGTCATCCAAGTCCGTTGCTATAAAGAACTGCTCCAACTGAACCTTATACATTGTCCAATCACCCTCATCGTGATTTAATCTTGGTGCGGCAATTCTGATTTCAGATATATCGTATTATTCAGTTTATTTTTCTTTTAAAGTGATTCACTCAAATCAGCACACGAATTATTTAATTTTTTATTTATTTGTAAAAGCGTGTCTTGCGTGTGTTCACCAATGGTTATATTTTAAACTACAAAAGATAACCAAGATTACCTATGCCAATGTGTCACAGCTATCACACTTCAATAAAAACCCGATTTAAGTTTAGAGTGTATATTGCTTAGGATAGTATACAACTTGGACTATTCTACAGTTTAAAGTGGTATCTAAAGATAATCTCTGAATTTTTTTGAGACAAAATAATCAATATTTAAATTTTTACAAAGATTTTAATCACTGGGTTCGTATGTACCCCACGAGTCCAGGTATGTTACTCAAGATGAGCATGCCAGGTGAAGGTTAAGAACTTCTATATTATTATACTATTATACTATTTTAAAAGGTTTTAGTATACTATTAAAAAATTACATAAATATATAAATATTTTCGTGATATAAACATTTGATTACAAACTAAACAAACTTTTTTAAACAACAAATATAAAGTTTTGGTGAAAGAGATTTAGTTTGAGAGATTTTTTGTACATTTTTAACGGAAAATACAATTTCAAAACGGTTTTCAATACATAAAAGCAAAAGCCTCTATCTTAAAGAAAAAGTATCTCAATTGTTTAATTAAATATTTTAATCTAATGTATTTTATTCCTTTTAAATGTGAAAAATTTTTATATTTAAACCTTGTTCTTAGCAAAAATAGTAAATGTATATAAAAACTGATTTAATTCAAAAATTTAAATCAGCAGCCACAAATATTTATTATCATGCAAAATTTCATAAAAATCGAACGACTCCTTCTATTTATTCCTCGCTTTTGTATGAGCTTAAATTACTGTGCGTGGCCTAATACTAATTGAAATAAAAATTTCACATAACAAAGTATTTAAGAATTTTTCACACTAACGCGAACTATCTGTTGCATGGATTAGATAGTATTTAAATGCAAAAATACGAGCAATTTGGACTAATTTATATTACTTTATTAGTTTTCGATTTAAAAATTAAGTAATTTTCCTTTAAAAACTTACCAAAGTAATTTTGTTTTAAATATCGAATAATTTCTCATGGTTTCTTGTTGAAATAATTTCTCATGAAATATTATCCTCATCGAATTTTCATACACAGGCAAAATTAAATGCATTTATATATTTTTCCGGCGCAGGCTTCTTCCATTATATCAACTCTTTCACATTGCATTGATATGACTTCAGCAACATTAAGGACAATTACGAGAAATGAGTCTGAAGAGAAAAATTCGTTGCAATTGCAATAACGGAAACATTTTATCGATTTTATGAATAATCAAAAACAAAATTTACTCTTTCACAACTGACGCCATTCCAGAGTAGCAAAAGGTATAACATTTGCAATTTAATTATATTCCAGGTATTGCGTATCAACTCGAGAATTGAAATGGTCATTTCAATTATTAAAATCTTAATGGACACGTATTTTGAAGATAATAAAAAGAAAATTAAATTTAATGGCTAGAAATAGCAATGCTTGTTGGCTACAAATAGAGTCGTTTACAATTGAAAACATGTAAATATTTGTCGCCTCTTAAAAGAGAGTTTGCTTTTACTGATGTTGTGGTTGTTGTTGTTCTTGATGTTGTTCTTATTATCTTGGCAAAACCTTTTGTAAAAGTCTTTTTTGACATGAAAATGGCTAGACTGTAGAATTATTTTATGGCTCCTTGGCAAACGATGTGTCTGCAAATTTAAGTTAATTTTTTTTTTATTATCTTACCAACACATAAACACATTCAAAAGTACTGAAAGATATGGTATGTGCATCCTAAAGGGATATAAATGTGTGGGTGTAGTGTGAAAAATGTATAACAAAGATTTGCATATAAAGTATTTTGTCAGAAAGCGCCAAATAAAGATTTGAAAAAAATTAACACTTGGTTGCAGCATCGCAGCAGCCATCGCCAAACCCATTAAATCAACAATAAGCCACATTCAGAGCGTATTAACAATGTTGGCATAAGACGTTGGCTCCGCTGGCTGACTCGAAGAAGGCCTACGCAACAATCTCATCAGAGCGCACTGACTGAGTAGGACAGCACAAAAGCCAGCTTAGCTGAAAGGATGCTTTAGCAGTTGGGCTTAGTAAAAAGTTGGCCAAAAAATGTTTGCTCTTATTTTTTGACAAAAAAAGCTGTTAAATGTTGCGCATTTAACCAAATCACGCAATTGTTGAATGCAATCAACAAGCTTGTTGATTAGCAAAAAAAAAATTTGTGGATTTCTTTTTGTGTTCACTTTTCAAAAGAATTGCTGTAGCATTCTAAAGTAACGATATGCTGCTTGTGCTACAATAAATTGTTTCCCCACTATTGAGCATTTCATTGGTTAAATGGAGAAGCTAATGGGTTAATGCTTTCGTTTTGTAGGCTTAATTCGCATTCAACTAGATGAAAAATTATGGCTTTAAGGAGACAGATAAGGAGAGATTTTTGGGGTTACACCTCCCCTCTCCCCACAGAGTTTGCAGCTATACAAAAAACGTAATTAAAATAAACTTTAAAAAAATGATCATTTTTAAAAACTAGCTGATATACCCGGTGTTACTCAAGAATAATTTATATAAACATTTTAATATACACTTCTCGATTAAATGTTTTTTAAATTTTTGGAATTTTGTAAAAAAATGTTAAATTTAAGTTTGAGACTACTATAAAAATATTAGTTCAATAATTTACCGTGCTTTTTTAACGAAGCAATAAGTGTATCACTGTTTCTTCACAATCAAAAACTGTTTTTTTAATTTTAAACTGAATTTACTGGTTACTTGTAAACATGTTACTTGCTCTTCGCTAATGGAAATCAAATTTGTAAAAAAAGGACAATGGACACCAATCTGCCTAAATTTGCTTGTAGTTTTTCCAGTTGGAAAATAACAATTGGTTTGTGTCTAAAAAAAATAAAATAAACTGAGTCTGATAGTAGATGCAATTTCTTAAATCTTCAGAAATCCTTTTTTTATGGGAAAAATTGTACAGTCGTTTCTTAATGTAAATAAGCAAAAAGCAGTCACTTTTTAATTTCCAATGATCATATGGTAACAGCAACCTGTTACAATATTATCGACGTAAACAGTTGATCGACATTAATCCAGCTGAAAAAACTGCAAAAACAGTGCAGAAAGTGCCATTATGTTTTTTGCTGCAAGTTTAGGCAGTGTGCGAAAAGACCCAAACTAACAGTTACCTAATTTTCTAATTATTTTAACAGTGTTGGTAATGCAATGCTTTCTTCTAATTAAGAAAATTTTCGAGCATACTTTCCACGACTTAATCTTAGTATGCTGTAGGAACGAAAATTTTTAGGCATTTAATTCTACACTCGAAGTTTTGGTGTAGACTCTACACTGACACATACTTACCACAACGTGTTTGTTGAATGTGTAAGTCGAACACTATTGTTGAAAGTCAAATTTCCACGCCTATTAAATGTATCTACATATAAAAGACAGCGAAATTTTGACATTTTAACTCTCCAATCATGTTTGTAAACTTGGCTGCATTGAACAAATTTTACGGTTCAACAGCGTACTAACCATCGAAAAAAAATGTCGTTTTTGACAACAAAAAGGTAGCAATTTTTTTTTTCGTTGGTTGATACGCTGTTAAACCGAACAATTTTTTGGGGCGGAAAAAATATAGACTTACTAATATAAAGAAGATATTTAGGCCAGAGAATTTTAATACAGCTGGTATGATGACTACCGCAAACGAAAAACTGATATTGATTTACGGATGTGCACCTGGAATGTCCGAACCCTTAATTGGAAAGGTACCTTTATCCAACTGACTCTTGTCTTGGAAAGATACAGGGTCCGCTATCTAACGTTTTTTTTTTCAACTAGTGCTTATATCGTGAATGGTAACACTTAGCTCATGTCTGATTTGACAGATAATTAGTTTTATCCTTCCGCTGAACGAATATGGTTGTGTATATGCTTGAACAATGCTGGGAAATATTGCGACATTACTTTGAAAATCATGGTAATGTTGCAGAATGTGTGCGAAAATTGCGTACGGATTTTGGAAGAAGAGAAGCACCGTCAGCTCCGTATGTTCGTTATCTTGTGAAAAAAGTGAAAGAAACTGGCATCCTCATCGATAAACCAAAGCGTGAAAAGCCAAAAGCAGTGCGTACACCCGAGACTATTGCTGCTGTGGCAGAAAGTGTGCGTGAAGCGCCATCAACATCAATTCACCGTCGTTCTCAACGATTGAACATTTCGGAGATATCATTGAGACGAATTTTGCATAAAGACCTTGGTATGACGCCATACAAAGTCCAATTGGTTCAGGAGTTGAAGCCAACTGACCATCCAATGCGTTTTTGCTTCGCTAAGTGGGCCTGCGATCGACTTGCAGAAGATGCTGATTTTGCCAAAAAAATCATCTCTTCAGATAAAGCTCATTTTGATATTGGCGGGTATGTAAACAAGCAAAATTGTCGCATTTGGGGCACAGAAAACCCGCACGCATACATTGAAAAGCCGCTGCGCCCAAAACGAGTCACTGTTTGGTGCGGATTGTGAACCAGAGGCATAATTGGGCCATTTTTCTTCGAAAATGAGCAAGGAATGGCCGTTACAGTCAATGGCGACCGTTATCGGGCCATGTTGAACGAATTTTTGTTCACAAATATTGAAGAGGAAGATATTGGCAACATTTGGTTTCAACAGGACGGCGCTACGTGCCACACCGCCGAAGCTACACTCGATGTTTTGCGCCGTTTTGGCCAGCCATTTGAATGAAATTTTTTTTCCATTATTAACCGGAGGGATTGTTCTCTCAAAAAAAAAAAAAAAAAAAAAAATTGAGAAAATATCCAGTAGTTTCTTTTTATAGAATTTTCAAAAAAAAAAGTTATTTGGCGGACCCTTAGATCTTTTTTTCATTACAAAAGATCTCTCTTTAATTTAAGACTTTAAAATACAAAAATTTTCCTCACACGATAACGCTAACGGTGAACGGTGAAGAATTTAAGATTCTTTGATGATGGATACCATTTGGGTACCTCTTTTTCAACGTGATGCTTGACGGCGTGTTGACACTTCACGTTACACTTTTATGCACAAAAATATTTTCCTATACTTTAAGAATCAATACATAACTGCAAAAAAACTCAAGGTGCTCGTTTACTTCCTGTTATGAAAAAAAAATTAAAGCACATCACCGTATTTAAGGATGTTTAGATGATAATCTGCCCTTAACTAAATATCTGCTAACCAAACTAAGCACTTACAATTTTTAACCCTCATCGGTCCCTCGAGAAATACATCTAATCGGTCCCATTGTATGCGTGCGCATACATATATATTTTTAATTGTAAAAAAGCTAATAAAAAATTAACAACCATTTATGTTTTGTGATTTTTTATGTTTATTACATTGTTTACTATCATATTAATACATTTTAACTTCATAAAGGTAGATTTAGAATGAAATTAATTAGAATATTACATATATTAGAAAAAAAAAATTGAATTTTTAACTTTTGTCAATTATTTGTACATTTTTCGCATAAATTGAAATTATGTTCAGCTCAAATGTAATTTCTACACTTTTCACAGCGTGTAGCGAAAAGATTTTTGTTATTTTTATATGTGCAGATGTAGCAACGGCCTCGTTTTGATGTACTTGGTAAATCTTCTGAATTCTTTGAATAACACTGGAAGCATCATTACTTTGAGGTTGTTTTTTACATTTAGTAATCTGTTTTTCAACGAGATTCAATCCAAGCTCCTCGATAAAAAGGCGACGACGAATATTATGGTTCGTTTTAGAATTTTTCCAATTCGGGAAAAAATGCAATGAACGTCACGAATGCATTCAACACACTAACATCAAGCATGTTACAAAATACTGCCATTGGCCACCGATTGACTTTCCGTTTGCATGTGTACGTAGCCACCATTTGATCCATAGTATCAACTCCACTCTAGGTTTCACTATTCTCATTTATGCTGACAACATTGTGGTATGTACTGAGCAATGTCACCAATCGGTGCCGGCGAGGAACATATGACAACATAACTGCTTGCAATTTATGTTCATATACAACTTCTGTATGATAAATTGGCTTTTGACGCATGTCGAGTAGAACTGAAGGAATTTCAGTCCTATTTTTCCTTATTGTTCCCAAAATAGTCATGCGATTCTTATGTAAATCTTCTGCCAATTCAAACGAAGTGAAAAAGTTGTCACACGTCACATTTCTGTCAGAAAGTCCTTCCACCAAATCCAAAACAACACGCCGTCCGAGATTACGTTCAGGAGTGGCATTGCGATTCCGACCAACATAAATTTGTCTGTTGTATGCATACCAGCTTTTTGAGTCGCATAGCACCCAAATTTTGATGCCATATTTCGACGGCTTGGATGTAATATACTGAGGAAACGGACATCGCCCACGATACGGAACTAACTGTTCATCTACGGTAATGTTTTTTCCTGGTGTGTATACAACTTTCAAATTATGATTCCATTTATCGTATACATTTCGAATCGGTGCCAATTTGTCACGTACAGAAGTACTTGTAGATGCAGTGTTGGCCATACGATGTTCGCGGTCATCAAATCGATTGCAACCATGGATACGCTTGAACATTTTCAAAGACATTGTTGTTCTAAATATTGGCCGACCAGTTTCGTCATTCCACAGTTTAGGGACACATTCACCGTATGACCGATACACACCAGAGAGCAGCAACAATCCAAAGTATGCGTGCAGAGTGTCCAAATCAATTTTTTCCCAATCGTCTTTGTACTTTCGCACACCATATAAATTCGTCATGTTCAAAATAATATTCTCCATCGGTTCAAGGAACATGTGAAATGCAGACGAAACATCAACTATAGTAGCAGCTGCTAATGCTTTTGGACCTGAATTATAACAAAAATAAAACATATAATGAACATGAACCCATAACAAAGAGGGTAGGTTTTTACCTGAAGTGAAATTTTCTGCACGTCGAAATGAATTTCTTCGATTTATTTCAAATGGTTGCGATGAATATTCAATTTTCTTATTTTTTGAAAAAGGTTTATTTCCAGGATTTGCTGCATTTTCTTCTGCTAAATTTTGCTCAAGTGACTCAATGTCGTCTTCATCCGAATGCACGCTTACTTCACTTTCATCATTCTCCTCGTCTGATAATGCAAAATTTTCGTCACTATTGCACGGAGATTCGCCCGCTTCGCTTTCCAAATCAAAATCCATTTCTAGTTCATCTCACTGCCTTGTTTCACGTAAAACTCTATCCATTTTTTATCAAATGCTTCGACACACAACCAAAATTCAAATAAATGCGCAAACAAACTTCACTTATGTGTGTTCCAGAACAAACTGAATTTCATAAAACGAAAAAATAAGATAGTGCTATAAATCTAAACACAAAAATAAGCGACAATTCCAGGTACCTGCTTATGTGTATGCGCGCACATACACAGGGACTGATTCGTAACTATAACTGCATAGGCAAATATAGTAAGGGTATAAATTCAAAAACGGGTTTTTTAGGTTGTTCAGGCAAAATAATTCTACTTTGCAAAATACAAGGTCATTCCTCTAAACCGTTTTTATTTTTTTTAAAGTTAAAGATCAAAATTGTATGCGTGCGCATGCAGGGGACCGATGAGGGCTAATTTATCGTCATGGCAAAACTAAATAATTTATAATATTTGTGCTTTTATTTAATATATAAAAATTTTTTAGGTTGCTAAGGGGGCGGGTGGTTGAACCCCCTGAACCCTCCTTATCAACGGCGTTGGTTCCTTAATGTATTGGTCATAATACATTTTTTTATCAATATGTCCCTTTTCTCCCCTCCTAGAAAATCCTAGCTACGGACCTTATGGTAGAAGTATTTCAAACTGTATTATCGGTTTATGTCTCAAGGTAATCAACCGTTATATTGTTATTCTGACCACTGATATTAATACTGACAATCACCATTAAATTTTGATATATATCTTACTTGCAGATTATAATTGATGCAAAAAAAAAAACAGAAAACGACACAACCAAAAATAATTTTCAGTTTTAAATTTTACTATCAAAGTATGACTGTATACTTTTTGCTCACTTCATTTAATGTTAGAAACAAATCATAAAATCATATACTCTGCAAGCAAAACAGGCTAACTCAATTAGCAGATAGTAAAATTATTTTATTGCTTCTTGTAACAACTTTCCCCTCGAGTATGCTTGTAATCAACAAACTAGGTATATTTTCTGTAAACAAGCCACCGCAATCACATTTTGCACTTATCATTAAAGCCCTTTGGTTTATTTTCTGATAAGTTTAATTGTATTTTAATGGTATTCTTGGATAAGGTATTTATTCTTTAGGCATTTGTTATCACTTTAAAATATAAAATTTTCTAAAAGGATCAATATCGCAAAAGCTTTAAATTTGCGATACTTTTATAAGATTTAAATGACTTTAATATCTAAAGCAATATTTTTCTGAAGTCATTGCTTCATTATGTTTTTTTTTGTGAATATAGCGAAATATATTTTTAAGGAATAGCATGATTTTAAATACAATAGAATTCACTTTAAGGGGTCTTTTTCATTTTAACGGCTAAAAATAGAAGTGTTTAGATTTTTTTTTTTGGTAAAATTATTGACTATAATATAAAAAACTTTTGTACATCAAAATACATATTATTAAAAATAAACATGGCTTTTTATTTTTTTATTTTTGCCCTTCTATGTTTTCTTGTAAGCCTTTCGCAGTTTGGACTTAATTTTCGAAATCCAAAACGGTGCCAACTATTTTCCAGCTTCTAAAAGAGATACATAAAAAAAAAATCCAAATTCATATGACAGATAACACTCAAAACTATAA
This sequence comes from Dichetophora obliterata, assembly GCA_963920525.1. Taxonomy (NCBI): domain Eukaryota; kingdom Metazoa; phylum Arthropoda; class Insecta; order Diptera; family Sciomyzidae; genus Dichetophora; species Dichetophora obliterata. The sequence goes on from OY986436.1 coordinate 194,242,323, forward strand.
GATTATAATACTACTAGATTATAATAACATAGACAACTATACACTACTCTTACTTACTTACTTACTTACTTAGTTGGCGCTACAACCGTATGTCCGTCTTGGCCTCATCTAAGAATTTGCGCCAGCCATTTCTGTCTTTCGTTTGCTGGCGCCAGTTGGAAATTCCAAGCTTCGTCAGGTTGTCCTCTACTTGGTCTTTCCTATGAAGATGCGGTCGTCCTCTACTGCGTTAACCGCCGCTGGGTACCGAATCGAATGTTTTCTTCACTGGAGCATCGTCTTTCATGCGCTGAACATGACCAAGCCAGCGCAGCCGCTCGATTTTAATGTGCTTGACTATGTCGATGTCAGCGTACAGCTCATACAGTTCATCATTCCACCGTATTCGGTACTCGCCATTGACGTAGATTGGTCCGTAGATCTTACGAAGAATCTTTCTCTCGAATGCTCCTAAAGTCTTTTCATCTAAACTGCTCAGCGTCCAGGTTTGTGATGCATAAAGTAGGACGGGCATGATGAGCGTTTTATAGAGCGTGATTTTCGTTCGTCGAGAGAGGGCTCTGCTTCTCAATTGCCTACTGAGCCCAAAGTAACACCTGTTGGCAAGAGTTATTCTTCGTTTGATCTCAATGCTGATGTCGTTGGTTGAGTTTATGCTGGATTCCAGATAAACGAAGTCCTTTAGAACCTCGAAGGAAGTATTGTCAACGGTAACGTGGGTTCCAAGACGCTAGGACTGTTTGTTTGTTGACACCAAGTATTTCGTCTTATCTGCATTCACTGACAGACCCATTCGACTTGACTCTCTTTCTTATCTGGAAAATGCTGCACTGACTTCGCGCGTATTATGGCCAATGATATCTAAGCATACGCAAGCAGCATAAAACTCTTTTAGAATATTGTGCCACTACGTCTCAGATCAGCAGCTCGGATAATCTTTTCTATCATTAGGTTGAAAAAGTCGCACGATAAGGAATCACCTTGTCTGATACCTCGTTTGGTAACAAATGGTGGGGAGAGGTCCTTCCCGATTTTAACTGCGCTGCCGGTGTTGCTCAGTGTCATCCTGCAAAGTCGTATTAGTTTTGCAGGAATACCAAATTCAGACATGGTGGAGTACAGGTGCTTCCTTATTGGGCTGTCGAAGGCGGCTTTGTAGTCGACAAAAAGATGGTGGGTGTCGACTTGTTTCTCTTGAGTCTTCTCCAAGATTTGTCGTAGTGTGAAAATTTGGTCGATGGTGGACTTTCCAGGTCTGAAGCCACACTGATAAGGTCCGATCAGTTCGTTTACAATGGGCTTCAATCTTTCACATAAAACGCTCGACAGGACCCTTATATGCGATATTAAGAAGGCTTATCCCACGGTAATTGGCACAGATAGTGGGATCGCCTTTCTTGTGTAAACTACTCATTATTAGTTAAAAAGATCACATTTTTTTGGCATCATTTTGAACAAAAAAAATTAAAAATTACACTATTTTTTTACCTTGCCAATGTTCTAAGAAAACGAGTTTTTTATTTTAAGGGATGATTGAGAATAGTCTTGTAGTTTTTGCTTTAATAAATATAATACAGAAAATTTGAGCTCAATGAGGCTTATAGTTTTTCCATAGTCTTTGAAAACGATATTTTTAAGAATGCTGTTTTAAGAAAATCGCGTTTAAAATTTTAATTGGACATGCAATTTGTTCTCTATTATATACATGTTTATGCAAATAAAAATTTTATTCGCTATTCTTAAAGACATCAATCCGAAATTTTAAACACGTATTATTCACAAGTAGAGTGACTTTTTTTTGGAAAAAAATAAATTCAAAAATTTTCAAATGAAAAAGACCCTTAAATATAAGACAAAATGTTTACATTAACCTTGGGACCCTACACATGTAATTGGTTCTTAAAAGCCCAAATATTTGTTCCAAACATTTGTATTCAGTCATTAAAGAATTCAAGTTCTTTATTGTATTTGAAAGGAGAACTGTATAGAAACAATTAATTTGGATGGTTTTAAGTATTTAAATAAATTTTTTTTGAAACAAACACCTGCCTTGTAACTTCGAAGTTATTTAAAAAATCCTGACTTTTCTTATTTATAATTAATTGTGACCTATTGATAACTTTACAATTATATAAGAAAATAATTAGCAATCCGAACATTTAAAAAAAGGTGAGAACACAATTTTATTATCAAAAATTTTTTATTATAAAAAATTTTTCGAAAATTTAATTTTAAAAAATTTTTGTTATTTTGGCATTCAAAAACATTCACATATCTTCAAAATTGTAGAAATTCTTTGTAAACGACTTTTTCATAAAAAATCGTTACCAAAGAATGAGAAAAAGACGACATTAAAATTAGAATAAGATATTGGCCTATTTTTTTACGTAAATTATTTTTGAAGTTTGACAATTTTGTAAAATATGGGTCATTCCATTGTGACTTCTGGGACACAGGGATGGGATGAAAAAAAAAATAAAAAATCGTCATTTTCACTCCATGAAAATCGTCAAAATCGTCATTCACTACAAATCAGTACTACAATACAATAAATTTTTCTTCAAAAGCAAATTTTTATATTTAAGTATACATAGGTTTAAATAAAAAATTAAATATCATCTTTAAAAATTAAATTAGTAATAATTTATAATAAAATAAAATTGAATAGATGTATTAATATATATAAAAAATGATAAGGTCCAATAAGAGTTTGAAATTCATGTAAAACTCTGACTAGAATTTGATTTCAAGGTTCTATTTTACCTCAAAGTAATTTTATATCAAGATTCAAAATAATACTTAATTTTTCAGTTAAGTATATAACTGCAATATAATCCAATTGAACTCCACTTTGCGGCAAACAACAAGAAACAAAGAAGGCAAGAAAACAAAACATAAAAGGCCACATACACTAAATAATTGTTACAGTTTGACAGCAACTGCAACAACCCAGTACGCTTACACGACCCAAGTTTAGTTGAAATTTAATTTTAATCTGAACTTGACTCTGTTGCTTAAATTAAATTTTTAATAGCAAGAAAAACGAATCAACTAAAAATTGTCATTTTTGGCATAAAAATGAAAGAAAATCGTCACGTCATAATTAGTAAAAAAATCGTCAAAATAACGATAAACCGTCAATGTTTACAACACTGCAGGGACATGTGACTCCAGAATTTATCCAAGTATGAGTTATAACGATGTCATCATAACTTTTACGGTGCCCGGACATAAGCCCCAGACACATAACCCCCATTTTTTTTGGGGGTTAAGTCCGTCCCATACCGCGGACATAACCCCCAATTTGACTGGGGGCTATGTCCGACGTAGTTGGCGGACATAATCCCCAAAAAAAATACGGACATAAGCCCCACAATTTTGGGGGTTAAGTCCGCGCTGCAAAATGGACATAACCCCCAAAATTTGTTTTTTCCAATATTTCACAAAATATGAGTTTATTCATAATTTAACAATTTACCGTTATAATTCTGTATGAAGAAACTAGATTTCGAGTATTTTTTACGTTTTTTTATTACAATTATTTAGTCGTTGACGAGGTAACATGAATACAGAATTGGACTTCGAATACATTACGGGTGCGCGTAAAGGTAGCGTTTTAGTGTATTTAAAAAACGAAAACAAGATTTTTGCGTTCAAATCTAAGTATTTTAATAAAAAGACAAATGAGCATATTAAAAGATATGAATGCTATCAGAGCAAGTGTAAAGCTTCAATCCTAATCTCTGAGGTATCTGGAAAATGCACTGTGCGCCCTGGCAAAGAAGTTCATCTGGAACATGGAGATCAGGAGGAACATAAAAAAGAACTTGTTTTAAAAAATAAAATCAAAACTGAAGTTGCTCAACCATTTTTGCAAGCTAACAGAGGTAGAGAGGTATTCAATAATGAATGCCAGAACAATAAAGATACTGCAAAATCGCTGGTTTTTAGTAAAATGCAGCGCCACTTACGTAGGATAAAGTGTGAAAAAATGCCAAAGGCACCTCAAAACCCACAAGACTTCATAAAATTATTTAAAAATTCTACTATACTTAATGAATTCGGAATGTGTGAGAGTAATGATAAAGAAAAATTTTATCAAACAACTGTGATGGAAGACGATTTCTCATACACGCTTTTTTTTGTCAACTCCTATCACCAAATTGATAAATGATAATATTAACTGCGATGATCGACATTACTTAATGGATGCAACATTTGCCGTAGTTCCAGCATGCGGATACAAACAGCTACTAATAATACATATTGTTCAGGATAGACACTTTACACGTAAGTAAAGTGTATAAACTTAAACTTAGTGAATAATTTTTACAATTTAGAAATGCAGATATGTTATGAAAAAATTTTCATAACAATAATTTTAACAGTTTTCAAATGCAGATTCCTATGAAAACTGTTAAAATTATTGTTAGTGATAACGAAAATATTTCCACTAACTTGGACTCGGAATCATCAGAATCCGAAGAAGAGGACGAAAAAATTGCAGATGGACTTTTCTGTGAAGTTTGCTTTACAAATAAAAAGAACACAATTTTTAAACCATGCAAACATGGAAAAATTTGTCGGGCATGTTTTGATGAAATTAATAAAAGAAATCTTGAAAACGACACACTCACATTATGTCCATTTTGTAAACAAGTAGTTGGTCATGTGGAAGAGTTCTATATTTAACAAAATTAAATATAAATTGTTATATTTGATACTTTGGGGTATACCTACAGCCTTTAATATTCGTCGTACAAAGAAAAAAAAAATGCCAAAATATCAGTTGGAGTGCGAATAAAGCGAATATCTAATTTAATATCAAAATCTAGGAAGAAAAAAAAATCCATATATTCGTATGAGAAATGCACAAGCTGCTTCAGTAGCTGCTTAAGCTGTTTTATAAGGTAAATGTACGGAATGCCGTAAGTAAACCTAATCCCGTAAATATTTTTATTTAATTTTAAATGCCGGAAAATAAGATGCCGTTGTAAAATTCAAAAATATTGTAAATTCCCTTGTGTTGAAAAACGTGTCCTTCACAAATTTTCATCACACTCATTTTCGAGATACCGTTAGATAATTCATAGATTATCAGTTAGTCGATGCACATCGCCACATGCGCACGCTGCTCTTTTTTCTTAACAAAAGTATTAAGCCTCAGACTGTGTTTTTTTAAGCCTGTAACTTGAAAATTTGCAAAAATTTAATAATATTTTTTTTCGACGAAAAAAAAATAGTGTTTTAAAGGTGCTTTAAGAGTGTACGTTTATTTATTAACGTAAGTATAAAAACCCAGCAGTAATTTCAGTTATTTACGGAATTGTGTGCTAAAAATGTTTCGAATGAACCTAATGGCGTGATATTAACGGATTTGGGAAAAGTTATTGCTCTTAAATTTACTGAACTGATTATTAAAAATTAATATTTGTTATTGTTTTTAAGTTTTGTTAGCTTTAGTAAACATTCAAGGACGTTTTGGCTAATTACGTGATATACAATTATTTTTCAAATTCTTAATAAATATGTTTGTAAATCATTGATTTTCCTTAAATTTGTCAAAAATTAAGTTTTTAAAGTAAACATAACTGTTTTTAAGCTGAATAAGTAGTGCCAAATCAGATTAGTTTGTTAGTAAATATAGTCAAAAGCATTTAATTTCTTATATATAATTTTTACTTTTTGTTTTTAAACAATAATTACGTCAAAAAATCGTTTACGGAATAAAGTTTAAAATTTCTTCAACGTTTCCTTATTCCGTTATATATCACGGCATTAGAGGCATAAGGTTTCTTATTGCGTTGCATTTACTAACGACAAACTCATTTTTGTAAAAAATTAATTTGGGAGACATATATTACAATGCTAAAGAAATAAGAGGTGAGGGATAAGGCATTATAGTCAAAATTGTGAAAATCTATTCATTTTCTGATTATTTGACTTCATCTTTTAACCGCATTTAACATAAGTCTTTTTTTAATAAATTTTTAAAATTTTGTACTTGTTTTTTACTCTCTATTAGATTAAAAATGTCCAAAAAGAAATATACAAGTGAAGACCTGAATTTAGCACTTAATGCTGTCAAAATGGGGGGAATGACATGTTATAAGAAGTCCAAAATTTATAAAATCCCAAACCAGACGTTAGGCGATAAGCTAAAAAATAAATACACTAAACATATTAATGTTGGTGCACCTACAGTACTTTCCAAAACCGAGGAAGGGTTCATTGTTGAATGGGCCCACAACTTGGCAAAAATAGGATTTCCTGTCACCAAAAACCAATTAGTTTTTAATGTCGCTAACTTGGTTAGAGAGCTTGGTCGCCCAAACAATTTTAAAGAAGGCCAACCTGTAAGACACTGGTACAAAGCATTTTTGAAAAGAAATCCTTTAATTAGCGTAAGAATGTCTTAGTGCTTAACCACTGCTCGTCTTAATGCTACAGAAGATAAGATACGGTACTGGTTTGTAAGAGTCTATAAATATGTATCTGAAAATAGCCATTTAGATATTTTTAAAGATCCCTCCAGGATATTTAACTGTGACGAATCTGCTTTTTTTCTTTGCCCAAAGGGTCAAGTTGTTTTGACAAAAAAGGGTCAAAGGAAGTATATCATAGATCTGGAAACGATGAAAAAGAATGCTTGACATTGTGCTTAGGTGCTTCCGCTGATGGAAAGTTAATGCCAAATTTTGCGCTTCTTCCATACAAAACAATACCAATAAATATTATAAAAAAATTTCCGAAAACTTGGGCTATTGGAAAAACAGATTCAGGATGGATGACATGTCAAAGTTTTTATGAATATATTGCAAACATTCACTAAAAACTATTTGTTTTTGTTATTTTACTCTTTTTTTTACACTATTTAAGAAACATTTAAAATTTTTTTCAATTCTTTGTAATGAAGTAAACTTTCAAGCAATTTACTGCTGCAATATATTTTATATCTATTTTTTGGTTTTATCACTGAAATTCATAATTGTTAAACAATTTAAAATATGCGTCAAATGTCATCAAATTATTAAAAAAATATTAAAAACACTTACATCTGTTGTTTAAATTATTTTTACGGAATAAGAGACATCAATTTACGGTATTAGGTTCAATCAACAAATTTTATCACGGAATTAAAAACATTTGGATACATTTGAAATTGTACTAAATTTTCTTTAACAAATAGCTTATTTCCCTACTTAGTATTTTTTTGCTTAAGCAAATACATGTCCAAATGCTTAAAAAAATATTTTATGTCAATATTTTTTTACATCTCACTAAAACAATTCATTAAGCAAAAAGTTTCCTTAACCTTACGGAATTCCGTACATTTACCTTAGTTGTTGTTGTTGTTGTTGTGTGTTCGTTTGGTTCGTAATCATGTCGTTCGTTGTTGCGATACTTTTGTTCTTGTTGTTGTAGTTTTTGTTAATATGTATGTAAAATATACATATATAAATACACATCAGTTGCTTCAATTTTATTTCGTTTCCCAGATAACCAATCGGTTCGGTTGAAAACGGTGTGCACTTCTGAAAGTACTGAAGCGGACCGTTTCATTGTCAGCAAACTATGCATTGTGTGTTTCATATAAGCGTACCATTTATTAAGTTGTATATAAATGTTGATTTTCTACGATTTAAATACAAATTCTAAATGTTTGATAGTTTAAATCATTCCTAATTTTAAATAGAAATTCTAGTTGTTTGATAATTTAAAATCGTTTATTGAGCTTTAGATCAGGTTAGAACATTTAATTGATCCAACGAATTTTTTCCAAAGAAACAACAACATTATCAATATGAAAAGAAAAACATCACTAGCTGATTAATTAGTTAGCTGATTGATTAACTAGTTAGAGCAGTTAATTGTTCTAACATGAATTAAAGCTCAGTAAACGATTGAAAACTATCAAACAATTGGAATTGGTATTTAAAATCAAGAATGATTTAAGCTATCAAACATTTAGAAATTGTATTTAAATCATAGAAAATCAACATAATAAATAACAAGGTCATGTTGAAATTTTTAAATTGTATATTAATTTTATTTGTTGTTGAACAATTGTTACCTTTTCTTAAAATAGTTTTATTAAGCTGCAACAATAAACTAAATAATAAACTGCAACTCAACTGCACTACTTTGATTTCAATACAAGATTCAATGCATATTTTAGAGTTTTTTGGCGAAAGGGTGAAAAAGAGAGAAAAAAGACAAGAACAAACGGCGCATCAAGCGAATATGACATAAATTTCAATTCTATTCTTGTTAACCCTAGTAAGATAACGCACGTCGAAATGACGTATTCATTTTTTCTGTTACGCTCTTAGTCTCTCATTTGTTTTCGGAGCAACTTCGCACGCTTAGTTTACTCAGTCAGTAGCTGCAGCTCTTTATCGGTTATTGTTTGTTTGAGGTGAGTTTGTTTTTTTCTGAGTTATAATCATAACGTACGTCAAAAAGACGTAGCATTATCTTTTGTGTTACTTTTTAGTTTCTAAATTGCATATTGTATACATTTTTTATTAGCACTTTTTGTGTTTTGTTTCACTATATTAATGTTTTATTCTTGTTTTTTAATTTTTATTTGTTTAAAACATGTCATCTACATGTAGATTAGATGATTTACAAATAATTAGTCTATTGGAACAGTTATGTGATATATCATATATCAGCATAACATGATAAGTATCAATAAAAAGTCCTTACGCCGTAAAGATTATCTAAAGGTGCTTTCGTCATCGTTAAGAAAACTCTGGATGAAAAAAGAGCCGTTTTCTCAATGTCCGGTTAAGCACTAATCAGAACTTTAACTGGCAGTTAGCAAAAAAGCATTTTCTCAATGTTCGGTTAGGTCTTAAGTGCCGGTTAAGTTAACGGCAAGTGGAGGTTCCGGTTAGTTGCTAATCGGAAGAACAGCTGTATAGCGTAAAATATAATTATATATTTTATAATTAAAAATGGATAGAATTTCGAGGATTTGGTTTTTTTTTTACTTGAACTCGATCCAAAACATAAAAAGGACATATGCGCATAGGCGTGATTACGTGGAAGAGTAATGCACTTTCTTCATATGCACTGAAGTTCGGCACTCTGTTGCATTTTTAAATTATTTATTAATTAATCCTTGTTAGATATTTACAACTTGTACATCAAAAATAAAATGACAAACAAGCGTAAACAGCTGATACAGCAGTTTAGCTTATTCACAATTGAAAAATTCACAATTAATGACTTAACCGACAGTTACTTAACCGACACTTGGTGAAAACGAAATTGTTTTTAAAGTTATCGTACGGTTAGCTAACTCCCGGTTAAGAGCTTTGCTAACCGGACATTGAGAAAACGGTCCTTAAAATTATTTCATTGTTAAGAACTTTGCGAAGCAACATTCAAATTGCCTTACAAAACACATTCGATAGCGCTGGAGGAAGCAGTGCTATTCCATAGGCCTATCCAGATGATACTAATAGTGATCGTGAAGGCAGTGCAGGTCAGCCAAAACATAAAAAAAGATAATACTGTCATTTCTGTATGTCGAAAATAGGACCCATGTCAAAAAAGGTATGCGTCGAATGTGAAACACCTCTGTGTTAAGATCACCAAAATCAAGTTTGCAATACTTGCATATAAACTTGCTCGATTTTAGTTTTTTTTGTTTTGAACCATTATTTGATGCATTTTTGTGCAAATGAAGTGGAAAATTTTTAATTAATTCAGATTTAAATGTCAATTTGTGTTCTTACGTAAAGAATGCCTAATTTTTATTATTTTTTGTAAAACAAAATTAATTTTACTATTTGCTTTATGTTATCTATTATTGCATGTTTATATATACTTAATTTGACTAAAATTCAATGAAATAAATGATCTCAATTAAAAACTTAGTAGTATTTGTTTTTATTACATCCTTAAATGCCACAAAAAGGAGATACGTCATTCAGACGTATCCCTATCTTTTCAGGGGTAGAAAATAACGTTATCTCACTAGGGTTAAGTATAAACAAGTTAAATAAAAGCTTATAAAAAGGACTTTACAATTGAAGGGCTTATTGCAAGAACATGATGAGACACATAAAAAATATTTTGAAATAATCGACTCTAAATGAATTTTTGTATGAAGAAATAGAATTGAACACAGAAACTTTAACAAATTGGTTAGAAAATTAAAAATATATATCCAAAATCTCTGTTGGCAATGCATTGAGTAATGTATTCAGCCTAAAAAAAGTGATTTGTTTGATCATGTGGCCTATCACGTTATTGCAATAAGCCCTTCAATTATATAGAGAACGGTAAGGTACAAAAACTTTCGTTTTCATACCAGAAAATCAGACGCTGCCGTTTTAAGTACCGTTTAAGGCCGCTTTACATTACCCTACTGTGTGTTAACACATGCCAAAATTTTCGTGTGTGATAGAAAGTGAGATGGTGTAAACAACGGAAAGCAATGTGTGTTCTGAATTTTTTGGCATGTCGTAGCACATTTTATTTTTTGGTTGGTTTCTAATTTCATCACACATTCTATCCCACCAGAGATGCATTTTACCATAAACTTACTTGAAATTTATTATTTAAGTAAGACAATTTTAAACTCGTAATGTATTTTCAAATAGAATAACAGAAGGAAGCAGTTTTACAGCTTATTGAACTTTGTAGGGGCTTTCAATTCATTAAAAACCGATTCATTACTCAAATTTTCACGTTTTAGTATAGTGTAAAGTATTAAAAATGTGGTGCGGCTCTGTGAGATAGTCTAAAAGCGAAAAATACATTTCTTCATACAAAAATTAAAAATGACAGCATGATGAAATTCAATAATACTTTCTATCTCACATGTGGTAACACACAGTAGGACAATGCAAAGCGGCCTTTAGCTGGAACAGTGACATTCATGGCTTGTTGGGTTGTTATATAACAGAGAATACAGATGCATGTAGCTAGAGGGCCAGTATGTGGCTACAAAAAAATGTACTATTACTAGCCAAGGTTGCCAGTTAAAATTTAAAACAGTTTCGACAAAAAGTTACTTTTTTCACAGTAACATAAATTGAATGCATCAAAAAATACCATAGTAAAGATATAACAAAAAAATTTCCACCGCAATAAAACAGCATCCAAAAAAAAAAGCCCACGATCATTAAAAACTACCAAAAAAATACCATGCGTTTTAAAAATACCACCACAAATTCCATTTGCATTTAAAATTACCACAAAAATCTAATTCGCATTAAAATATTCCACAACAAGTCCCATGTGCACAAATAATTTAAAAAAACATTTAGAAATACCACAAAGAAATGTGCTTACTAAAAAAGAAAAAAAGTTTTAAGAAGAATATTACCAAACTCCCACGAAAATTAAAAAATACCCCACTGAATTCCCACGCCAATTAAAAAATACCACGCTGAATTAAAAAATTTAATAGGAATTCCCAAAAACAAAAATTCCTAAGGGCAATGAAAAATTACCACGAATGGGATTTTTCCCAACATTACTGGCAACGTTGCTACAAGCTCCTGATATTGTTGTTCTGGTTCTGCATGCGCTGCAAAGGGCCGTTTTTCACTCGGCAATTCTATGAGCAATAATTGCTTTCGCCACAAGTAATTTGTTGACTACTCGGGTTTAAAATAATTAAATTTCAATGCATTTTTTCAAATGATATACCGGTCACCTCTGGTGTACCACAAGGTAGTCATCTTGGCCCAATACTTTTCAACATTTTCATTTCAGATTTATCTATTACTCTTTGTGACATTCCCCATCTTATGTACGCAGATGACCTTAAAATACAATATATAAGATCATTAAATCAGAAGTTGATGTAACTTTCCTACAATCGAAACTGCTGTCCCTTGAGCAATGGTGTAATCAAAACAAACTTCACTTAAATGTTAAGAAATGTTGCTTGATAAGTTTTTCCCGTAAGAAATTGATACCAGAATGCAGTTACCTCCTTAATAATATTGTTCTGAGCAGAACCAACCATATTGTAGACCTTGGAGTTGTCCTAGATAATAAGCTAAGATATCGAGGGCAAATAAACAGCTGGGATTTATAAAAAGACGTGCTAAAGAATTCCAAAATGTGTGGGTAACCAAAACGTTATACTGTACCTTAGTGCTACCACTTCTTGAATATGCTTGCATCATTTGGAATCCAGCCTTTGAATCTCATAGCGACAAAATTGAATCCATTAAAAAACAATTCCTGCTTTTTGCGTTAAGAGATATCTTTGACCCCCGTGACTATAACAACTTGCCACCGTATGAACAAAGACTCAGGCTCTTCTCTCTGATGCCTCTATCATCAAGAAGAACTTTACTGAGTTCATGTTTCACATTTGATGTTATTAACGGAGCTATTGATAGCGAATATATCTCCAGCAAAATTACACTAAATGACCCAATTAGACGTACTAGGCATACGCGGCTCCTAAATGAATATATTCACCACACTATTTACGCAAATAATGAACCCATTAGTAGGTGCTGTAGAATTTTTAATAATATTAGCGAGCACTATTCACCATCCATATCAAAATCCACATTTAAGCGAACCCTCTCAAAGTCTCTCTTTGACTCGGAATAATTTGTCCTTTTCAAGCACTGCTCCCTACAGAGTTATGCTTCTTGGTCTAGTCCCCCTCCGTCATCCCCTAAAAGTAGTACTTAAGATATATTAGCGTAGTTTAAGTATTCTTTTGAAATTAATTTAAATAATATGTAAGTAAAAAGAAAGTAAAATGTAAATAGAATTAGTAAATTGCCTTGCTTGGTGGAATAAATAAATAAATAAATAAATAAATGGGACTTTCGTGAACCCCCTCATGCGGGCGAATAATCGACAAACTGCTTGCGGCAAAGGTAATTATTGCCGAGTGAAAAGCGGGACAAAGAGATCTTGCTACCAGAGCAAGAGAATTATTGCTCTCGGAGAAATAATTGCTTTCACCGCTAGCTCAAAAATTTTCGTGTGTGACGAGTGAAAAGCGGGACATAGTAAGCAAAGTTCTGTTTATTTTCAGTGGACGATTCGGTTCATCTCCTCTAACGCTGCACAACCGCAGTGATCTTGCTCTTCTCTGTGCGTCGTTGTTTTAGATTTGCTTGGTAATTTGCTTGTTATTCGTTTAGTTAGCTGAAGTTTTTTTAGATGTTCTCATGGAATAAGGCTAGAGGTAGCTGCAGCGCTGACTGTGCTCTCTTTCCATACTGCCATGTCTGTCAAATTCAGCTGTGTGGCGAATGGAAACAAAAGAAAATAAATAAAAAGTTTTGCTTCGTTTTGACATTTCCGGCAGTATGCTCTCATCTGGTGCATCTACCTGTATTCTTCTACCATGGATGCTCCTAATTGTTACTCGACATGAACAGCTGATTTTGACAACTAGCTCGCTTTTCTCTGATTTCTACTTCATTCCTCTCCGAGTCGGCCCTACCTAGTTACTCTGCCATGAGTTGGAGTACGAATTAAATAAATGTTTTTTTTTCAGCAAGATAAATACAATAGATAATACAGATGCGTGTAGCTACAGAGGCTACATACAGTATGTATGTATGTATACTACTACGCAAATGTGCGCATTCGTTGTGCTTTAAAAACTCCATTTATTTTTTAAATACCATAACAAAAAATAAATAATAACTTTTAATGACATTTAGTTTTAACCAACAAAACAAATGAACAAGAACAACAAATTCATCACCAAAAATATCAAATGAAAACTTTTTATAAAACAAAACAAATTTTTACATGAATTTAATTCTGAGCTTTTTTGATCAGGTAAGTTTGAAGAAGGACACAACAAGAAATTTGTTTTTGAATAATTTTCATTTAGAAAATGAAATGCTTTAAAATAGTTTTGAAAAATATAAATAAAAAAAAACCCAGAATTTTTCTCTATTACTGTATAAAAAGGAATTCTACGTCTATACTTACGATATTATTGAAACTGCGTCTTTTTTATTGAGGCATCTTAATGTACATAAATAACTTCATTACTTTCAAAAGAATTAAAGCAAAATTTTTACAGTTAGAATTGTTCAAGTATTTTCAAAACTTATAACATCCAGAATATGATTGGTTATCTTCACAGAAGTTTAGGAAAAACCTTATTTTTGTTATTTCGCAATTAAATAAATGACGATATTTTAGAAAAAAACTAGAAAAATCTAGCTCTGAATAAACGAATGACAAGTTACACTCCGGGCCCCCTTAAAGTACCGGGCTCAGGGGGAAAGAAACACCCGTCCCCTGTCTAACCTCTCATCGTTTCTGCGTATATGGACTCAATGCTATAAGAAACTAATGACGTTTTTCGAATTAATTGTTGGTGTCGCACAGTGATAAGAATTTTCGTTTTCTTGGGCATACAATTTTTGTACCTGGCGTTAGTGAGCCCGAATCCAAAAGAGTTTGACAACCACAGTATTAATGCATAATTATTATCAATTTCTTATCGGCCTAAAAATTTAACATGTCTGCAAATCGAAATGGGTGGCGCTCTATTGTCGCCGCCGGACATTTGATTGATTGTGCATAATCGTGTTGCGCTGTTGTCCAACAAAATACACTCCAGTTTATTACCCAAATGTCGGAGCATTAAGCCAACAACATGTTGACAATACGGTTGCATGTGTTATTATTACTATTTTTACTCATTTCACCAACACTCTGCAAGGCTGGCAATATTTTGGCATTATTTACCACAACACAACGTTCACATCATCTGGTGTATGGAAGCATTTTAGAGGCACTGCTGGAGCCACGTCAACATCAAGTGACGGTTCTCTCAACATTACCATTATCAGATACTTTAGATAGAGTTTCTGCAGACGGTACCATCGAGAATTTGCGTTATATACAAATTGTAGTGCAAAATTTACGCAATAATGTGACTAACCACGGAAATGGTTTGAAAAAACTACAAATTATGCTGCAGAACATCGATCGAGCAGGATTACTGTTGCAGGATACCGTCCTGAGGGAGTTTCTGTCATCGGAGAAGGACACAAAATTTGATCTGCTGCTTTTGGGCTATAGTTTTAATGACTATCTGCTGGGTGTGGCGGCGCATTTTAAGTGCCCCGTAGCTCTCATTTGGCCAACACAACCCATAAGTTTTATCAACTCCTTAATGGGCAATCCGGAGGAGCGTTTGTATGTCACCCAGCCGTATGATCGCTATCAACACAAGGGTCTAAGTGCGCTTGCTTTTGGGGTGTTTGAAAAATTTATCGAAATAATAGCTGTGGAGCGAATGCGCTTTATCTATGAGTAAGTTGTGGGTAATTTTAAACTGAATTCCTAAATGTGGTTTATTTGATGAAAATTTCGTTTACTTTCCTAGTTCAAATTTTCCCGCCGACCACTATCCAAGCTTCGATGAGATGCGTAAAAATGTCTCCATTGTTCTCTGTAATCATCACTCCATCAGCGAAGGTCCGATTGCACCCTATGTTCCGGGTATCATAGAAGTTGGGGGCATACACAGTAGTGCGCAATCCGAAGTTTTGCCAGAGGTTTTACTAAATGCATTTGCAACAAATTGGCTCACTTTC
This sequence comes from Dichetophora obliterata, assembly GCA_963920525.1. NCBI lineage: Eukaryota > Metazoa > Arthropoda > Insecta > Diptera > Sciomyzidae > Dichetophora > Dichetophora obliterata. The sequence continues at coordinate 194,257,892 of OY986436.1, forward strand.
TAAGATCTCCACTTATTTACAGTCACTGCAGCCGCTCTTCCAAGATCCTCAGCGTCAGATGATTTATTTTAGTCTAGGCTCTCGAATAAAATGGTCTGCATTGCCCCTAAAATTGGTGCAAATCTTTTTCAACACATTTCAAAGATTGGCCAGTAGTTGGCCTGTCACCATCATCTGGACCTATGATGGCGCTTGCAGCAACATAACGGCACCACACATCATCTGCGCCGCCTGGTGGCCCCAAAATGCCATTCTCGCTCAACCTCAGACCAAACTCTTCATCACACATGGCGGCAAGGGCAGCCTGACAGAGGCACTTCGACACGGCATACCTATGCTAGGACTACCCTTTTTTGGCGATCAACGCGCAAATGTTGCCAAAATGCAGCGTCAAGGCTTCGGCCTTCAACTAGATTTCTTAACGCTCAACGAGACGCAACTCTTTGATGCCATTCATAAAATTATCTATCAAAATTTGTCATTTGCCGCAAATGTCAAGCTGTTTTCGCAACGCTATGGCGATCGTCCACTGACACCTCGCTACACCGCTGTCTTCTGGTTGGAATATGTGATGCGACACAAGGGCGCCGCTCATTTGCGTAGCCCGTTACTGGATTTGAATTTTTTGCAATACTACATGATTGACGTTTATGTTTCGCTGCTCTTCTGCTGCGCGCTTTTTATTATGATCTGCAACTGGCTGGAGCGGCGGTTGGCACAATATTTAGCTAAATAAGCTTCGTTCGGCATCATTCAGCTCCTTGTGTGGTTTATAATTATAGTTTGAAAGGATTGACTTCTTTGCTAAAGTGCATTCATAAACATCGATTAATTTAGTGTATTTCATTTTCCCATTAATCGATCATAATTTTTTTATTGCCAAGTTTAAGTGAGTGTTGTATCTATATGTTTTTGGTCACTGTGTTTCTCATCACCAAAGTCCAGTTAACTTTTTTATGCTAAAACTTACTTTGTTTTTATCACTTCGAAGATTAGTGTAAATCATTTCTTAAATGGCATTTTAATGGTGTTGTAGTTATTATGATGTCGTCTTCGTCGTCGTGTATGATAACAATTTACAGTTAGATTTCTTGTTAGCTTGGGTATTACGATTCCAACAACTGTAACTGAATAAATGTCCGCTAGTTGGTTGGAGACATTGTTTTCAAATAAAATGTCAAAATGTTGCTTCAACTGTTCTTTGTGTCACAAATGTTCATAGCTTTTTCTGCTACTTTCTGCAGTCATTTTTACAACAATTTCACACAAAACAAAAAGAGTGCCAACTTACAGGTCCTCAGACCCTGGTACCTGCATGTGTTTTGAACAGCTTAATCCAAATTTCGTATCAGAATATCATTTTTATGGACATTTTTCACATCAATATACCCTTATATGAGGAGGCCAGCTGCAGTCATTTTATAAAATGTCCCATTAAATAAAAATTATGTTATGAAATAAACATACATATGTACATAAAAAATGTGAATGTGACCGTCACTCACGGAAGAAAAGAAACTTATGTAACGGCCACCTGCATTAAAAAGTGCACAACACGCAAAACACAACAGCAATAACATAATTAAAATGCCACCTTCTGCGCACAGTGGCTCGATCTGGCATTTCGCTTTGCAAAAATCATATCTTCTGAACGAATTGTGAAATCTCTATGACTTTTTTGCTGTGGATAGAAAAATGATACAGCTTGTTTTGATTTGAATAGACTGCATTTTAGAAGGAAGGCTTTTGAAGGATGTAAGAAACTATACACACGAAGTTAATCCATATGATCTTTCTTAAAGTCTTAAACTATTGCTACAATAATAAAAGAAATGTCTCAAAACATAACAAAAGCAGAGAATATAAATGATTTAGAACTCCATTTTTATCACGTTACCCACATAAATAGTTTTCATTAGATAAAAAATAATATAATGTCGCTGCGTTTAAAACTGGGTATGTGTAATATATAATTTTTTTTTATTCTATAGCCATATGTGTTAACTCACCAAATGGCTTTTTGCTATTTTTATGTATTCAGAAGTTGTCATAACTAGCTATGTGAAAAAAGTATTGAGACTGCACTTTCTAAAACGGTTATGTGTTGAAAATCACAAAGCATATTCTTATAAAAACACTTTACCTACATTTTTTTATGTTTAGTGTAAATAAATTCAACTATGTGCCTTGCTTTTGTATAAATACTAGATGAAACCCGGTGCTCTGCCGCCACGCCCCAATTTTCAAACTCCCATCAAATATAGTCTTGCTTGCGTAAACTGTGGTCGAATACTGAATTCCGTGACTGTGCGACCTTTAACTCAAAAGCTTTTCAATTTATCAAATTTGGGTTGTATGGGAGGTTCCATGCCCCCTTGTCCAAAACCCGTAAATCACTCTCTTTTGTATGTGTTTAATAAATTCCTAAAGTTTCATGAAAATCGGAAAAGACATATAAGCCTTATTACCAAATTTTAGTCTTCTACGGTTAAAACCGTCTGATATATAGCATTTTTACTAATTTGTGGGCAATAAAAGTGGGCGCAGATATAGTACGACCACAACCATTTTTTTGGAAAGTTGTCGAGAGTAAAAATATGAATTAAATTAACAAATTTTAGTATTTAGATGTATTTCGCCCACGTCCATTTTTTGTACGGTTGCCGCCAGTAACCATCTTAAAAAAATGACTACCTTTTAGTTTTTTATGAACAAAACCGTCTGATATATACCCTTTTTATTGGTTTGCTGGCCTACTTGTCCAATCGAAACCAAACATCACAGGAACACTCTCAAGATGTGGCTTGAGTTTCCCTAAAAATTTCATAAAGAATCTGTGTCGATGAGCAATAACAGCTTAAGTCTTATTTCAAAGTTTCCAGAAATCTTGCATTAAAGTTTTCAATCGCTATATAAGTCACATGAAAGGGTCTTTTGTTTTTGCGTCATTTCTTTGGCTAAGGTCATGCTAGCAGTTCTAGATTTTGTGTGCCCATAATGATATATATGTACGTGGAACACAACTACATCAATAACTCAGTTCTGTATTAAATCGACTTAAGCTATTATTGCTTATCGACACAGATACACAAACATACCCACATACACACAACCATTTTTATATATTAATAAAAAATCATTAAAATTTAGTCAAAGTATCATTAAATCCTCCCCCCAACGTTCTCTGATTCTTATTTGTTTAATTTTAAAAATTTTGGTAGTCATTTGAAGTTAAAATTCCTATTTTTCACGAAAAATTCCGCTATTTCGTAAGTGGAAAGCCCCCTTAATTTCAAAAAAATTTCTGTGAACACGGACTTTTAATAAAGTGGTTTCGAGAAAAAGAGTTTAAAATTGTCGCTGTCGGCGCTATAGTCTAGAGGAGAGGGGACTAATTAGTAAGCAGTTTTGCTCTGATTGACTTTAAATATTCTTCAGACTATATTTTCAGATGTTTAGCTATAAGAAAAATCGAAAATAAATCGATTTTTCAGAAGTAAAAATTCTTACGCCCACCCCCAAGTTTCCAAGTTTACGCAAGTTTCCAGTTGAACCTTTCCTTTGCTGAAATCCGGTGCGTGTAATATAAAACTCCATAAAATTTGAGAGTGAAACTGCATGTGTAAATTGAGGTCAAATACTTAATTCCGTTTCTGTGAGACCTACAACGTCAATGCTATTTGGTAAATCAAAAAGTAACTTGATAATAAAAACCATAACTTTTGATTGGAAAGAGATATTGGGCTAATTTTTTTACATAAATTATTTTTGAGACGATGTTTTTTAAAAAATATAAAATATTTTGGAAAAAATTAATTTCGCCAAAAAAATTAAATGGGTAGCTTTGTTTGACAAAAACAGTAAAATAATTTTTGAGTTTAGCTGGAAAAATTTTTGCAAATAAATGCTGTCATATGAAAGGTAGCCAGATGTGCAATCTTTAAATGATTTAATTTTTACAACAAAAACAATTTTTGAGTTATTTTTTGAGTAAAAAGTCAATATTTTGGATCTTTTTTGACATAATTATAAACATAGTTTCACTAACTAAACGGTACAGTTCAACCTATTTTTGTAAAGTGATTTTATTGAACTTTTGAACAAAAAAATTTGATTGAAGTATATTTATGGACAGCGGAGATAAGAATAAACTTTAATTTTCATATCGCTTTTTTCTCATTCTTAGGTAACGATGTTTTATGAAAAAGTCGTTGTACTGAAAATTTCTAGAATTTTGAATATATGGCAATGTTTTTGATATCAAAATAACAGAAATTTTTAAAAATTAAATAAACAAAAAACTCCGATCGTAAAAAGTATTAAATAACAAAATTTCCGTTAGTTCAAAAATTTCGGAAGAGGCGTATGTATGTAATAGACATACAATAGACTGTATGTAACATTTTAAGTTTGAATGCACTTAATATGTGTACCTAGTTTGAGCGAAATCCGTTGTGCCGTTTAGATTTGTATAAAGGCCAAACAAACAAACAAACAGAAAATTAGTTTAATTACTATAGTCAATTGTATGAAAAAATATATTTTAAGCCATAACTTTTGATTGGAAAGATATATTGGGGTAATTTTTTTTACATAAATTATTTTTGAGACTTGACTTTTTTGTAAAAAATATAAAAAAAAAAATTTTTGAAAAAAATAATTTCGCGAAAAAAATCGACGTTTTTGCTGTGGTTAGAAAAATGATACAGCTTGTTTTGATTTGAATAGACTGCATTTTAGAAGGTAGGCTCTTGAAGGGTGTAAGAAACTATACACACGAAGTTTTTCCATATGATCTTTCTTAAAGTCTTAAACTATTGCTACAATAATAAAAGAAATGTCTCAAAACATTACAAAAGCCGAGAATATAAATGGTTTAGAACTCCATTTTTATTACGTTACCCACATAAATTGTTTTCATTAGATAAAAAATAATATAATGTCGCTGCGTTTAAAACTGGGTATGTGTAATATATAATTTTTTTTTATTCTATAGCCATATGTGTTAACTCACCAAATGGCTTTTTGCTATTTTTATGTATTCAGAAGTTGTCATAACTAGCTATGTGAAAAAAGTATTGAGACTGCACTTTCTAAAACGGTTATGTGTTGAAAATCACAAAGCATATTCTTATAAAAACACTTTACCTACATTTTTTTTATGTTTTATGTAAATAAATTCAACTATGTGCCTTGCTTTTATATAAATACTAGATGAAACCCGGTGCTCTGCTGCCATGCCCCAATTTTTTATTTATTTATTCATTTATTTGTTAACGTCTATGGACAATATCCTAACAGACTAAGCAACATAATTTAAAAATAATACAATAAATATTAAAACTAGTTTTTATTTAACAACAGTGTAATAGTGGTTTTAAAAGCAACTTTGGGCATAGAAAAATCGAGTAAGTTATTATTATAGATACTGTTTAAAGCTATAAGAGCTCTATTAATTGGCTCATTAGTGGCATAATTAGTTCTATGACAACTAATGTAAAAATAATTAATTTTAAAAATAAAAATATAAAAAGTCAGTATTTTGGAACTTTTTTGAAAAAATCATAAAAAATATATACACTGACCTAACAGTACAGTTCGAACTATTTTTGAAAAGTACTTTTATTGAACTTTTGAACAAAAAAAAAAATTTGTATGAAATGTATATATGAACAGAGGAGATATTTGCATCGAAAGACCAAACTTTGATTTTCATGTCGTTTTTTTCTTATTCTTAGGTAACGATGTTTTATGAAAAAGTCGTTGCACTAAAAATTTCTCTAATTTTCAAGATATGTAAATGTTTTTGGTGTTAAAATAGTAGAAATTTTCTAAAATGAAATTTGCCAATATTTTTTATAGGAAAATATATTTCAATAACTAAATTTACTAAATTAGTAAAATGGGCGAGGTCAAAACAAAGTATTTTAAAATTAAATCTATGATGCATACAATATGTGTGCGAAGTTTGAGGGAAATCCGTAGAGCCGTTTAGATTTGCTACACAGTGACCTCTGCCGTTAAGGATAGATGAAAATAGATAGAGCTTAAAGATTTATTGTATCTGGAAATCCCTAAATACAAATTTTTGTTCTAATCATAGGAGCAGTTTAGGAGTTTTTGATGTTTTGTAAAAGATTTTTACTGCATTTTTATTGATTTGTGGGCGGTGAAAGGGGGTGTGGCAAATTTTTTCTACCTAATCCATCTATTTCTCGAAAAAAATCGACTGCCAAATTTTCAGAATTAATTAAGTTTATACGTGATGTGCTTTGCTTCACTCCACGCTGAGCCCAAAAAAAAAAGGCTCGTAAACATAGTGCGACCATGCTTGTTTTTAGTACAGCTGCCGAAAGTAACCATACGAACTGAATTACTAAATTTTAGCCTTATACGGCCAAAACTGTCTGAAACATAGCATTGTCATTCATTTGTTCGTGGAAACCCATTTTGAGTACAGATGCCAACAGTAACTATACAAACTGAATTGCCACATCTAATACGACAAAAACCGTCTTAGATATAGAACTTTTGCATAAAGTGGGCGTGGCAAATCTTACATAGCCCAGCACGATTCAGTTAAAATCACAAATCGTTTATTACCATTATTGTCTAAATCGGTTCATTGGTTCTCGTGTGATTGAGGAACATCTTGCACAACACGGGAATTGTAATCGTTTCTGAAAAGTGGGCTAAGTTATAGTTCGACCACGCCCATTTTTTGCTGAGTTGCCGAGAGTAACCATACAAACTGTATTACAAAAATTTGGTCCAATACAGCAAAATTCGTCTGAAATAAAGCCTTTCAATTGATTTGTGGGCGGTAATAGGGGGTGTGGAAACTTTCGTTTTTTATTATTTGAGATATAAACCTTGATAACAGATGTTGTAAATTTGGTAGCATATGGTGTTACCGATCCTGAGATCTTAAAAGACACTGCACAAACGATTTTGTGTGTAAAGAAGGGGCGGTAAAAGTAGGCATGGCATTATTTCTGTATATAGTGACCACCACTTGGTTTCATATCACATATACATCAAGTTGTACATCAAGTTTCATTATAAAAACATGCACAACTCTGGGCGTAGTTATAGTCTGAACACTCCCGTTTTTTGTTGAGTTGACGAGAGTAACCATACAAACTAAATTACAAAATTTTAGTCCAACGCAACCGAATTCGTCTGAAAAATAGCGTTTTTATTAATTTGTGGGTGGTAATAGGGGGTGTGGAAATTTTTATTTCTTTATTATTTGAGATTTGGGACTTGGCAACAAATGTTGTAAATTTGATGCCCTTTGGTGTTACCGTTCCTGAAATCTTAACGGACACCAACCCTCACGAATGATTTGTATGGGAGCATATGGGAAATTTTTATAAAATGCCATAACTCCGGAACCACTTTACCGATTTCGTGAAAACTTCACAGAAACCATCTACGGACCATACCTAACGTACCCTGAAATTTTGGTTTAAGTCGGTCGAACCGATTTTTCAGTTCGTGGTAACATCAAAATGTACACTTCTTTTTATATATAAGATAAAAATATATTTAATTCATAGTAATTCGTTATATTTTATTCATCGTTATAAGTTTGGTGCTGAGATATAGTTTATTTTTATATGTAGATACATGTATTATTATGTAGATACATTTTATTTATGTTTGCAAGCTAAGGTACCTACATACTGTTTTCGCACTACTAACCTTGCAAAAACTTATTATTTTACTTATTTTAATATTTAATATTTTGTTTTTAGTTTAAACATATCCTCATTTTTATCTGGTATTTCCGAAGCAGAAATATATCTGAACTAAAAAGGAAAGAAAAAAAGCGCTTAAGGGTTTTATGGATAGAATATAAAAACTCAAAAAATTATGAAAATAAAGTGGCCATAGAAGTGGTAAAACGGCAAAAAAAAAATCAAAGGAAACCCTTACTGAAGAAAAAGGCAAAACATCGTTTCTTTTTGGTGCGGTAGATGAAGGCACCCCGCTTAAATGGTTTAAAAATTTTGGAAGCTCTTTCTTGGGAAGCTTAAAAAGCTTAGTGCAACCCTGAATCTCGATAAGAAGACGATCGATCAAATACAAAAATTTCGTAAAGTCTGGTGGGTTTGATTGCTTTTTGTCTGGAATCAAAGGGCAAAAGTTATGGCATCTGAAGTTTTAGTTGTTACAATAGGGCTATTCGCGATTACGGGCAAATAGCGTGGCATCGTGGCATTTGCAAAATATGATGGCAAATATTTCCAACACAACAACAAAATGTACAGATTAGCATTTGCCAACTGTGTCAAATTTGCAACACTAAAATCGCATTGCATACAGTCGAGCATGGGCAACACTTATTTGCCAATCAATCAGCTGTCACATTTTAACCAAACGCCGCTAATAAAACAAAATTAACAGACTCTGATATGAAACTCACTTTGATAAATAATACACTTTGATAAATAAAAATAAAAAACACCACAAATACTGTTCGTGTTGTTTGTTTTTTCCTCCAAAACAGTTGTGAGTTTTGTTTGCAACAGTGTTCTAAAAAGTGTGCTCACAGTTGATGGCAAATATTTGGTAATGCATTAATTTGCAAAGCTATTGGCCCGTAACTGGGAATAGCCCCAATGTATATACAGAGTTTATTATTATGCCCAAAGTTATTGGATTCTGAGCAGTTTTATAAAATGAAATTGGCAACACACAATTTTGGTTTCTATGTGAAAAACACCAAGCACGAAGCCGATGTTGGTGTAACTACTAATAATATAACAAGTTTTGCTATTCATTTTATAAAAGAGAACTGTAATTTGGTGCAGAAAGTTGTTTTGATATCAGATTGATGTGGATATCAAAACAACAATAAGGTAATACGAGTATCTAGTGCTTTGGCTTATCTTTCACAAACATTGGAAATTGAAAAAAAGCAACTGATATTGAAAAAAGGACACACTATGATGGAAGTTGATAGCGTGCACTCTTCTCTAGAGTACCTGTTCAAGCCCCCAATATATTCACCTTTTGATTATAAATGCCATATTACACAAGCTAGACCATCACAACCGTACATAATAAATTTTTTGGATTACACATTTTTTATAAATCATGAAAATGTTCCAGGTAATTTCGCTACAATCAGGCCAGGTAAAAAATCTGGTGATGCTACTGTTAAGGTACTATTACTGTGTGTAAAAAATTAAAAATAAATTTTTTGTTTTAGTTAGAATATGATTCTTTAAGGTCTTAAGAATAAAAAAAAAATAAACTGGCCATTTCAGCCCTTGGAAGGACTTTGACCCAGCTTCTATTGATCAATTGTGTTGTGCGTGCTATTAAATGTTTGGATCACAAATGACCGATAACTGGACCTACGTGTTTTATGCCGACTCCGAACGGCTTATGTTCTTAAGAAGCTTTACATGGTAATTTTTACTCTCTGAGGTTTGCCATTGTCTGCAGAGAGGTGACGATCGAACAGAAAAATTAATTCAATTGAAAAAACTTTCTGTCTGAGTTGGAATTGAACCCGGGCTACCGAAGTTCTTTAGCTTAGGGTCCACGCACTCTACCCACTAGGCTACGGTCGCCAACATACATATACAAGGTCTTAAGAATACTTATACAAAATTTTAGAAAAAAATATCAAATAGAAAAAAGTTATAACATATATTAAATTCGTATGACGCGTGATATTCAAGCACCTTTAAATCTTTAATCCCGTTTTTCTCGAGACAATGTTTTTCGAATCGGCTTCTAAGATATATGGAGTTCTACTAAATCGATTTTGATGAATCTTGATTCATTGTGATCCTTATAGACTCTGTTAAGCACTTGACCTATAAGAAGCCAAAAAACTTTTATATTTTTTTTTTGTATTTCTGAAAAATTTTGGCAAAAAAAAGGGGGTTTTTTATTTTTCTTACTTTGATTTCTTACTTTCAGACGCTTTTTAAATGCTGGAGACGAGAAGCCAATTGCAACAATTTTTTTAAACGCGCTAACTTCAACGCCTTGTAGAAAATTAAAACTAAAAGACCAAAACAAAATTTTTTTTATTTCCTCAGGAATAATTCTTCATTACGTAAATAATTTGAATCATTAAAAATTATAAAAGGTAAAAAAAATTAATAAAAAAAATATCATTTTTTTATAGCTACACACTGTAATAGTAACACTGTAATAGCACGGCATTTTGAAGATTGGCAAATATTGCCACAGAGAAGACTTGGTGAAAGAGGGAAAGTTGAAGAACATAAATTTAGAAATTCACTTAATGTTTGTGTGCAGTTTACAAAATATTGCGGAACTAAAAAATAATCTGTTATTTGTTCTCATGTTGTTATTATTCTTCATTTTTAGTTTTTAACTTTAATTTCAAATTTTTAATATAAAATTTTTCATTTTCATTTTGCATTTTAATTTCAATTTTAATATTAATTTTAACTAAATTTAATGTAAATTAATTATATTTATGCATTTATGTTGTACTATAAAAGAGCATAGCTTTTATTGTACTTATGATAACTTAAATAAATAAATGAAATAAATAAAATAAATGTAATGTTTTTATATACATATAGATCTTTTTTTTTGGCGCAGATATGAATAAAACTATATATAATTTTAGAAAAATTAGGCTATGTGTTCTAAAACAAGAAACGTGGTTACCATTTTGCTATAGTAAGCCAATCAAAACTTTTTGTGAAGCTTACTATAGTTATTTAGAAAATAAATGAAAATTACAATTTTTGCAAAATATTGTGGTAAGAAAAAAAAAATGTTTTTTTTTCTCTCCTAAAAAACGGTTCAAAAACACAACCTTTTTTGAATGCGACACGACGGTAAACTAAAATAAATGAAAAAATTAAATTTCAATAATTCACAAAACTTTTTGTGAAGCTTACTATAGTTATTTAGAAAATAAATGAAAATTACAATTTTTGCAAAATATTGTGGTATGAAAAAAAAATGTTTTTTTTTCTCTCCTGAAAAATGGTTCAAAAACACAACCTTTTTTGAATGCGACACGACGGTAAACTAAAATAAATGAAAAAATTAGATCTCAACAATAAAAAAAAAATAAAAAAAAATAAAAAAATTTGAACAAAATTTTTTTTGTATAATATTCTCCTTCGAAAATTCCAAATCGATGAAAGAAACAAAGCTTTCTCATGCAATCTCTTAATCTCTATTCTATAACAGAAACTAATTTTTTTGTTTGTGAATGTGGAACTTTCATCCATTGGCTTTTTTCAGGTATGTTGGCAATTTCTTCATAGTTCTTCGATTTTCTTGGTCTTCCTCTTGCAGATTTCCATGTAGATTTGAATATATAAAAATTTTCTTTCAGCCATTCTTAATAGTTCACATTGCAATTTTTTAGTTGAACGCTGAAAGTTCCTCCATTTCGACTTTATTCTAAGGATTAACTTGTGGATGCGCTCTTGGATTGTAGATGTTTCGATTTTTTTTTTTGCAATATTAAGATGTTCTGTATTGCTGCTTTGAAATCTATTTCATTGGATGAACTTTTGAAAAGTTCAAATTCAATAAAGTATTTGTAATATTAATTTGGAATTGATATGTCAAATTTAATTTTTACAATGATGAGAAACGATCTGTTTCAGCTTCACCGACATCTTTGGTTAAGCAAATTTCACCATTTCCATGATGAAAAATGGTCAACTATGCTTTTGATTAAAAAATTTTCACCATATATTTTTATTCAAAACAATGGAGGGCACTTCGAACATCTTGCATAATCTTTTATTTCTGATTCATAAAAAAACGAAGCACAATTATGTAGTAAATAATATCATTATGTTTTAATTTAACAATATTTATGAAGTGCGCACAACTTTTTTATTTTTAAATATATGTATATTTTTTTTGTGTTTTTTAAAAGAAAATTGAATATATTACATAATTTATTTGATATATAATTTTAAATTCTAAGAAAATTGCGCGGAAATTTTAAATTTTGTAGTTTCAACGGAATGATTTTATATTTACACGAGCACAGCTTTGGAATGGATAGGTCGGGTGAGATAGTTGATACATAGTTAGAAAGGTCAATTCATTGACTTTCAAATGAGTTCTTAAAATAAGTTTTCCGTGATTTAGTTTGTCTGTTAAAAACAATAATGAGCATCAAAGTCATGAAATAATATTAAAGCCTGTAAAGCATTGACACCTGTTGGGCAATATGTTGAGCTGTTTGCTGAATCGAACCAACTGATTACACTAGTGAAAGAACCCACTTTTTCCCTCAAAGAGATAAGCATAGCCACAATATCCTTGACCTTTTTCTGACTTCACATCCTGAAAAATATGTTGCGAGTGTCAACGCACCTCTTGGTAACTCGGACCATTGCACCATCTCCGTCCGTTATAGTCGCCTGAAGCCTCGAAGAGGACCGCATGGTTTTATGAAAAAGCTAATTGGACTGCTTTAAATAATTTTTACCGCAACTTCAATTGGAAATTATGTTCTGATGATAGAAATGTCAATTATTTTATTAGGTATGCAGTCTTTTATTCCCAATAAGATGAGAAGCATTAAACCAAAAGATCACTCATGGTTTAATGAGACTTGCAATCGGTCTAAAGAGTAAGCCTTTCAGAATTGGCGTTCTAACAAGAATACTCATACCCAAAGACTTTGCATTGAGGCAAGGAATCGCTGTAATGTAACTTTAAAACGCGAAAAGTTTCTGCTCGAAACTCACATTCGAAAACAGGTTCTTCTCTGCTCCAAAGGGAACAACAATTTGTGGTCATTTGTTTAAAGAGTAAAGAATCAGACATTGTCATCGATTCCAACTCTTTACCAAGATGACCTCACCTTCACTGACTCAGCTGATAAAGCGAACCTTTTAGCTGGATTGTTTGCTCAAAATTTGACATTTACGGATAGCAATCAGTAAACTACCGACCCATTGCGATATGTTCCACGCTTTCCAAAGTAATGGAGAGTGTAATAAACTTCAATTTTATGAACTATCTGGAGCACAACCAACTACTCAGTGATCGTCAAAATGGTTTTCGTAGGGCCCACTCTACTGGTGATGGCATTTCTTACTGAAAAATGGAACTAATGCGCTCACTTTTTCGGTGAGAGCATGGTTTCTAGATATTTCAAAGGCGTTGGAACGAGTGTGGCTTTGCTCGATGGATCACGTGTTTCCTCAAGCACAGAACAATTTGTGTCGTAGTTGGTGGCATTTTGTCCGAGGAGCACGCCATCAACGTAGAAGTACCGCTTGGTTCAGTTCTATTGCCAACCTTGTTTCTGGTTGTTAACGACCTTCTTTCCTTGACTCATAGCCCAATTCAATCGTTTGTGGACGACAGCAGGATTTTTCATACATACTCATTAAAAAAACTTCTAAGCTCTATGGTGATTGAGAGGAAGAGGCAAAATACGAATAACTACTAAATGATCTACAAAAAATTTCCGAGTGGGGTCTTGCTAATACAGTAGAGTTCAATGCAAGTAAGACCCAATGCTGCCTGTTAACCTCCAAGCGAATGGTTTGCCCTTTAGCTCTCCTCATTATGAATGGCGTAGATCTTGTTGAATCAGCCGTTCTGGGCATATCGATTTAATCAGATCTATATTGGAATGATCATATTTTCAATGTGTCGAAAGAAGCTGGCATTTTAAAGGTTTTTTAAAACGGTGCAAAAACTACTTCACTGCAGCTGATCTTCACATGATCTATACCTCATATATCAGGCCGAAAATGGAGTACAATTCGCACATTTGGGCAGAGGCTTCAAGATGTTATTTGGAGCTTCTGGATCGATGGATGAAAGTATTTAATCCCTCTCAACTCTATTCTTCTGTATAGGTACTACTATAAAAAGTGTTCAAGGGAGATACATGGCCTGACGCCACCAGCTCGTGTGTTTCGCAGGTCCACTCGGGGAGCTGTCCAAGCCCTCCCCTTTACCATTGCTTCGATGTCCAACAGAACCTCGGATTAGAGGTAAATCGTTGTTTAGTCACACGGTAAGATTGTAGAAAAGTCTACCTGCTAGAGTGTTTCCCGGCAGATGTGAGCTGTGCAAAATTTAAAACAAATCTGCACCGACACTACTATATCTATTCACCCTCCAACTGAATATCAACCATCATCCGAATCAACACAATGCTTTCACATTTATAGGGGCATTATGGTATCCCCTGAGCGTTGGTTCAGTCTAAAAAAAATATCACTTGGATTAATCAATAAAAAAATAAGTCTAATGTGATTGCTCTAAGAAAATGTGGTTGTAGGCCACGTAAGCTTTCTCCAGGCGTATAGCGCATACCCAGGCAATTAATAGTCACTAGGGCTACAAAAACTGTTGTAGAGACCAATCAGGTTCTGAAACAGGAACTCTAAGTTGAGGTCAATGACAAGACAATCCACAGGAGCCTAAAGAAAAGTAAGCTTTCTCCAAGAACAAAAGTGAAAAAGCCTTATGTATATTTTTGGATTATTTAAGTTCACAAACAAATTGTTTATATTTTTTCGGGCTGGTTTTTTCTGGAGTTTTTCTGGTTTTAAAGTATAGGAAAGACTGTGCACACATTTAAAACAAACTACTGCACCGGTCGTTCTCAATTTTTGATTTATTTATCTACACATGATTTGGCAGGCATTTAACTACGTACCAGTAATCTGCAACGGATAGCTATTTTGCGACTCAGATTATATTTGAAAATAAATACAGTCAGCAAAAAAAAAAAGTTGTGCACTAACTGAATTCAGACAAATTGAAAAACAATGTGAAAAGTATGAAGTGAATGTACATTTATTATCTATATATATAAAAATGGTGTAAAAAATGTATAGTAAAACATCAATTGAGAATGGCTGGGCCGATTTGTCTAAAATTTTTTTTCAGTTGTTTATAATTGCCAGGAGAAGGTTTTTACGAAGGAAAATTTTGGAAAAACCCTCCGGGAAAGTCCGATAGGTGGCGTTGGGGTGGACTTATATCGAAAATTTGAATTTATGGACCAATTTAACTGAAATTCAGAATGTATGTTTGTTTAATCATAAGAAAATAATTTGTGTATAAATGGACCCGATAGGTGGCGCTGGGGTGGACTTATATCGAAAATTTGAATTTATGGACCAATTTAACTGAAATTCAGAATGTATGTTTGTTTAATCATAAGAAAATAATTTGTGTATAAATGGACCCGATAGGTGGCGCTGGGGTGGACTTATATCGAAAATTTGAATTTATGGACCAATTTAACTGAAATTCAGAATGTATGTTTGTTTAATCATAAGAAAATAATTTGTGTATAAATGGACCCGATAGGTGGCGCTGGGGTGGACTTATATCGAAAATTTGAATTTATGGACCAATTTAACTGAAATTCAGAATGTATGTTTGTTTAATCATAAGAAAATAATTTGTGTATAAATGGACACGGTAGGTGGCGCTGGGGTGGACTTATTTCGAAAATTCAATGGCGTGAAAAGTGATTTTGGTATTGCCACAATTTTGAAATGCAATCCTGGTACGAGGGGGGTAGCGAAGCACACCGGGTTCAGCTAGTATATCATATAAAAGCTTGAGATCCATTCTATAACATGTATTAAAAATTATTTCCGTATTATTTATACTTCTCGAAGAACATAACAAAAGCAAAAATATTAAAATTTCACTAAGCAAAAAAAAAAAACTTGTACACTAAGAAAAAACTTAAAAATATTCAAGTAAATACGAAATTTTATGATTTATTAATATTTTGTATGGTGGCCTTTGGCGTTTTTACAGCTATGAGCCTATTTGGCATCGAGTGGATCAGATTTTTCGTCACTTCTTCAGGAATTGAATCCCATATTTCCATCAAGGCCTTTTTAAGGGTTTCTTTGCTAGAAATATGATAGTCCTTTAATTTTGTTTTCATAAATGCCCAGAGATGCTCAATTGGATTTAAGTCCGGGCTCTGTGGAGGGTGGGGAAGCACTTTTTTAGTGTTGTAAAGCAACCATTCTTTAACAATATGGGCCGAGTGCTTTGGGTCATTGTCTTGGACAAACACAAATCCATTCTCCAACCCCATTTATTGGGCGGATTGTGCCAAATTATTCTTTAAAATATTTAAATAGTCTGTTTTGTTAATGTTTCCTTCAACAAATACGAGATTTCCAACGCCATTTGCACCCATTGCACCCCAGACCATCACATTACCACCTCCGTGTTTAACCGTATGCGTAACATTACGCTGATTTAAAGCTTCTCCTTTATTTCTCCATACATAACATCGTCCGTCAGAGGTAAATAAATTAAATTTGGACTCATCGGTAAACATAACTTTATCCCAGAATATATTGTCTTTGTCTAAAAACTGATTAGCATAGTCCAAGCGCTTTTAAACATTTGCTTTAGAGAGAAGTGGTTTTTTTCTAGGTGCGTGTGCATTTAGTCCTTCCGAGTGCAGGAAATTTCTTATGGTTTGTGGAGTGACATCAACAATATTGCTACTTTTAAGCTCTTTTGCGGTCTGAACGGCGGAAACTTTTGAATCTTTTTTAACAAATTTGACTATTTTCCGTTTAATTTGGGGAGTATTAATCTTCTTAGGGCGTCCACTTCCACAGGGTCTTTCAAAAGTCTTATTTTTTTCAAATGTTTTTATTACATACTGAACCGTAGTGTGGGATTTTTTAACTATTTTCCCAATATCTCGCACTGAGTTTTTTTCATTCCGTAGTTTTATGATAAGTTCTTTTAAATCATTTGAAATCTGTTTTCTAGCCATCTTTTAACACTTAACGAATATAGAATGCTGCGATCAGTTTGAAAAACAAAACTCCAATAATTTTACATACAAACTTATCAATGTTCGCTTTTACATTTTATAACGGGACTCTTTTTATAACGAAAGAGACAAGTGTACAAGTTTTTTTTTGCTGAGTGAAATTGGCATATTTTTGTTTTTGTTATTTTCTCTCTTGGAATAAAGACAATTGGAAGATAATTTTTATTTAATGTTACAGTATGCGTTTCAAGCTTTACTTTGATATATAATAAGTATATATTAACTCTATACTTTTTACAGTTTATCTCAATTTATTTGATTTCGGTTAGTGTACAACTTTTTTTTTTGCTGACTGTAAGTACAAAAACCTACTCAACACTTAGTGCAAGCAATCCGACTCATACTCACTTCTACGAAGCTGCAATGCGATGGCTCAAAGAAATATGAGTATCCTAAATCATGAGTCGGATCGGGTAAAGTTTGGGTTTCTTCGGTTCATAAGTACTTATGGTTGTTATCTTCTTGCTGATACTCATTATACTTACTCAAATACTCATGATCGACACAAACACTCAAATCACTCGGGTCATTTTGCAGCTGATATGAAGCAGAGCGCAGTAAAAAGCAGCAGTGAGAAGTTAATGAGTTTTTGTATTTGTTTTGTGCTATTTTTCCTGAGCAATAAAAAACACGGGTTCTCCTTGTGTTGCTTTTTGTTTTTATCTTAAAAAACTCAAAAGCGTCTTTTCATTTCTTCCGAGAGTGCAACAGTAAAATATCAGTAAGCAACGGGGCTGTGTTTTATTTTTGTTTATGCATATCAAAAAAACTTACAAGCGTTTTTCTTATTTTCTTCCGAGAAAGAAATCATAAAATACCATCAACAAATTTGAGATAAAAAACACAAACGAAATTTGTGAGTTGACATTGCCATTATACACTGAAAGAGCAGCATTCAGAGAACAATCATAATATACTCGGATCGATTGAAAACGAATCTGAGTGGTTTGGTTCACCCCACGCTCGGATATAAGTATGTACTTATAACCAAAAATATGGTAATGAGACGAATGAGTATAAGTATTTTACATATTTCATTGAGTATGGATAGTGTAGAGAACAGCAAAACACTTGAGCATGATTTGAGTATCTGAACTCTGTCGAATACTCATTACAGTTTCTTGCTTCGTACAAAAAGATTTTCTCAAAAGTTTTTCATTTATATTCGATTTTAACCGCAAAAATTTTGGGTTTCTTGAAAAAATGACGTCATTTTGTTATTCTTCGGCAAGATGTTTTCTTTCAAGTTTGATCCTTAGAGTTTTCATACTGCCTAAACGCTTTTTTTGCAGACGTTTCTGTTGGTTTAAATAGTGTTCACCGTAATTTTTTCATGCTTTAAAAAAAAAAATTCAAGCAACTAAAAACCAGACCGAAAATTTGAAAAATTTTTTAAAAACTTTAAAAACCCAAATATATGTATATGGCGTTTTTGTTTCTCGAAAAAATGCTACATTTGTTCTGCCCTCCTGAGAAAGAAGATAGTGATCTCTAATATTGAATCGAATATTGACTCGAAAATGTTGACCTCAAAAGTAGAAAAAATTCAGAATTCTCAAAGAAAGCAGAAAGAGGGCAGAAAAAATGAAACATTTTTTAGAAACGAAAACGCCATTATATATTTTTTATTTTTGTTTTTTCTTTAAATTTTCACATTTTCCTACGCACTAAAAAATTTCAAAAATAAATTCACACCGGTGAGCGGATATTTACATTTTCCACACCGAATGGTGTTAATTTACACCGCTTACTCGGTGTGAAATGACGAACTTATCCGATCGGTGTGAAATTAGAAAGGCAAAAAAGAAGAGCAATATTGAAATGACATTCTCATTGATAAAGAAATTAAAAATTGAAATTTCCCAATTTTATTTGTTCATTTAAATATTGTAAATCTTGATTAAAGATTCAAACTTTATTTTTGACACCAAGAAATAGACCCCAAAAAATTAAATAAGCCCCAAAAAATGTCCATACATTTTTGGGGTTAGTTCATATGAAATAACTCCCAATTTTTGGGGACAATTTCATTATTTTTGGGAAATATTTAATTTTTTGGTTTGAGTCATATTTCATTATAAAATAAAGCCCAATCAAATTTTATTTGGGGCTTATTTTATTTGACAATTCATAAATTAAATGACAATTTAATAAAAATTGTAAAAAACATCTTTTCGAATATGTTCGGTGCTAAATAAAATTATCATTTTGCGTATTATAAATAAACACCAAACAGGATACAATACAAACCTCCTATCTGATGTTTACTATTTTACACCGATCGGAGTGAAAAAAATATACTCTTTCGGATATAAAATTCTGGCACTTTGACACGGTGTTTTTTACACCAACGGTGTAAAACTCCCTGGAACACCGATCGGTGTAAAAATTCTATACAAATTTTTAAGTGTGTTAGTGTTAATTGAGTTATAACAGCTTTTAAATGCTTTTTTACAATTAAACACGATTTTTGCATTTAGTCTCATTTTGACTAGCTTTATTATACATTTAATATGTTATTTTACTTTATTTTATAGTAATATAATACAATACGTGTTTCAGGTTATATAAGAGCTTAAAAAAGTACAAAAGCACTTAAATGTTTCTATAAAGTTTATAAAAAATATATTAAATTTATTCAAAACCTTAATACGGAAAAAAGTTAAAAGTTATTTAAAAATAATATTTAATAAAAGCTTCATTTTATAAAAAACGTATTTTTAGAAAACAAATTTAAATACATGCACAAACTATAAAATAAATTATTACACGTTAAATGTTGCATTTAATCAATCAATTAAATAAATTTTATTTTAAAAACGACTCCTGAAACCAATTTTTTTTGATATTGACAGCAAAATTCTTAAAAAAATCGATATTTTAATAAATTTTGGCTAAATATACCTGTGCTGATAAGCAATAATAGCTTAAATCAACTTAAGACGGAACTGAGTTATTTATATAGCTGTCTTTCATGCGTAAAAACCACACAAAATATGGGTCTTCTAGCATGACCTTAGCCAAAGTTATGACAGAAAAACTAAAGAACCTTCCATATGACTTACATATATTGATATTAAAAACTTTGAAGAAAGATTTCTCGAAACTTTAAAATCAGATTTAATCAGTTATTGCCTATCGTCACATATATATATTTATACAGATATGTATTTTAAAACATATATCCTCTCGATAATCTTCTAATGGCTTTTTCTTTTAACTAACCCTCCAAACTTGCCCGTTTATATTCTTGACACTGCTTATCTTAAGTACACATATTAAAAGCTTTAAAAAATAAAAAGCTGCCTTTAAGTATAACTATTGTATTCAAAGTAAGTAATTATATTTTAAAAAAAATTATTATTATAGTTACCTTTTTTTTTTTATAAAATAATTAAACTCACACAAACGTCGCACAAGTTTTTAAAACAAATTTAACATGGAAAAAAGTCTCCATTTCCAAACGTGGCCTTAAAATAGTGCTATTAAATCTAAACATGACTGTTTATGGCGAATATTTACATAAATAAGTTAACGAAAAATTAAGAAAAAAGTATAAAACAACTTTTCCATTACATAAAATTAGGTATAAATTTGATAGAAAAATTTATTTTATGTAGCTTAGTGTTGGATGCGCTTAAAAAGTAATGCCAACTTATGTGCTTAATGCTAGCTGGACGACACTGTCAATAAAATAACCAACACTCTTTCATGCTAGTTATTTCTTAACCCGCTGCGCCATCAAGCTTAACCGTAACCATAGTCGTAACGCGTAACAGTGCGTTTATGGGTCTTGCGTCGCGGACAACGTCCCGTCTGATGGTTGTAGTCGCCATGAAGACAGACTGGCGCCTTGCAAATACGTTCGGCAATGCATCTGTAAGAAAGAGAAGAGTAGAAAAACATTTAGTTACGAAGAAGCATTTTGTGACCTTAATTTATGGATGTTAAAAGAAAATATAGGAGATATTAGAATTAAAGCTTAAATGATAAACACTGATAGCCCTATTACGGTTCACAACACAACAGTAATTGCTGTCTTCAATGTGTAAATTTCTATTACGGTAGACAGACAACAAAGCAACTGAATACATTCCACTGTTGTCTGTCAACAATGCTGTGTCTTGAATACACTTACTACGCAACACTGCAGTTGTGCTTTATTGTCTTGTTATCTGCCAAATTTTGAAGACAGCTAATTTGGTGTTGTGTTGAAGAAACGAAATAGATTAAAAATGAAAATTTTATTTAAAATTGCGTTTTTTTTTATTAATTGTGAAAATTTCACAGAAAATTGATAATACGTCTCCTTGTGAACAGAATTATATTGAATTTAGCAATTGAATTCGAAATTGTTTGTTTGTTTACTTTTTTATTTTGACAGTGACCAGTTCACAGTTGAAACGAATCGTACTAATTAGATTAAGTTTTTATTTTGAGAGTACGAAAATTTCTGCGATGCTACCTTTTTATTATTTTAGAATATTTATGATAGAAAGAAGTGCTATTTTATTTTATTAGTTAAAAAATGCCGGGAGAAGAGTTTTAAACTAAGAATAAGATGTATTTTAAATTTGCCATAATTCTTAAATTATAGTTATGCTATTGGCATCAGAGAACTGCACAAGCCTACTTGAAGTCTATTTCAAGTACTTGCTTGAAAAGCAAGTTTAAGCTAGCTTGAGCTTGATAATTTTGAATCAAGTATAGGGTGTAATTGAATATAAATAAGCCCACGACAGCTTGCTACTTGCAAGTATGTTAGCTTACAAGCGAACGGCACGAAGTTTCAAGTAAAGGAAAGCTTGATGCCTTCGGCAAAAAGCTTTAAAAGCTTGAAATTGAAGGCAAGTATCCAATTGAAGCAAGTATTCAAAAAATTCAACGAGCTTGCTTAGAGAGAGCTTAAGCGTAATAGGACTTTAAAGGATACTGTGATCTAAGTGGTTGGAAGTTTTAGGGGTAACTTATTTCAAAGATGATGTCAAACTTTAAAATTTAAGGTTGAGGTTAGAGTTGCCACCTAGATTTTTTTATTTTTGCGAATTCTTGTAATTTTGAAATTCGGACAACGGATTTGATTTCGAATATAATGTCACAGTTTTAAAATTTAAGATTGTGGTTAGCGTTGACACCTAAATTTTTACCACAGTATTGCCACCTAATAAAATGTATTTTTAAGAGTTTTAAACATCACTTATCAGCGTTAAGGGGTCGCTGATTTCGAATCTAAAGCCAGAATGTTAAAATTCAAGATGGTGGATAGTGTTGCCACCTTAATTTTTTGAAGTTTTATGAATTTGGGGCTGGCAAAAAAAAAATGGTGTACTAAAAATGGTTCGGTCATTTTTTGTTCAAATCTGTACGGTTTGTAAAAGAGTGACCCATATGTATGTGAAAAACTTGGTTTTAATACCTTTCAGGTAAATTTAGGGACGCAGAAGGTTGGTTCTTTTGGATTAATTTGTAATTTCACTTAGCGTCAGTCTATCAGGGGAATAGTTTTCCATCAGAAAGCTTATTTGTTTTTGTTTAAACAAAGATTTAATACGAAAAAATGTTTTTTTTTTTAATTATGAGGTCGATTTGGGCCATAAGGATTGGGTTTTGAGTGTTAAGCTGTTCTAAGAAATTATTCTCCAGGTAATTCTTAATGTTTTACTCATTGGCATAAAGTCGATAAAGTGAATGAGAAAACATTTTTTTAACAAAAACTGCATCAACATGTACCTGATCTTGAATCTTCAATTTCTCGAAAACCCATCTCTCTCTCTATAAATCGTAATTATGATATTTCTGCTACTACTGGTCTCTCTATGCCTCAGTCTTTTGAATTTGCTCCAGTAAATGAGCTTGATGTTGGTAAATGTGTTATGTCAAACGCAATTGGTGAAGATGGCATTCCCATAAAGTTTATTAAAATCATTTTGCCCCACATTATCAGCCCCCACATATCCTCAATTTTTGTTTCACGACCTCCTCATTTCCGGACACTGTATTACCGATAGCAAAAAAGCAAAACCCATCTGGTCCCAGCGATTTCAGGCCTATAAGTATTTTACCGCCTCTTTCAAAAGTTTGTGAGAAACTCATGACTCAGAACATCAATAATTTTATGCTCGGCAGAAACCTGTTATCCCCCTTTTAATCTGGTTTTCGAGCTGTATATAGTTGCTCTTCAGCTGTTGTATATAAGACCTGAATACGATGCGGGTTCTATGACTATACTCTGTCTGCTGGACTTCTCTAAACCTTTTGATAGAGTAAGTCATTAGTATGTGTGTCATAAGCTTAAGACGTTATTTGGTTTCTGTAATAGTGATGTCAATGTAATTTCCATTTGTGTAATAGGTCTCAAAAAGTTAAAGTTGGTCAATTGTTCTCTCAGTACAAGTTATTATTAAATGGTGTTCCACAAGGCTCCATACTTGGTCCTCTGTTATTTTCAATATTTATAAATGATATTTTTAATGTTTGCAAACATACACCCATTCATACATATCGCTACCTTAATATAGAAAGGCCCTAACTCATTTTCTTTTTACTTTACAGGAGAAGAAAAAAACTTGATAAAAATTAAAATTTTGCAGCTGCGTATTTTTTTATGTGGGGTTTTTTATTTAAGACGCTTGCCAATTTAATGCTGTAGCAATATTTTTGTAGCAATGTCCTTTCTGTAACAATTTTTTTGCAAAATCTAAAAAAAATCGATTTTGAAAAATTTGAGTTAGGGCCTTTCTATATTAAGGTAGCGATATGCTGATGATGTTCAGCTTTAGCTTTCACGACGAACAGGATATCTTGAAAAATTATGTTGTAGAATGAATGAAGATCTCAACAGCATCAATGAGTGGGCCAGTAACAATGATCTACAATTAAATGCATCAAAGTCATATGTCCTGCATATTTGTAAGTACAAAATCTGTATAAATGATATCCCTGATTTGTTTATTGGAATAAATAAGCTAGCTGTTGTGTCAAAAATTGTAAATCTTGGCTTTTATATAAATTCTTCTTTGTCCTGTATTGATCATGTGAACAATGTAGTGAAAAAAGTTATGTCCTACGTAATTTGGGAATGTCTGCTAGTGTGCTGAATGGGGACTCCTGAAGTGGGAACTCCTGTAAATATAAAACGTAAGTTGGTGATACAATTAATTTTACCATTGATAACATACTCTGAAACACTGTACAGTTTACAGTTCACTGTACACTGTACACTGTGCAATTTAAATTGCAAATAGCTTTTAATTACGCCACACGTTATGTTTATAATTTACGAAGATATGAACACCTATCTAGCTTTAGAAATTCATTACTAGGTTGCGACATAACATCATACATCAAAGAAAGGAACTGTACATACCTGCACAAACTCATTCATGAAAAATCGCCTCGTTACCTGTATGAAAAATTACGCTTTTGTATGTCTATAAGAAGTCAAATTCTTATTGTACCCAGGCATAATTCTTTAAACACCTCTTACTTGTTTTTCATTAACGCCATTAGACTTTGAAATGTACTACCTCTGGAATGGATGGTTAAGAGAAATAACTAAGAGAGGTACTTTAAGGCAATCTATCTTGACTTTCTTCTCTACTCAATAGTTTCTGCAATTTGCTTAAACAATTTGCAATTTGCAATTTCAAAGGTTATTTTTATTTCTTTTCTCTTTTTTTTCCTTTTCTTCTTTATTAATGTGTTTACTCTTTTTTAATTATAATATATGATATTTATATAATAATCTTTAAATCTAAAGTATTGCTAAATGTCGGTAATTAAATCTTAAGCCCGGTTGTTATAATTTTAATCAAATTAAATTCTTATTTAATTAACTAAACAAAATTATTTTTGTACCATAAAAGAACATAGTTCTAAGTGTATTGATGTAAGTGTACTCGAAATGCTTGCCGAGGTTAAGGCATAACACTAGCCTCGGTTTAAGGCAATTCCAATTGTCTTTCAAGGTTGTTTCGCCTAATCAATAATTCACGTATGGTTCCAATCAATTTCTCTAAATATCTATCATTTTCTTTTCGGTTCAAAGTCCTAACCTGTTTGTAAAGGGTGTTTTTTAAAGAGTGATACAAGTTTAAATCTTAATAAAACATAGCAATATATTTTTAATATCAGTGAAGCTTTATTGAATAGAAAATTTTATGACATTGATGTTTAAATATGATTTTGGCCATGTGGCTGCAATCTGGAACACCAATTTCCACAAACTCTTCGCAGCATTTGCGGCCGTATCTCGCCGATAACTCTTCGAATGTTGATTTCCAGGTGTTCAATTGGTTGTGGTTTATCGACGTAGACAAGTAATTTTACATAATCCTAAAGAAAATAATCCAATGGGGTTAAATCGCAAGATCTTGGGGGGCAAGGTCCATTTCGTGAAATTATTTTTTCGTCAAAAGTTTCCTTGAGTAAATGAAATGTAGTGCCCGCTGTGTGGCATGTGGCTCAGTCCTGTTGGAACCACATATAAGCAAGATTAATGCCAGCTAAATGAGGTACGAAAAAACTTCGAATCATGTTCCTATACCGTTCACCAACAAACATCATCGTTTTTGAAAATATATGGGCCAATGACTCCGCCAGCCCATAAAGCGCAACAAACAGTAATTTTCTGTGGATGTAATGGTGTTTCGACAAAAGCTTGTGGATTCTCCTCACTCCAAATACGACAATTCTGTTTATTTACATACCCATTCAACCAAAAATGGGCTTCATCGGAAAATAAAATTTTCCATAGAAATTAAAAATCAATATCAATTTGTGCTTCAGCCCATTCGCCGAATTGGCGGCAAATACGATAGTCGTTTTGGGTTAATTCCAGCACAAGTTGAATCTTGAAAGGTTTTAAGCCAAGATCTTTTCGTAAAATCTTCCATAAAGTGGAAGAACCAAACCCCAGTTGCTGAGAACGGCGACGAATTGATTGATTAGGATCGTCTTCAATGCTTTCCTGTACAGCGGCTACAGATTCTCCAGTGCGCACTGTTCGGCGTCTCACGGGATGCATATTATCAGTAACAGTAAATGTGGTCGAAAACGATCTATTGTTCTTCGAATTAGCAGCTCGTGCAGAAGTGCACGATAAGTTTGACGAACAGAACCATATATTA
This sequence comes from Dichetophora obliterata, assembly GCA_963920525.1. Classification (NCBI taxonomy): domain Eukaryota; kingdom Metazoa; phylum Arthropoda; class Insecta; order Diptera; family Sciomyzidae; genus Dichetophora; species Dichetophora obliterata. The sequence continues at coordinate 194,283,851 of OY986436.1, forward strand.
TAAATTATAAATTATAAATTATAAATTATAAATTATAAATTATAAATTATAAATTATAAATTATAAATTATAAATTATAAATTATAAATTATAAATTATAAATTATAAATTATAAATTATAAATTATAAATTATAAATTATAAATTATAAATTATAAATTATAAATTATAAATTATAAATTATAAATTATAAATTATAAATTATAAATTATAAATTATAAATTATAAATTATAAATTATAAATTATAAATTATAAATTATAAATTATAAATTATAAATTATAAATTATAAATTATAAATTATAAATTATAAATTATAAATTATAAATTATAAATTATAAATTATAAATTATAAATTATAAATTATAAATTATAAATTATAAATTATAAATTATAAATTATAAATTATAAATTATAAATTATAAATTATAAATTATAAATTATAAATTATAAATTATAAATTATAAATTATAAATTATAAATTATAAATTATAAATTATAAATTATAAATTATAAATTATAAATTATAAATTATAAATTATAAATTATAAATTATAAATTATAAATTATAAATTATAAATTATAAATTATAAATTATAAATTATAAATTATAAATTATAAATTATAAATTATAAATTATAAATTATAAATTATAAATTATAAATTATAAATTATAAATTATAAATTATAAATTATAAATTATAAATTATAAATTATAAATTATAAATTATAAATTATAAATTATAAATTATAAATTATAAATTATAAATTATAAATTATTAATTATTACATTATTACATTATATTATTAAATTTTAAATTCATTCAAATTATTAATTTTGTTTTTAGCTTTATTTAAATTTTGTTATATATTTATAATGTCTGTTATTTCCGTTGTCAATATGGCATTTAAAAGACTTAATCTTATTTGTCAACAAATAATATCAATGTATTTCAAAAATTACAAGTAAGGGCCATTTCGAATTAGTTTTTCTACGATTTTTAGTTATTGAGTGACCCAAAAAAAAAAAAGAAAGAGTTTTTAAAAGTGTACATTTGTTTGCATTTTATGACAAAACAACAGTTTATCAAAACATTTGCCGGTACTTGGTACTATATTCGAAACATATCTACTCTGGTCTAAAACACAGCTGAAGGGATATTTTATATCGGTCCAGCTTAGGATAATACTTTAATATTTTTTTTTATTTAAAAACAATCTCCTCTTTACTCATCTTAACTCCTTCAACTTATTAAAGGCGCTTTAACAGGCGCCAGCAACAATTCTATTTTCATACTTACTTCTCCAACTCTTCCATACTTCACCACCTTCGAGTTCATGCAACAAAGCTATTAATTAAATCTACGAAAGCTTTTTATCGCGAAAAGACACAAACAATGCTTTTCACTCGCTTGCTGTTAGAAATACGCACCTTTCGACTTTTTTAAACTACAACTGTCCACTTCCGTTTCCGTTGCTGTTGCCATTTCCGCTTGTTCACATACATTTTAATTAAAATAAAATTACAAATTAAATGCATCAGCGGACAGAACATATTTTTATAATTAGCCCATCTTGGAAACGGTTAGGAGAGACCAACAAAAGCGGGTGTACAAGGTTAAAGCTTTTTGCTAACTAATTAAGTTGCCGGTGGAGTACTGGTGCAGTTGCTATCAAAAGCTATGCCACCAACGGTTAAGAATTTTATGTGAATAGTGTTTTAAAGACCTTTAGATAAATTCTACTTACTTGCGTTCGTCGACCGCGAAACCTTCCTCGCCGTGCTGCAGTCGGCGACATGGTAGATTGTGACTCAAACAGTCGCAACGACAACGCACAGTCTGCGAAGTGTCGCTGGAATGACGTTCAGCGTATGGCACATCTTCGGGAAAAATATCAAAATGCTTGGGACAACGGCAAATCATGTTCGACATTTCATCCAACTGCTCCGCCTGAGACTCTTCCGGATAATTTCGCAGCTGCTGCGACGACTGATGATAACGACGACGACTTAAATCGGAGCGTTTGTCGCGCGGCATGTACTGCAGTGAAGCAGTTAAGTTGCTGCGATTGACGCAGTGGCATTCGGTGTGGTTGCGCAACATAAGCACCTCGGTGTCACGCTTGTTTGAGCGGCTGTTCACTTTGATGACCTGGAGAAAGATTGAGGGAAAGATTTATGTGAGTAGGTGTAATAATTTATGCATGTGAACTGTAGCTTTAAAGTGACTTGCACGCTATTTGAAAAAAAAATTCTTAAATTGCTTAAGAATGTGTCGAAACTTTGTGGTGGCAACATAAGTCAGCGCAAGTTCAGCGCACTCTGCTGGCGATAAAAATTGAAAGATATGCGACTTTATTCAAAATTTATGAATCAATACCGAGCACGCCCTATCGGCTGTCAGGTCTGCTGCCTGCATTTTAATGCCAAGAAAAAAACCAAAATAATTAATTCACTGAATTCACAGCGCACCCTGTTTGCTGAATGTAGCCACTGAGTCTGGTAAACGAGCAAGTTATTATGTCACGGCGCATGCGCAGCAGTTAAATATTTTTTTTGCATTTTGGCATTTTTGCTTCGTCTATTAATCACGAGTCTACAAATTTATAAGCCAACACGTTGCAACCGAGAAACATAAATTAAAAAACAGCAACAAAAACAATTTAAAGCGCAATCAAGTGAGATCGACGCTGGTCGCCGGTAGCTGCTTTATAAACGCTGCCTACGCAACAGGCAACAAATTAGTTAAAATATCAAAGATAACTTAGCTACGGAAATTCTATGAATAACTTTGAAGTGATATCTTAATATTTGCAAGCCAGCAATTGGCTTTATATTCAAAACTAGCTTAAGCTTGGTTTTCATTATGTCATTTTTATGACAACACAAAAATTTATCACCTGAGAAATATCACCCTAATAAAACTCTAGAACATTTTCTGCGTAGCTCTATTTAATAATTTGATTGTTTTTAATTTTCCAAGATTGGCAAAGTTAGAGAAAAATGTTTGAATTTTTGAATTTTATTGACAACAACTGACCACTGAAAATAATGACATAGTGAAAACTAAGCATAATATACGCGGCATTTCACAGGAAGTATTTTATGAACAATTTGTACGCTCAAAAAATAAAACATGATAGTTCATTGAATGAATTGATACCCAACCCCTCCTTATCCTTTTAGTTAAACGGCAAGTATACATTGTGATCGAATACCGAACTCCGAGGCTGGGCAGCCTATAACTCTAAAGCTATGCGATATCGCAAATTTGGTTTGTGTGGGAGGGGCCACACGCCTTGTATAACGCCCATAAAATTATATCAATGGAACGGCACGTGTAAATTGTGGTCGAATACCGAATTCCGAAACTGTGCGACCAATAACTCCGAAGCCATTTGAAATCTTATAGCCCTATTATGGTTCACAACACAACAGTAATTGCTGTCTTCAATGTTTAAATTTCTATTACGGTAGACAACAAAGCAACTGAATACATTCCACTGTTGTCTGTCAACAATGCTGTGTCTTCAACACACTTACAGCCCTATTCTGGCAGCTTAACTAAGCTCACCACATTAACAAAATAGTTATTATTAACTATTTGTTAAGGTTTCGTATTCTGCTGCAACTTTAAAAGCTCTTTTCCTTACAATTTTGTTAATAACAGAAAGAGTCTTAACAACGAATGAAATGTTTGTGCTTAGATAGAAAATTGTTGTGAAAATAATAAAAAAATACAAATTTTAATATAATATTGAGTTTAAATACATTAAACTGAAAAATGAGAGAATTTTTTACTTATTTTAAGTGTTGATAATGAAATCTTTCAGTAGCCGTGGCAAATTTTTCAAGCGCTTGCAAAGTCACAAGCTGCACTCGAAGCATCTGTTTATATAGCGCATCTCTTCTTTCAACAGGCATATCGATTTTCACCATGCATGGTGAACTTTAAAAGCTTTTTAAGCTTTTATGTTGTTAATGATTTTTAAGAATACCAACATTTACATAACATAACAAGCAGCTTAACAAGAGCTCCTTAACTATTTCTTGTTAAGTTAACAACCAGAATAGGGCTGTTACTATGCAACACAGCAGTTGTGCTTTATTGTCTTGTTATCTGCCAAATTTTGAAGACAGCTAATTTGGTGTTGTGTTGAAGAAACGAAATAGATTAAAAATGAATATTTTATTTAAAATTCCGTTTTTCTTTATTAATTATGAAAATTTCACAGAAAATTTTACGTCTCCTTGTGAACAGAATTATATTTCAAGTACTTGCTTGAAATACAAGTTCAAGCTAGCTTGAGCTTGATAATTTTGAATCAAGTATAGCTTGTAATTGAATATAAATAAGCCCACGACAGCTTGCAAGTATTCTAGCTTAAAAGCGAACGGCACAAAGTTTCAAGTAAAGGAAAGCTTGATGCCTTCGGCAAAAAGCTTGAAAAGCTTGAAATTGAAGGCATGTATCCAATTGAAGCAAGTATCCAAAAAATTCAATGAGCTTGTTTAGAGAGAGCATAAGCGTAATAGGACTTTTAAGGATTCTATGAACTACGTGGTTGGAAGTTTTAGGGGTAAATGATTTCGAAAATGATGTCAAACTTTAAAATTTAAGATGGCGGATAGAGTTGCCACCTAGATTTTTCTTTATTTTTGCGAATTCTTGCAATTTTGAAATTCTGACAACAGATTTGATTTCGAATATTATGTCACAGTTTTAAAATTTAAGATGGAGGTTAGGGTTGACACCTAAATTTTTACCACAGTATTGCCACCCAGTAAAATATATTTTTAAGAGTTTTAAACATCATTTATCAGTGTTAAGGGGTCGATTTCGAATCTATAGTCAGAATTTTAAAATTGAAGATGGTGGATAGGGTTGCCACCTTCATTTTTTGTAGTTTAATGAATTCGGGCTGGCAGAAAAAAAATGGTACTACAATAATGGGTCGCTGAATCCGAATCCGTTGTCAGAATTTCAAAATTATAAAATTTTGAAATAATAGGGTTGCCACCTAATATTTTATCTTTTCAAGAGTTTTAAACGTCATTTATCAGTGTTAAGGGGTCGCTGATTTCGAATCTAAAGTCAGAATGTAAAAATTCAAGATGGTGGATAGTGTTGCCACCTTAATTTTTTGTAGTTTTATGAATTCGGAGCTGGCAAAAAAATGGTACAACAATAATGGGTCGCTGAATCCGAATCCGTTGTCAGAATTTCAAAATTATAAAATTTTGAAATAATAGGGTTGCCACCTAATATTTTATCTTTTCAAGAGTTTTAAACGTCATTTATCAGTGTTAAGGGGTCGCTGATTTCGAATCTAAAGTCAGAATGTTAAAATTCAAGATGGTGGATAGGGTTGCCACCTTAATTTTTTGGTTTTATTATGAATTCGGGGCTGGCAAAAAAAATGGTACACCAAAAATGGGTCGCTGAATCTGAATCCGTTGTCAGAATTTCAAAATTTAAAATTTTGAAATAATAAGGTTGCCACCTAATAATATGTCTTTTCATGTGTCCTTTACTTTAAACTTTGTGCCGTTCGCTTGTAAGCTAGCATACTTGCAAGTCGCAAGTTGTCGTGGGCTTATTTATATTCAATTACAAGCTATACTTAATTCAAAATTATCTAGCTTGTATTTCAAGCAAGTACTTGAAATAGACTTCAAGTAGGCTTGTGCTGTTCTCTGGTTGCTACTATAACAAGGGTCCGTGTTCCCGCCCAAAAGGAGGGGAAGCGGGATTTTTTTCAACACCATTATAATCTTAGTAAAAAAATGCTTCCTTGTACTTAAAAACATTTTAAAATCCAGCTATTTCATTATACTAGATTTAATCCTATTTTTTAACGCCAGTTGAAATTAACGGGTTTAAATATGGGCTCACGATATTTCCTTTTCATATCGCAAAAAAATTCTTATCAAGATAGTACTTTTTGCTATTTAAAAAATACTTTTTAAAGAGTACGTTTTTACGTTTCTCCGAAGCAACCCTGGACCAGTCAAGCAACGAATTCTACATACGTGATCAAACATGACAAATCAAACATAATCAAACGTGACAACAACGTATTGTTGTGAACCATAATAGTTTGAAACTGTTGTGTCTTCTTGACTGTTGTGTCTACTCGTAAGAAGACACAGCAGTTTCTTCTAGTAAAGCAAAGTATCCAACCTTCTACAAACATACTTTGTACTTAAAATTTTCAAAAATAATTTTGTTTTAACAACAAAGACAAAACAAAACCAAAATTTACATCAGAGTAATAATTTTGCGTACTTTAAAATGGGAAATGGTTAAGAAACGCTATATTTTAAGGTCTTTCACAAATGTAGTAATCAGAAAATTTATACTTAAAACCAGTACAAATGATAGCTTTATTGAAAGGTGTAAATGTCTAATTTGTGAAAATGTTTAAAATTTGTAATATGAATAAACACTTTTGGAGTTATAGAATCATAACTGAAAACATAGTTTTCAAAACATAAAAATATCGCTAAATCCCTCTAAAAAAAATTCCCACCAACTTGGAAAAGTCTTAGTGATTTTTATTATCTAGAAAAATCAAACTAGTGATGTCGGTATCGCCGCGCAAAAATGCTGTTTAGGTGTGTAATTGCACAAATAAAAATGGGCTGATCATAATGTGGGCGAGTCAGCAATAAATAACCGATGCTTTGCGTATCTTTATCTACATCTGTGCAAGTGTTGCTTGTTATGTCATTTAGCTTTCAATTCACACACTTTAATCAAGTGTTGCATGTTTTGAAAAGCGTTGAAAGTAGCGTAATACTTCATTTTTATATCAACTTGATACTTTTTCAATGTTCAGTTTTTAGCGCACCGCCCACTTTCACTGAAAGCTGCACAAAGTTGCTCAGACGCAAGTTACGATTTGTTACGGCGCATGTGCCACTTCACTGAATTTAATTGTCAAAATAACTGTCATCGCGTGTGGAAATGCTAATTTATTTAAATTTCGCTTAAATGCTGCAAAAAGCATGCAATTAATGCACATTAAATGGTGTAGATAAATGTTGGAGCAAATTGTTGTCCATCGATTAAGGGGACCGCAAACGAAGTCAAAGTATCGAAAGTGGTTGAGTGGGCAAATTAACATAGCTTTGTAAAATTAATACTTACAAAAAAATAAACTGGCACATCCTCAAAACTTTTTGCGGCACAAACTTGTCGCGTTGAATCGCAGCATCCGGTATCTTCGCCACAGCGATGCAGAATGGTGCAGTAGGGAACATAACGCTTTGAGGTCTCATTCGAAACATGTATGACGCGGGGTAGAGGACGACTGCAACGACCAGCAGTTTTCATGCGATCCATGTGCTCACGTGCGAGCTCGGCCGGTGTTTCTACAAAAAGAAAAAAAAGCAATTAGCCTGGTTTCAAATCAAATAAAATTTTATTAAATCAGAAATAAAGAGTTCGAAAAAGGACAGAGTTAGTGTCAGGGTCCTAAACAGAGAAAAAGTCAAATCAAGCAAAGGATAAGTCAAACTTTTAAGAGCCAGTCTTAGTTAAGCAAAGCATCCAAAGTTCTCTCGAGTTAAAGTCAATTTGAGTCAAAGCCAAGCCCAATGAGAGCCCAATTGAGTCATAGTCATGTCGAACCAATTTAAAACTGAGCCAAAACTAAGTCGAGGCAAAGCCAAATCGAGAAAAAGTCGGGTCGAGCGAAAGTATAGCCAAGCCAAAACTAAATTAAGGCAAAGCAAGGAGCAAATTTTAAACTTATCAAGTCGAGTCAAGGTTAAGTCGAGCTAAAGTCAAATTGAGCTAAAGTAAAAACGAGTCAAGGTTAAGACTTGGCATAATCGAGTCAAAGTTAAGACTAGCCATAATCGAGTCAAAATTAAAACAAGTCGGGTAAATGAAAAGCTAATCTAAAACTAAGCTGAGGCAAAGAGATAAAGCTTAAGTCTTGTGGAGCATAAATAGAAATTGTCAAGGCGAGCAAAAATTCAGTCGAGCCAATTAAAATAGAGCCAATGTCAAATCGAGACACAGCCATGTCGAACCAAAGACTTGGTAAACTGCATTCAAGTCGAGCCAAAGTAAATAAGAACAAATGTCTAATTAAGGCAAAAACAAGTCTTGTGGAGCATAAATAGAATTTGCCAAGGCGAGCAAAAATTCAGTCAACCTAATTAAAATCGAGCCAATGTCAAACCGAGACAAAGCCATGTCGAACCAAAGACTTGTTAAACTGAATTCAAGTCGAGCCAAAGTAAATAAGAACAAATGTCTAATCAAGGCAAAAACAAATTGACCCAAATTCAAATTGAATCAAAGTAAAGCCAAGCTAGAGTTAAGTGCAGCTAATGTAGAATAGAGCTAAATTCAAGTCGAGCCAAAATATAGTCAATTAAAATTTAAAGTAAAGCAAATTGGAGCTTAAGCTAAGTCGAACCAAAGTAAAATCGACCAAAACTCAAACGGTTTCAAGGATCAAACTGAGCCAAATAGATTCCAAGTTAAGTCTAGCCAAGGACAAATCGAGCCAAAGCTTAGTCGTGTCGATGTCAAATCGAGCCAATACTACTAAAACTGAACTTTATAGAGTTGAACTAAAGCCAAGCACATCCAAATTGAAGTCGAGCCAATGTTATGTTGAGTCAAAACCAAATTAAGCCTGAGTGAAGTCGAGCCAGAGTGAAATCGAGCAAAAGTAAAATTAAGTAAAGTAAAGCCGAGCCATAATTAAGTCTAGACAAAATTAAGTCAAGCCAATGTCAAAACCAGCCAAGTCAACTCAAACTCAAATGCACAAATCGTTTCAAAACTAAGTCGCAGCAATGTCAAATCGAACCGAAGTCAAGTGGATCCAAAGTTAAGTCGAGGCAAAGTCAAGTACAGTAACAGTCTAGTGGAGCAAAGTTTAAACCGAATTAAAGTCAAATCGTCCCAAAGTCAAATCAAGTCAAAGTCAAATCAAGTCAAAGTCAAGTCGAGCCAAAGGTAAGTTGAGTTAAGGTTTAGTCGAGCAAATACTAAATCGAGATGAAGTCAAGTCGAGCCAAACCCAAATCGAATCAGAGCCAAAGCTAAGTCGAGCAAAATTTGAATCGAGCCAAAGCTAAGTCGAGCCAAAGTGAAGTCGACCCAAAGCCAAGGCCATGAACTTTTGTCGGCTCTTGTAGTCTAGTGGAGAGTGCGCAAGACTATCAACCCAGAGGTCGTTGATGGAAAATTAAAACTATACAACTCAATATTGGAAAATGTATAATTAAAGGACAGGAACTACTAAGAGCTGGAAATACTTGCCGAGGTTAAGGCATAACACTAGCCACGGTAAAAAACTAATTCAAATTGTCCTTTGATTACGTTTGTTTAACCCAAGAAATAATTCACGTAGGGTTCCAATCAACTCCTCTAAATAATTTATTACTGTTCTTCTTTTAGGTCAAAGACCAAACCTTGTTTGTATATGGCGCATGCATTGGTTCTTTGATCTTTAAAAAAAAGAATGAAAAAATCAACCCAAACTCAAATCGTTCCCAAGTCAAATTGAGCCAAAGTTAGGCAATGACAAATCGAGCGATATTTAGGTCGAAGAAATCTCACATCGAGTTAAAGCCAACTCAAGCCAAAGTCAAGTCGCGCGAAAATCAAGTCAAGTAAATGACAAAATCGAACCAAAGTTAAGACTAGGCAAAGTCAATTCGAGCAAAAGCTAAGCCGAGCTAAATTTGAATAGAGCCAAACCGACCAAAACTCAAATCGTTCCATTGTCAAATTGAGCCAAAGTTAGGTCGTGGCAAATGCACGTTGCGTAAAAGTTAAGTCAAACCAAAGTCAAGTCGAGCGAAAATCAAGTCAAGCAAATGAAAGTGTCGAACCAAAGTATAGACTACACGGTTAAAAATCTTGGACTGAATTTTAAACTTTTTGGATTACATATAGGAAAACACTGAAAAAAGATTAGTTTTTATTCCGCCAAAAAATGAAAAAAAGCACTCAGACCTATAGGGAATAATTTTAGAAACGCGGAATAGAAAAAGGGAGTTTTCATTTTTATGATAAAGCTCAAGAACATTATGAAAATTGTTAATGCAAATTTGTTCACCAACGGTTTATCAACAAATTTGTATTAAAAATCTTAAAAATGTTTAGGGATTAAAAAATAGTACATTTTGAATAAAAAATTTCTTTAAACCAAAGTTTGGATTAAAAAGTAGTCCGAAATTTTTAACCATCTAGGCGTAACCAAGTCAGAATCGAGCTCGAGTCAAGCTGGGCCAGATTTGAATTGAGCCAATGCCACTTCGACCCAAATTAAAATCATTCCAAGCTCAAATCGTTACAATGACAAATCGAGCCATATTAGTTAGGTCAAGTAACGTTTTTAAAAAAAAAAACTCTAAGTTAAAAAAAATCATATTCAACAAACAAACGAATACAAAAATCAACGAAACGTCGGTACGGAATAATGAATTAAAATTGTTTTAATTGCATTTAAAAAATTTGATCAAAAAACCTATTTTTACAAACATACAAAAAAACTGTAAACGGTATTTATTTATTTACTAAAATGAAAATAATAAAAAACAACTCGTTTACAAGAACATAAACAATAACATAAGCAGTAAAAAAAAAAATTTAAATAGCATTTGTACTTTTGAAGTTCTTATCTCATGACATTTTTCAGTATTTTTCTGTAACACGCTCCCTTTTTTTGACAATTGAAAGTGCTGGTCTACACTGGCCTTACTCAACCGACTCACGTTGACGTCTACAGAAGAGCTAAGGAAGTGGGAAGGTGAATGAAGTGAGGCAAAAGTATTAAATTTTGCGACTCACTTTGAGTTGACATTCGGTGAGTCGATTGAGTGAGGCTAGTGTAGACAGGCTCAAAGGGTTTCATATTAAAAATTTCAAATGAAATGCCAAAGTAAGGTAGCCTTTTTTCTGTGAATGAAACACCTTATTATAAATACACCATGCTTTTGAAAAGATCACATTTTGTTTTACTTTGTTTTAAAATTTGATTTCATAAATTTTCGTAAATTGACTTGTCAATTTTTTTGTATATTTGGTTTGATTTATAACTTCGAATACAATTTAATGCATTCTTTTGTAAGAGGCATTTTGTTCTGAGAATACCACAAAGTGTGGGAATTTCTGATTTATTTCTAAGTTTTGTTTTATTAATATTAAATATGTAAAATATTCTTTCTACATTTGCTGTGGCTATTGGAATGCATAGAGTAGCAGAAACCATTTTTCTTAAAAGAGAAAATGCTTCACTGCCATCTTTTTTTTTTGTATTTAAAGTAGATTCCCGAAAAACTTCAATACTGCTGTCAGGATCTAAATTTAAATCGCTTAAATTAATTTAACGTCATTCTAGCAATTCATCATAAACTTCTTGCTATGCAATAATGCTTACAACATTTTTCAAATGTCGCCTCAATTTCGATATAGATGGTTGATAAGTATATAAAACTTTAGTTGGAGATGGAATTTTTCGAATTTGAATTTATTGAAAAGAATTAGCATACAAGAAAAAGCTCTTTCAAATGCAACTATTTAGAAAATCTAAATAAAAACTACAAATAACAATTGGCATAAAAACAGCTTAAGAAGAAAAATATTTATCAAATTTTATGCACATGATTATGTGGTTAAAAATAAAAATTATTGTAATTTAAACGTAAGGTATTCGTAAAACAAGAAAAATAAATAAAAACACATTTCTGATGGATCTGCAGAATTTAAGTTTTTCGAACAAGTAATTAGGACTTTTCGAAGTGATAAGTCTGTGCAGAAAAATTCAATTTCTTCCATTAAGAAAATTTATGATCTTTCAACTAAGATCCACATCTTTTAAAAATTTAAATTAATTAAAAGCTCGACTTAAAATACTACGGAATGTTCTCTGAAGTCGATTTTCTCCGATTGTGGTAATATATGAGTTGAAATTTTAATTTTTTTTCGAATCTAAAATTTAAAAAAACTGTAATTTGCACTACGAGTCATTTTAAGAAAATTTTAAGCCTGCCTAAGGAACTGTTATTTACACTTGAAAGTGCGAAAATGGCAACGCTGGTTGGGTCGAGTCAAAGTGAAGTCAAGGCAAACGCAAGTTGAGTTAAAGTTAACTAAATCCAAAGTCAAGTCAAGCAAATGACAAAGTCCAGTCAAAAAAAATTTGTTCGATAAATTTTGAATAATATACGATTGTACGTACTTCCACGTTTAAAAAACGACTTACCCTAAACGGTAAATCTCTTTAAACTCCACAAAAACTAATTTAATTACTTCAAATTTTGCACAGTGTCTTTAATATTTAATATTAACTTTGAGTATGAAATTAGTAAAACTCAGACCACGTCTACCTCCAATACAAAGTGACTTACCCAAAACGTTAAAATCTCTTTCAATTCCATAAAAACTAATTTAATGACTTAAAATTTTGCACATAAGCTTTAACCTTTAATATGCACTTTTAGTATAAAACTAGCTGATATACCCGGTGTTACTCGAGAGTCATTTATATAAACATTTTAACATACACTTCTCGATTAAATGTTTTTTAAAATCGAGAATAATGAAAAACATGTTGAATTTTATTTGAATTTTATTTTATTTTATTTTATTTATCCACCGTTTGCTAGGTAATTGAACGAACAACATTGATCCAAAAAAGGTTAGGAAAATTTTTGTTGTTGGTGGTTCCATCTCTTGCAGTGAGCTAATTGAATTCAAAGAAGCGGTACGAAAAACAGATTTTAAAAATTAAAAAGAATTTTTATATTTACTCAATCTTAAAGCAAGCACAATTACCTTTTCAACAAAATAAAAATTATGGTGGGACTCAATGCGTCCTTGAGATATGGACATTTTAACGTCTAAACAAAGATTTATATTAAAAAACATATTTAACTTTTTAACAAAAAAAAATGTTAATGAAATATATTAAAAACAGCAGAGTTATTGGCATTAAAAGTAAATACTTTGATTTTCATATAATTTTTTTTCTCATTATTAGCTATCAATGTTTTATGAAAATTCGTTGTGCTAAAAATGATTGTACCTACTAAAATTTCTAAAAAAAACTGGCAGTACTGCATTATTTTACTTTTTAAAAGATTGGTAGCAATAGCATTTTCGCAAAATATTTCGGAAAACTTATCTGCTAGCTGCATAAGAACATCAGATATTCTTCTGTAAGCAGAAAATAGCGCCACCTGACTGTAATCCCAATCGTGTGGGGTTAAATTTGAAGAAACTTTTGCAAAAACATAATTCAGCTATTCAACGCAAGGTGTACGTTTAGTTTGTACCCACACATCTTACACATGTGGCGCCATCTATCTGTAAATTTAACGCACAGATCAAAACTAATGAAATAATTGTGCTGACCAGATGCGCATATTTTTTTTTATATCGCCATATAGCTTAAACTGATTACATGAAAATATTAACTTTTACTGCATTCTTATTCACAGTCATCTTTTCGAAAATTGTGATATATATACAACATTTAAAGTACCATTGATTAAGAACTGATTGACAACGGTGACACAATAGTGAGAATAAATACAGCCTTCACAACAAAACAAATTTAACAGGAGGGGGGAGGGGGGCGGGGGGTGGGGAGGCAAAATATAAATAGATGATCACTATAAAGAAAATTTTATATAATACAAAATGTTCGTAATTACTTTAGACACACAACTGCATTCTTAGAGATATATGGGGACGTTCAAACTATATAGAGAATTTTAACACAAAACTAAGTTTTATTAATAGTCTGGTATGAAAAAATAGATTTTTAGCCATAACTTTTGATTGGAAAGAGATATTGGGGTAATTTTTTCACATAAATTATTTTTGAGACTTGACTTTTTTGTAAAAAATATAAAAACAACATTTTGGAAAAAATAAATTTCGCGAAAAAAATCAAAGGGGGAACCCCCGTTGTTTTGATGACAAAAACAGTAAAATAATTTTTGCGCTTAGCTGGAAGAATTTTTGCAAATAAATGCTATGTCATATGAAAGGTAGCCAGATGTGCAATTTTTAATTGATTTCATTTTTACAACAACAAGAATTTTTGAGTCATTTTTTGAGTAAAAAGTCAATATTTTGGACCTTTTTTGACATAATCATAAAACATATATACACTGACCTAACGGTACAGTTCAACCTATTTTTGTGAAGCGATTTTATTGAACTTTTGAACAAAAAAAATTTAAATGAAATATATTAATGGACAGCGGAGATATTTGCATCGAAAGACCAAACTTTGATTTTCATGTCGTTTTTTTCTCATTCTTAGGCAACGATGTTTTATGAAAAAGTCGTTATACTGAAAATTTCTCCAATTTTGAAGATATGTGAATGTTTTTGATGTCAAAATAACAAAAATTTTTTAGAATTAAATACAAAAAAATCTCCTATGGTAAAAAGTTTTATAATAACAAAATTACCGTTAGTTGAAAAATTTCAGAGGGGGCGTGGCAAAAACTAAGTATGTAACATTTTAAGTTGGGATGTACTTAATATGTATACCTAGTTTGAGCAAAATCCGTTGAGCCGTTTAGATTTGTATAAAGGTCAAACAAACAAACAAACAAACAGAAAATGAGTTTTATTACTATAGATTTGTAAAAGTCGAATAAAAATCACGTCTTTTTAACATTAATATATACTTTAGGTATGAAATTTGGAAAAATCGTCGTCCGTGGGGGTATTTTAACTTCGGTCCAGTCGAAGATAATTCCTTACTAGTTTTTTTTGTGGATATTCTGTTCTTTGCAACAATGAAACAATTTTTCTACCAATTGAACATAATTGAACTAAAATTTTCAACACATCCGCATCTCCAGACGAGTGAGCCCATGAAATTTTATGTACACTTTTCGCACGATCATCCGATAGTGGGTCAAACTGTCAGCCAGCCATTCAATAAATATCTATCAATATCAGATTCATTAAAAAATACGCCAGCAAATATTTAAGTGCGCTCACTCAACGCTTACAACGCCCACACGTATCGACCCTGAACTTGTACCGTTAAATGCCGCGCAGCTCAATTAAATGCAAACAATATTCAATCGTTGCATGCATCACGTTGCAAGCGATATTTACTGCAACATAAAGATAATTTTTTAAAACCGCATAGTTAAAACAAGACAAAGGAAACAAAAAAAAAAATCAGCAGTAATGAAATTAAAACTGGCTAAAGGCTGCGCATGCGCTTGAAAAGCACACCTTCTGCTTCTACTAACGCTGGCTGGAAGACATTGAAAAAAAAAACCACAGAGCAAAACAAGAGAAAAGCGGCGGCGGCGTTTAGCACAAAGTTGCTCCAGCGCGCCTAAAACAAGCAGCAAATGAAGTCATTATGTGTGGCAGTCATGCGCGAAGAATGAGTTGCGCGGAAGATTGTGATTTTCCCTCAATTTTGTGGCAGAAGGGCGAAAAAACAATCATTCATGTGGAATATTTAATGCGCGATTGATTTTTAAATGAGCTGTTTTGCAGGCTGGAGAGATAAAAATTTACTGCACTTGGCCAAAAAACAAATAGAAAAATGATGCATGACGAAATCCGACAGTCAAAATCGCCAAAGTTAATAGGAAATATAATTTTTGTTTTTGCTTTTTTTTACAATGCAATATTTATACAAAAACGATAAAAATAGCCTGCAGCACAAAGTTACCGCTGCGCTTTTTATGTCCGTAGCAAAAATTAACGAACTGTGTCCAAAAACTTTGTCCTCACACAAAATTTTCACACAGGCATAAAAGGTGTGTAAAAACGGTGTAGCTAAAAGTTTTCCACGGAAGCCCATGTTGAGTTTCCGCACTAAGAAACAGTAGTGTTGCCGACAATTTGCCAGTTCACAAATTTCGATACCGTGAAATGCGGGCGTTTTGCGCTGCCAATGATGCTGCTTCTTGTACATTGTTTTTGTTGTGCCTGAAACTTTAGCTTTTAAATTTAAAATTTTTAAAAAAATTTCACATTAAGGAATGTAATGAAAATTGAATTATGTACAGTAGAAACTTCAGACTCTCTAGTAAAACTGATTGACACTTAAATAGTGCAATTACACGGTGTAACAGTGAAAAAAAACCAGATGCATCGCTGGACATACGAGAGAAGCGAAGCTTGTTCGCAGTTTCATTAGCTTGATAATTTAATGGTTTTTTTAATAAAAACATTTTTAAATAAAAAAATTTAAAATACCATAATGTTAACTAAAAACAATGTAATATACCCACCGGTAAGTTTTATTACCTAACATTATTCTTTTACGTTAGTTTGGAATTATTTTTGTAAATGTTAGGGCCGCTTTCTCAATGTCCGGTTAAGCACTAATCAGAACTTTAACCAGCAGTTAGCAAAAAAACCCTTTCTCAATGTTCGGTTAGGGTTGAACTGTCAGCTAAGTGCTGATTAAGTTAACGGCAAGTTGTGGTTTCGGTTAGCGCCATTTTAGGGTAAATAATTTCGAAGATGCTGTCAAACTTTAAAATTAAAGATGGCGGATAGAGTTGCCACCTAGATTCTTTTATTTTTGCGAATTCTTGTAATTTTGAAATTCTGACAACGGATTTGATTTCAAATATAATGTCACAGTTTTAAAATTTAAGATGAAAGTTCGGGTTGCCACCTAAATTTTTACCACAGTATTGCCACCTAATAATATGTATTTTTAAGAGTTTCAAACATCATTTATCAGTGTTAAGGAGTCGCTGATTTTGAATCTAAAATCAGAATTTTAAAATTCAAGATGGTGGATAGGGTTGCTACCTTATTTTTTTTAGTTTTATAAATTCGGGGCTGGCAAAAAAAAATGGTACACAAAAAATGGGTCGCTGAATCCGAATCCGTTGTCAGAATTTCAAAATTATAAAATTTTGAAATAATAGGGTTGCCACCTATTATTAGGCCCATATTATTAGGTGGCAATACTGTGGTAAAAATTTAGGTGGCAACCCTAACCTCCAACTTAAATTTTAAAACTGTGACAATATATTCGAAATCAAACCCGTTGTCAGAATTTCAAAATTACAAGAATTCGCAAAAATAAAAAAATCTACGTGGCAACTCTATCCGCCATCTTAAATTTTAAAGTTTGACAGCATCTTCGAAATCATTTACCCATGGCAGAATAAGAGAAGGTATATTTATTTTGGAGAGGGAGACTGCCGCAGCTGTCAAAACGAAGTTGACAGCTCATACAAAATCTGAAAACGATGAGAATGCGATAAGAAAGCGAAAATAGGCAAGAACAGCAAAATGCTTGAGTTTGGCAATTCTGGCTTTGAGAAAGAGAGCGCAGTCTGAAATTCTTCTCTAATTCTGCCATGCACTTACCCTAAAACTTCACATTCATTGAATTTTTTGGATACTTGCTTTAATTCAATAATTTGGATACTTGCGAGGCTTACAAGCTTTTGCCGAAGGCATCAAGCTTTCCTTTAGCTAGAATACTTGCAAGCTGTGCGTGGGCTTATTTATATTCAATTGCAAGCTATACTTGATTCAAAATTATCAAGCTCAAGCTAGCTTGAACTTGTATTTTAAGCAAGCGCTTGAAATAGACTTCAAGTAGGCTTGTGCAGTTCTCTGATTTGCAGCAAAAAATAAAAAAATATGTAAACACGAGACAGCTGATATGATGTTTTTACGTATTCACAATTCAAAAATTCACAATTAGTCATCTAACCGACAGTTGCTTAACCAGCACCTGGTGAAATCAAAATTATTTTTTTAGCTATCGTATGGTTAGCTAAGTCCTGGTTAAGAGCTAGACTAACCGGACATTAAGTAAGTGGCCCTTAATGAAATAATTGGTTTTTAATATATAAAATATAAAACGTATATTAAATAGGTGTAGTGTCATCGATATTTCTAGCAAATATTACATCAATAGTTGTCCCAATCGTGTTATCTAAACGGCATTGTTTAAGGCCTAAAATTTGTATGAAATTGTTTTTTTTTGATATTTCAAAAGTAAAGTCTTTCTGACGTTATTTTCACTTCCACATCCAAGGGCATCCGCAGGTTTTGTTCTAGGGGGGGAAAGGCATAATTGAGCATAAATAAAATTTAACCTATACAATGCTATTTACTACGATTATTGGTACTAATTTTGTGAATATGAAAGCACACTACACCGGTTGACACACGCTTGTACACATTAGAAAATCTTATATAATTTTACAGATGGTGTGAAAATCTTTCTCGTATCATGTCCGAATTATTTAAAAATTGTATATAATTTTTTTGTCATGTAATACATTTCAGTAATTTTTTGCTAAAGCAAATATTTTTAGTAGATTAATAAATTAAATAATGTGAGGCCTGTATCCTTAAATGAATATCGAGCCACATGATTTCAACTTTTAAAATTAAAATACAAAATTTCCTAATATTAAACAATATTTTTTTGTTGAAAAACTGAAACAAAAAACTAGCGCCCTTATTCTTGAACCCGCGCTCGCTCTCGACACGACGTCGAAACAAAATTGTTGTATTCTGGAAGCTTTCAATTTCGACGTTGAGATCTGCACTGATTGTTCATGTCAATTGTTGAGCAAACGTCGTCAAATAAATATTTAAATTTTTGATCGTCGTGATGATCTTCGACGACAATTCATTGGTGAAAGCGAGCTCTCGACGACGATATTTACTCGACGCGGATTCAAGAATAGGGGTGTAAATTTTTAGGCCATTTTTTAACTTTGGAAGCCTTTAACTCTTAAACCAATTTTGAGTAGACTAAATTTTTTCAGATTTGGATTTAAAAGGTCAAAAGCCATATCATTATGCCAATACCATATGTACCAAATATCATCGACGTAGGTCAAAAAATGCCCAAAATATGGCGATTTAAATTTTTGGGTTATATTGGCGGTGCCACGCCCCTTTGTCTAATCAAAACCTCATATAGCCTATTATTCCTTTCAGAGTCACAGAAACATGCTGTGAAAATTTCAGGAAGATCGGTCCAAGGGTTTTGCCACCTATAAAGCACAAACAAACAAACAGACAGACAGACATTCATTTTTATATATATAGAGATCATCAGTTTAACGTATTGGTGACCAGCAGTACCCTGCTAACACGAGATGAGTTATTTTCTTCAATTTTGAGTGATATTAGAATCATAACATACGAACTTGACCTGAACCTGACCAGATTTAGTGGTCAAAAATAATTTTTTACCCCCTTGCCTAGCGCTTTGGTACTTTGTAAATTGTTGTTCTTTGCAATTTTTCTGTCTTTTTGACATATTTTGTAGGCTTAACTTAAAAAATAAAATAAATAATAAAATTAAAGTAAATAAGTTCCAAATTCCGAAATGCTTCGCTGACAAAAATCTTTTCCAACGCTTCAATACCCAGTAGGCATTGGCAGCGCTGCTAGCAGACCTTCGTATGGATTTTAGAGTGCTGCCGCACTCATATACAATTACACTTGCTTTTTTATATGAAATGGGAAAATTTGTCAGGCCTTCCGCTCTCTTTGCTCAAAAGAGACCTGCCAGAAGCACACTTTCGAGAAGTCACGTTAGAAGGAAAAGCAATAAAAATATCAACTTCAAATAAAAACCAATTAATAATTTCAGAATTGAACCATGGTCTTCACAGTCGGCGGTCCCACACCTTACCCACTTGTCAACTCGGACAAAAAAAAATTTTTTTTGTTGTTTTTTTTAAAATCTAAATTCTTTTACAAACTGTTCTGTGTATTTGAAATTTTTTTTTAAATTTTTTTATAAATTTTCTTCATACAAAAATATAAGAAAAGACTTTGAGTTTTTCCATATAAATATTTTCATATAATATAATATGTAATGTGTTAGTTTTTGGGAGACCGGGTCCGAGACCCAACTCGACCAAGAAAATTTTTTGTTTTTTTTTAAATCTACATTTCTTTACAAACTGTTCTGCGTATTTAAAAATTTTTTTGGAATTTTTTTTGTAAATTTTTTCATATAAAATACTATGAAAACAATAAGAACCTTCAAAAGGTAGGCCTTACAGAAGTACTCCTTAATGTAGTGATCATGAAAGGTGTATTGATGCCAATAAAAGCAGTGCTAGCATGCCTTTTTTTGCGGAGGACTCGCTAAAATGCCCACTGGGTATTGATGAGCACTGGACACATATATATTCAGATTCAGAGCTGGATCAAAAAGTACTCATTTCAATTCAATTCCAATTCCTTGGGATTAGGAATTGGTAATTGGTCCTCTAAATTTCTCAAGAATGTAATTGGAAAAATCATCAGTTCTATTACAAGAACTGTAATTGGTAATTGAACACCTCAATTTCTTGGAATGGAATTGGAAAAAATTGTCAATTCCATTACAGGAATTGTAATTGGTAATTGAACACCTCAATTCCTTGGAATGCAATTAAAAAAAAATCGTACATTCCATTGCGTGATAGGCTATTAATATCTTACCATTCCTAATTTTCACGTCTTTAATATGCTAAAAATGCTATATTTCAGACGGTTTTGGTCGTACAAAACTAAAATTTGATAATTTTATTTATATGGTTACTTTCGACAGCGGTACTAAAAATGAGTTTCCATGCCCCATTTAACCGCCCAAAAAGCAATGCAAACGCTGTATTTCAATCGGTTCTGGTCGTATAATACTACGTTTAAATTGGGCCAAATGACTCATTTGGAATCAGTCATTCAAAAGTGCTTATATTGGTTCTTTTTTTGCAAAAGTATCTCAGTTTGTTTGACAAATGGTTCTTTGTTATGTTTTTACTGGTTGATATTGATGTTGATACACGTGTATAAAATGGTTTGTTGTTTGAAGTTCTTTCGTTTTTAGTGTGTTCACTGTTTTTTAATGCACTCTCCAGTGACATCTCCAGATACACTCGAGTGAATGGGCTGAAATGAGTCATTTGACCCAATGTTAATGTAGTAAAAGACTAAAGTTTGATAATGTAGTTTGTAATATTTGAATTTTTTCACAGAAATAATTTTTTAAGCTGTAGAACATTGTAAAAAAATTATTAAAAATTTTTAAAAATAAAATTTTATACAAAAAATAATAGGGGGTGGTAGCCAATAATTTTTTATGATATAAACTGTTTATTAAATTTTGTGTTAAAATTAAGCAATTTTTTCAGATAATTTATATGTACTAAAGAGTGGGGAAAATGGAAATTGAAAAAAAAAATTGCAACAAAAATATTTTTTGAGCAAAAGTTTAATATTTTAAAGGTTTTGTGAAAACAATAAAAAATATTGAATAGGTTTATCTTTTCTCATTTCTCCAAGTTCACTTAATTGACCTTTCAGACAATTTTTTCTCATCCTAAATCTCAAGAAAATGTGTTATATTGAGAAAATCTGCAGTTTTCAAGATATCGCAACAATTTTGATGTCATAATAACGGAAATTTTCAATATACTAGATATACGTACAAACTATTTTCGAAAAATCTTTCGTTTTCCGTTATTTTTATTAATTAACGATTAATAATGGAAATTTTTCAAAACTATAACAAATATTTTCATGTTTAGAATCTAAGAATTACAAATTTAAAAATGTTTTACCAATATTTTTTATAATCCTGCTATGCAGGACTTATTAAAAATACTAAAATACAGAAAAAGTCAAGCAACTTTATGTCACCATAACAATTACTGTAAGATGGTACTTCAAATTAAGTAAAGTATCTAATTTTTTAATATTCATACCAATTTTAAATTATTAAGCAAACACAAGTATTTTTATATTCTAAAAAAAATGCTTTGAGCGGGTATTTGCTGCTAGTTATATTTTAATACGGTATGAGGAGAGAATATGAGGTGTACTTTGCAACTGGCGCGCCGACGCACAATGGGGTATTTGATACTAAAAAACGCGATTAATTCAAAAAATCTAATTAAAGATAACCAATAATAATTAGTACCGATTTAAAGAGCATAAAAATCTACGTCACTGTGTGAAAGAATAATCGAAAAAAAGTTTACTGTTACTGAGTAATATAATTTTAAATTTGATTGTTTTTTACTTTGGTGCAGGCATAGTGAGAATCAAGAGTTTATTGTTATTTTAGCGCGATGGTTTTTTTAGTAAAATAAAAGTTTTAATTTATTTTTGCAATGCAGCCTTCTACTTCGGGTATTTTATGAACGTTTTGTGAAAATCGTTATTAAAAATAGTATTTGTTTTAATATTTTTAATGTTTTTTTGTAATTAAGCTTTAAAAATCAGTGTTTTTCGGTATATATGTAGCAATATAGTTGTGATCAAAGTGAAATTTATGTGATGTCAATTTTTTTTTGTGATAAGTGAACATTATTAAAGTAATTTCAAAAATAAAAATTTAGCCTTTTTTGCCCCTTTTTAAAATATTAATTTTTATATACATACATATGAGAGCACACTTCATATAAATGTATACAAGTGCTTACTTTAAAAAAAATATAAATAAAGAAAGAAGCAAAGAAGAAAAACAAAAAATGCTAAACAATATTTGTTATGTTGACGTCTTTATTTTAGAGTGCAAAGTGTCAGTGCAGTAGTTAGAATTTATCTCTTGGGGGTCGGTGGAGAGTAGATAGTATATACATTAGGGCGGGTCAAATTCTGGCTCAGCGAAATTCGTAAAATACATGTAATTTCAAGACTTTTTCTCCACTACAGCATATACAAATTCTGAAAACAAGCTGTGCGGACTTTCGTAAATAGATTCATACACATACATTCATACATTCATATTTTATAATTGAGAACAAAATCTATTTACGAAAGTCCGCACAGCTTTTTTTCAGAATTTGTATATGCTATAGTGGAGAAAAAGTCTTGAAATTACATGTATTTTACGAATTTCGCTGAGCCAGACCTCCAAAAAATTCGTCCATACAAATTGACCCGGCCTAATATACATATATGATATATATGAAATTTAAATGTGAATGTTCGTATATTGTGTTTTCCTATTTTTATAACGTTAAGAGAGCGTGTTTGTACAAAAATATGGTTTTATCTTTTTTGCGTACACGCAAATATATTTGCTCATGATAAAAAGAGTGAAATCTAATTCAAGTCTTAAAAAAAAATTTTATATTTATTTCAGGAACAAGTTCAAGTGTTCTTTATTTTACTCGCCAAAGTCTATGCGACATCATGAATAATTCCGGTTTTAGTGAGCTTAAACACAAATTTGAATTTCTTCGAGAAGAAATTAAAAGGCGAACTGGGGTTTCAGAAGACAATACGGCGAATTTTAATGAGACACTTAATTGCTTCACATATCAATTTAAATCTAGCTGGATCGAATCTCATAGAATGGAAGAACGTTTCTTAAACTCGAATAAAACTTGGTTGAATTCTTTGATTGGTTTCGTTTCGTACATAAGAACTAAAAGAGGCCGTAAAGAAGTTTCATTTGAAGAATGTCTAGAAACAACCAAGCGCAAAAAGACTAAAGAACTAAGAGAGGCTACACCTTTACCCATGCTAGTACATGCTACAAAAATGAGCTTAAAATCTGCTGGACAGTTAGAAGCGTCAAAACTTTTGCAAGATATAACAACATCACTGACCAGGGCGATAAAATACAAAAAAGGTTTAAAAAGTGCGTTGCAAAAGCAGCAAATGTCGAAGGAAGATGCATTATCTGTCATAGTGGAAGCTAAGTTATCACGCCATCAGTATAATATCATTAGACATTCAGCTCCTGATAAATTTCCGTGTTATACCTACATTCAGTCAGCGAAAAAAGAGTGTTATCCACGAAAGGAATGCATTAAAATATGTGAATTTTCTGTAAACGTGAGCTTGCAAGCTTTGTTAGATCACACTGTCCAACGCATTTTGATAGTGCAAAAAGGTGTTTTAAGTACTCTTCAAAACAAAAATTTTTCCAATTTGTGCTTGTTTTCGAAATGGGGTTTCGATGGGAGCACTGACCACAGCTCATACAAACAAGCATTCCATGGCGAAGATGCAAGTGATTCATCTGTATTAATAACTTGTATAGTTCCACTCAGATTGCTTTCCGGAAATGAAGTAATTTGGATGAACCCTAGGCCCTCGTCCACAAGGTATTGCAGACCTCTGAAAATTGAATTTATTAAAGAGTCTACCGAAGTTTCTAAAAAAGAAAAAGCAAGAGTAGATGAAGAAATTGAAAATTTAACAAATTCTGTTGCATTTGTGAGAATCAACGCCTGTCTGTAATGAATCAACGGAAAAGTCTGTAATGCGCTTACTGACACCAAATCTACTCTCGTCTGCTATATATGTGGCGCAAGCAGTAAAACTTTTAATCAAATTGACGACAAATCGTATTCAAAAAGAATTTAAAGAAAAAATTGGCTTAATTGTTGATCGCCCAAAACCTGGCTTTGAAAACTCAAATGACGGCAATACTGCCAGAAGATTTTTCCAAAATGCTGAAATTTCAGCACAAATTACAAATATCGATATTGCCTAAATAAAAAAGATTCATACATTGATGATTGCGATTTCAAGCGGCCATGAAATCGAAGTTGAAAAATTTCGTGAATTTGCTTTCAGTACTGCTAGATTGTTTGTACAACTATGTCCCTGGTATTGTATGCCTCCAACAGTGCATAAATATTTAATACATGGACCCGAGATAATATCTTTTGCGTTATTGCCTATAGGTCAATTATCTGAAGAGGCTCAAGAATGTCGTAACAAAGATTTTAAAAACTTTCGAGAGCATTTTTCTCGTAAATGTAGTCGACACATGGGCAACGAAGACATTTTTAACAGGTTCCTGATCACTTCTGATCCCTTAATATCTGGCAAAGAAAGCTGCTAAAAAAAGACACGTGAATTGCCTACAGAAGCTGTAAAACTCCTGAAATGTGCTGATGATGATAATGATGAAAATGGCGATGATGATGATGATGGTGATGGTGATGATGGTGATAGTGATGATGATGGTGATAATGAAGCTGATATTTTTGGTGGTTTTGTAAATCAATCAGATGATTACTGATTTTCAATTAAAACAAAATTTTGAAGTTTTATTGATTTTTATATTATGTATTTTATTGATTATTATATTGTTAATAAAAAAAAAAATGCAACTGAATTATTCTTTTTCAAAGCTTTATTGTACTTTTTTATAGTTAATTTACTAAGAAAATATAAAAATTGGCTTGTCAGAAGGCTTGGCTGATTTAATCGCGTTTTTGACTATCGAATACCCCACTGTGCGACGTCAGGTACCGCTCGAGTTTATTTACTTTTTTTGCAATAGTAATAATCATTTCTCCATCGATGAAAAACGTATTTTCTTTGTAAAATTTGAAGTGAAGTACGATGGTTATGTTTAAAACACGCTAAGTGGTGGGTCACGGTGTGCAGGAAGCAACTTTTATTCAACCTGAAATGTCGACGCAATTTGAGTATGCAGATGTTTAGAGAAGCATCTATAGATGCTAAATCTATCGTTTTTAAAATCCTATGAGTTCGTTTAAAGGGGTGAATCGATTTTTTATATAAAAAAAATCGATTTTTTTTTTTATCATAAATAGGAAGTTAAACAATTAAATAATATGTCCTTAAAGTTTCAAACAAATATATAAATTTTTTCTGAAGTTATAAGCGGTTAAGTTATCGATTCTCTTTGAGCGCTGGAGCAAACACGTTTTTTCAAACTCGTTTTTCTCGAAACATTTTTATTTTTTAATTTCTGTAGACTCTACTACTACTACTCTTTATGTTTGTGATCGTCAAACTTTAAAAAAACATTTGAGAGCCATGAAGTAGGTGTCAATAAATAAATATGTCAAATATTATATTAATTAGTCGCATTCCCTCAAGATAAAAATACAGTATGGCAGAAAATAAGCATGAAGAAAACCGAAAAAAAATATGTGCGCCTTGTGGAAATAAAATTTCGTTCCGTACTAGTAAACCGCGTAGACCGCAATATTTTGTTGTAAATGAAAGATTAAGTGACTTAATTAAACAGTACATTTGTAACTCTTATGCAACGTCAAACAGTGTTTTCCCTACAAGTATATGTAATACGTGCCGTGTAACTTTACAAGAACATGACAAAGGAATCTATAAACGACCGTTACAAAATATGCCTGAATATGAAAAAATTGTGCTACCGAAGGCTACCAGAAGTGAATCTTTTTATAAATGTATGTGTTACATATGTACAACGGCTAGTTCAAAAATTAAAAAGAATGTGGCTTTAAAGGGTGCTGGTCGCTTACGTTCTTTTAATAATAAAATCAATGAAAATAATAGACAATTGCCAAAGAAAAGTATCACTGCAGATGGTGCACATATTACAGTGTCTGTGGAAAAGAAATCTTTCGAGAGTAACAAATTTTGCAATAACTGCTACTCTGAAATAGCTAAAGGTAAACGACATTCTTGCACAACAACTGAAGCTCGTGATAATGTGTTAAAATTAGCTAATAAACTTCCAAACAAACAAAAAGAACAGATATTAAGTTCTATTTTAAAAAACAATATAACATCAAATATTTCCAATTTAAAAAATGACAAAATTCAATTAAGTAATAGTTCCGGTAAGAAAACGTCTCTTATTATAAATCCAAAAGAGAAAAAAAATATAATTTTTGAAGAAAACTATTTGGATAATTTTATGAGAAATTCAGGCACAAGCGTCAGACAAATGAGAAATGTTGCTAGTTTTATTCGAAGTAGGAATGGTAGAAAGTCGATCCCACAAAATTACGCTTCACATGTAACTGAAAAAGTTAACACTCTGAAAAATGTTTACAAAACTAATAAATTACAGTTTGACGTGGTTTCAAACAAATCTAAGGAAATTCGACCCGTGGTATGGGCTGATGCATCTGAACTGTTAGAAGCAGTTTTAGAAGCTCGCAATTTAATAGGAAACTATATGATTAAGGTAATGGCTGACGGAGGACAGGGCTTCTTTAAAATTTGCTTAACAATACTTCCAGAAAATTATTCTTCAACGTTTAAAGATGAAGATGAAAACTATGAGCCTTTTATTAAAAAGCTATATAATAAAGAAGGCAATGTCAACAAAGAAGCAAAATTGACAAGTGTAAAACGTTTAATAATGCTGTGTATTGTACCAAACATTGTGGAATCATACAATAATATTTCAACTCTGTTCGATTTAACTAAAATAAATGAAATACCTTTTAGATTTACTGCCGACTTTAAATTAATTTTAATTGTCAATGGTCTACAAACAGCTACTGCTTCATATCCCTGCCCTTATTGTTTTGTTACCTTACAAAATTTAAAAGAACGGAACCAAAAAGAACAATCCATCACCCTTCGAACTTTTGGAGACTTGCGAAAAGATTTTAATAAATTTTGTTCTCTTAGTTCGGATAAAAAAAGAGCTAAAGAGTGTCATAGCACTATAAATCCACCATTGCTAAATGAAAGTGATGATGTTTGCGTTATCCAAAAATGTATTATTCCGGAACTACATGTAATGCAGGGATTTGTCAATCACTTATTTTGGGATGGATTAGTTCCACTCCTCGGTAGACAACAGGCACTGATTTGGCCAACAAAACTAAGTTTAACTCAATTAAATTATCATGGCGAAACATTTGAAGGCAATGCCTGCCGTACCCTTTTGAAAAATGCCGATAAGTTAAATGATCCCGACATTTATAAAAACGTGGGAAATTTACGATTAGTTCCGTTCATTAACGCTCTCAAAACTATGAACAGGATCGTGAACTGCTGCTTTTCTACTCAAAAGGGTGATAATCTGAAAGAGTACATTGAAGAATTAAAAAAAATTTTTGAAGCAACAGAACTTTCAAAAACATTGAAAGTTCATGTAACACTGGAACACCTTACTCAGTGTCTGGAGTACCTAAATGGAGATGGACTCGGTATCTGGTCTGAACAAGCAGGAGAATCTATTCACAGGGAATTTTTAAAACATTGGAATCGAAGAAAAGTTAATTTAATGAATAACGCAGCATATTTAACAAAGTTGCATGAAGCAGTTGTTGCCTTTTCATCTCTAAATATTTAAAAATTAATATTAATATTTTTTAGAAATAATATAATATTAAATATATAAAATTTACTACAATTGGGGTAAAAGAAACCACTGATTGTTGTGTATATTTTTTAATTTGTTGTTTTGGTTGTAACTATTGCAAAGAGTATCATTATGAGAGCGTTTTAAGCGAGAAAAGAAAGAAAATAGTAGTATAAGTAAAAACTAAAAACATGTTTCGAGAAAAACGATTTTTAAAAAACGTGTTTGCTCCGGCGCTCAAAGAAAACCGATCACTTAATCGCTTATAACTTCAGAAAAAAAAAAAATATTTTTTTGAAACTTTGGGGACATATTATTTGATTGTTTAACTACCTATTTATGATAAAAAAAAAAATCGATTTTTTTAATATAAAAAATCGATTCACCCCTTTAAACGAACTCATAGGATTTTAAAAACGATAGATTTAGCATCTATACATGCTTCTCTAAACATCTGCATACTCAAATTGCGTCGACATTTCAGGTTGAATAAAAGTTGCTTCCTGCACACCGTGGGGTAAGATTGCTAAAAATTTTTTAAACATTTGAATTGCTTATAACACTATGAAATTTTTTAAAAATTTTTTTAAACTATGTTTTTCTTAAAATTCATTTGCTTATCTTCAAAATGAAACAAAAAGTTTTCTCATGCTTAAAAAGAACCGGAGTTTTGAATTTTTAAAATGAGTCTTCAAAGCAAAAATCACGAAAATCTCAAACTTTTAACCCTTCTAAAAAAAATGGGTAGTTGACAACAAAAATTCCCGGATCAAAAACCGAGATTGATTTCTCGGTTAAAATTTGCATTTCAGCCGATTGATGGCTTATTAAACGCAAAACTAAACAGTGTTTTAGAATCCTTCCAAAATTATTGGTGCAAAAAAACAAAATTTCCCAAAAGAACGTTGTTAAAGTTGAAAAAAAATAAAAAAAACGAGAATTTTCCCTGTAACTTAGTCTGTAGATAAAAGCTATATATAACGGAGTTACATACCAAACTATATATTCACCTACCTAAAATCGGTTTTTTGACCACAAATCCCGAGTTTGAGGGTATATAAAAAAAACCAAGTATGCCAAGTTCTTTGATTTTTTTCTCATTTTGTTACACCGTGTTATTTTTCAAAATTTTGCCTTTAAGTTACGGGCATAAAAAGTTCTTATAAAAGTAGAGAGCATAAGAAAACATATGGCTATGAAAATACATGCATACATCAGAATATTCGTATGATATATTTCGTCGTACCAAGATCTTCATAGAGTAAAATAGGCAGTCACTTAAATAGTTCAAAAATGTTGCCTTTAATATAAGATCCGGGCATAAAATGTTGATAGAAAGTAGAGAGAAAAAGAAAACACTTGGATATAAAAATACTCCAGAATATTATAAAAAAATTTATAGAAATATTACTATAAAAATAATAGGTTTTTGTTTAGTTTTTCAGTATTTTTGGATATAACCGAAATCGAAATAATCTTTTTTACAAATTACACATTTCATGTAAATTTATATATTTTTATGATAATATATATAGAAAACTCTTGTCTAGTAAAATATTAATTACACGCTGTGTAATCTTTAACACAAAATGTTTATGTTGCTTACTATATCAAGATTGTCAGATAGATTAACACTATTTCTGCCGATGCACAGTGCGCTTTTTTTAATTTTAGGATGACACTTGGGGGTTTTTTTTTTGTTAAATTTTATAAAAAAAATATTTTTATTCGTCAGATTATAAAACATGTATTAAATGTAATAAATGTATTAAATGTATTAAAAACTTGATGCATTGTATGGTTTTTTTTATAAAATTTGTCAAAGTTGAAATTTTTTTAACAAAAATAAGCTCAATAAAACCCAAAAAGAAAGTCAAGTTTGAACAATAATAACTTCGAGCACAAAGTATATTTCAACGTTTTGTTTGTCTTAATCGCAATTAAATTTAATATAATATACAATTAAAAAAATGTTAATAAATAAAAATAGAAAAGCCGTTGAAATATGACTGTAAATTTTTCAAGGAATGAAAATTTAAGTAAAATTTAGTAGAAAACATCTAGCTAATTAAGCATTATTAAAGTCGAAGGCTATAACTATCATAAAAAATCCTATTTCTACCTTCTATTTCTGTAAAAACCTGCTGCATCTAGCTGCTATTAAGAAAAACCATTTAATTTAAAAAATTCTTAAAAATAAAATTTTGCCCTAAAATGCACTGATTTCCAAGACAATTTGGTACTCTTAAGAAGTACTCTTAAATTTAAAGAAAAATAAAATGGAATTAATAATTTAAAACAAGTTGTGACCTTATTTTGTATTAGCAACCATTTAAAAAATTTTTTTTCGTTAATTTTCATTAATTTGGTAATATTGTTTTATAGGAGATATATTTAAAAGTTATCCAACTTGAAATATTTTTAGCATGACGTTTAAGTGAAGTTAAATAAACTAAATTTACTCTTTAAAAGTATAAATAAGCAATTTTAGGCGGTTTTTTTTTTATTAAAAAATATGGTTTGTATGGGAGGTAGGCGATGAAGTTGACCTAGAATTCTAATTTTTTGTGCTGTTACTTAATTTAGGCTAAGACTCATTTGTGCAAAATTTGCTGGCCCTAGCTTTTATAGTTTCTGAGATAGTGCAAATGTCATCCTTAAATCGTAAAAAGCGCACTGTGCGATGGTATGGTCAAAAGACACCTTTTTGACGGCGGTTTTTTTCTAATGGCTGAGGTCAGCTCAGCCGTGCCAAGGTGAAATGAAAGGACCACAAACTTCCACAAATAAAAACAGCGCAGTTTTCCAATTAAATTTAACTTCTTTATTTATAATTTTGTCTTAATATAAACTTATTATACTTATTGCAATGCAGTATCGTGTGAGTGGGAGTGAGTGTTCGTCGATGACGGTTGAAGGCTACTGTTGTATATCGGTAGTCGAGAGAGAGGGTTTTAGCGAATGAAAATCGGTATCGGTGAGCGGTAATCGTTGATCGCTGTCGTTAACCGCTGTTGGTGGTAATCGGTGCCATACGTCAACAGGAAGGCTAAAAATAACGCTAAAAGGAATGCTCACTTTAATATTTGAAAACAAAAGATAATAAGAGGATAGGCAGAGGTCTTGGTCGATGAGTCCAAATGAGGACCCTCCAGGATCTGGCCTATTAATAAGATTCAAGTAACAAAACTAAGAGAATGATTAAAAGTGTGCCGCCTCTGGTGGATGCGAACCAGAACTGGTTTGCTTCAGAGTAAGAAGGCACACAAAAATGAAAAGTGTGCCGTCTCTGGTGGGTGCTAACCAGAAGTGGTTTGCTCCAGAGCAAAGAAGGCACGCCAAAAATTTACCGTGTGTTGACTCTGGTAGATGCGAATCAGCAGTGATTCAGCAGCGAATCAGCAGCTCCAGAGTTCTGCGCACAGAACCGGATTCCAACTCCCATACCTTAAGGGAATGCTGACTTGGTTGGTTTTGTGCCACCCTTTTATATTATGTGGTGTGAAAACCAGTTAGGAATTATACGTTTGCCGTGTGTATTGCTGTAGTGTATTATTTAAAGCTACTCTTTTGTGCTATTTTGTCATAAGTAAGTTTGTGTATTTGTGTGTTGTGTTGTCGATTTGTTTTCTGGTGTCATGAGTAGGTATGTAGCGTGTGTATGTATGTATGGTTTAGTGACTGGTGCAGTAGTGAGGTATTTGTTGTCGCTGTTATTTTGTCATAAGTAAGTATTGTGTGTCGGTATGTTCAACAGCTGCAATATAATATTTAATGCTATTTATATAATAATAATGATAATTATATAGATATAGTTAAAATGATAAAAATTATTTAAATTAATTAACAGATTAGTAACAATAAATTGTATGGTAGCTGTAATATTTGTAACGTCACGTTACACCTTTCAAATCTTAACATGAAATTTGTCTTGATGTTGAATCATTTTTTCATAATTTATTTTTAACTTTAACCGGCATCGAAAAACAGAAAATGAAATCTGTCCCGTAACAGGCGCAAAAAACCTATTCCGTGACGAGTTATATCAGATCAGGCCTGTGATAGGTGTTTATTGGAGCTATCACGGGACCAGTCATTTTAGGACAATTGACTGTGCTTTCTCCGTACGGAAACGACAAAAACAAAAGATGTGTATTTATATATGTACATTTTACATACATATTAATAGCAACAACAACAACAACTGCAGCAGACAACAAATGACACGATTGCGAACCAAACCAACAACCATCACAACAACAAACAGAAGAACAACAATAACAACAGCATACACACAAGCAGCTTGTGTTTAACTTTTCT
Organism: Dichetophora obliterata; assembly: GCA_963920525.1. Taxonomy (NCBI): domain Eukaryota; kingdom Metazoa; phylum Arthropoda; class Insecta; order Diptera; family Sciomyzidae; genus Dichetophora; species Dichetophora obliterata. Next base: position 194,316,207 of record OY986436.1, read on the forward strand.
CATACGAATATATGAATTCGTATGTGACTTTATTAAAGAAGTGAAAAAACCCAGAGTTGGATATTTGTTTCATTCGTACTCTAACTGATATTTTGGCATATATTTCTTCTTTCTACGATGAATATTAAAGGCTGTAGGTATACCCCAAAGTGTCAACTAAAGTCCTTAAATGTGCTAGAAAAAATTTATGAAAATTACCCCTCGCCCCCTTCCTCAAAACAAATTGCGCTGTAATACGTAATTCTACGTAAAAATTAATTTAGCTACAATATTAAAGAAATTATACAACAAGGATTTTTATTTCCTACAGAAAAATAAAAGTCCGTAAATGATTTTTTTAAAAGACAGAAAAATAGAAAAGGTCGAAAATGATATTTATTTTTGACAGAAAAATAAAAATTGAAAAATAGACGGAAAAAAATTAAAGTTCGAAAAATTTGTTATGTTTTTCCTACAATAAAAATCACTTTCCAAGAATTAAATTTTTATTTTGTTTTTTCTATAAACATAAACATAAACATCTATAAACATAAATAACAGTTAAAGTTAAGGACTTTTTCTCAATATCATAACGATTTCTTAAAGATATTTCAATGTGCGATACCTGCAAGACTAAGATATTTTTGCTCAAAATTTTTTGATAACAGTTATTCACGGTCCCTGCTTTTTTCCTAAAATATAAAATTAAACTTTTTCAGTTAATTGTTCATTTACATAATTTCACTTGAAAAAATTATATAAGATACAAAATAGCAAAAAAAAAATTATATTTTGCAGATTTCATTTCGAATTACATTCAGAGTTGAAGAAAAAGCGTAAGGAACTGCGTTCCCGACGGGGGTCTCTTGACCGCACCACTTTTTTTTTTATTGTGCTATCCGTTAGGGGTCGTCCATAAACTACAATGCTGATTTTCCGGTTTTTTTTACCCCCCTCCCCCTGCGTTACTTTTCGTAGTGCTTTTCAAAACCCCTCCCCCCATAAAGTAACGTGACATATGAAATTAATTCATTCGAATGATTATATATTTTGACTAGCTCTGACAATTTTCACTAGCATTAGTGACTAGTATGACTTGATACATTAAAGGAACAATAGGAAAAAAATCAATAATTAATATAATATGTAAAAGCTATTCCATCTGCGATCCAAGATTCGATGCTCTCAATCACTGGGATAGAAGGAGCTGGTAGCTTTGTTGAGGATTCTTCAAAATAGAATTTTTCATCGGATTCTATGTCGACCCATTCAGGTGAATCCTCATTTCTAACGCAAAGAAATTCACCTGGTCTTTGACAGAGTACCCTTAAAGGCTGCACCCGAGCTGCACCAAGTTCTGTGTTTTTGTGTAAATGCTCTCTGAAAATGAATTTATTTAAATAGTATTTTTTATTCCGATTTATTGTAAACGATATAATACAAACTTATGGCAATTCATAGAAGTTTTAAAAACGAAATGCAAGCCACAAGTAGGACACGACCTTGAACAGATTTCTTCTTTCTGAGAAGGACAGTACCTGTCATACGGTATCTCCTTTGATCAAGAACATTCAGGCGTTAACGTCAAAGCCTGTCGCAAAAGCAAAGACCCAAATTTTTCAGACGTGTGCTGAGATGGTGAAGGAATACCAAAAGGTTCCTGTGTCGGGGGAAAAGGAGGTGTAAGAAATCGTTGAAACAAAAGTTTACCATCAATTTAGACGATCAAACATAAATATGTAAGGTTAAAATTTTTTGAAATGATTGTGTTAATTAGATTAATTAGAGGTTTTTCGTCGATTTTTTTAATTTTTGGTAACGTTACAATATCTAAACACCTCCCCCCCTATCGTTACTTATCGTGCATTTTAAAACCCCTCCCCCCCCTAAATTGGTAACGTAGTTTATGGACGACACCTTATAAGCACTTGTTACCAATATATGATCAATGCTTATAAAGTGTAAACGCTTTTATGAGCTATTCGCTCATAATACATGCAATTTCGTTGATTATTAAAATTATGGATATTCAAAATTTATTATAACATATGATTAGTGTTTTATAAAGAATTATAGAAAGTCCATAATACATGATCAAATCTTATATATGGTTAAAAGTAACATATTTTATGATCAGTTAGATCATGACTTATGCGCAAAGAATATTTTCCGTGATCCAAGAGCGTTAAAATTTTACTAGAATACCATAGCTTTGACAAAGCGCTTTTCTTAAATGACAACAGGATTACTCGCAACATGAAATAATATCACTTTTCAAAGAATTTAAATTCAAAACTTTACTAATCCAGCTGTATTGATAAGAAATACTGCTTATATAATTTGTTTGTTAATGTTATCCAGTCACTGAGTTAATTTTACTTTTTTTTTTAATAGGTGAAGTTAATGGGTTAATATTTCGTGTTTCAAACGGTTCGTTAATATTTAAAGATCATTAATTTTGAACAATTTTTAAGCATGACTACCTTTTGAGCATCTAACAAAATAACACACACTTTAGAAAATATTAATAGCAAATTTAAAAATGTCATGAAATTTTCTGATAAATTTATACTCTTGACACATCCTTTCATACATCTTTCCATATATTTATCATTTTTCAACCGCTTAAACACGAAGTCCTCAGATGTTAACATAACGACGTTAATATTTTAGTCAAAATTATGTAAATATTTTATGAGTATCTGTGTACAAATTTTGTCGATAAAGATCAGTAGAGAGATGACGATGGAAGCACTTCGCGATCGTATAAAATCTGCAGTTTAAACAATTTGCGGTAACCGCAACGAACAACAACCACAACACGGTAACAACTAAAGTTGCCATTTACTATGACGAATTGGCGGTCAGACAGCGTCTAACAAAAACGCTGTCTGTCCATCAGGCTGTCTGTCCATCAGGCTGTCTGTTTATTTTGCCTATCCTGGTTGTTGGCAAAGCCGTTGGGGAATAATAAGTCAATCGCCGATCATGCGCAGTAAATGAAAATTATATGACGCTGTCAAAGGCTGTGGGGTCATGTTGTTAGCGCCGTCAAGGAGCAGCAAAAATTGCTAGACAAATTATTAATTAATGTTGCTGGGAAAACTGTTAACATCGCATTAGTTCTCTGACAGAATATAACATAGAGAGATAAAGAGCGAGTTCAAAGATGTTGCTGCAACATATTTTATGAAGTTATTACTAAGATGTTGCTGTTGCTGTTGCTGGGTATTAATGAAGTTTTCTTGTTGCTTAAAACAATTTAGCTTAATGCCAATTTAATCAGTGAAATTGCAGCAATTTTCACTAGTGTCAATAAAAAACGATTGCTTGAGAAAAGGTATATGTGTGTGTGTGTTCGAGTGAGTGGCTTCGCTTGTACTGAGCCACCCAGATGGTTGAGATGGTTGAAGAGAGAGCATAAAAAAAATATAAAAACTGTTAAAACTCATAGCAGCCGAGTTGGCTTAACCCTCTACTGAGTCTTACCACATCAAAGGGGACACTCCAAAATAAGCTAATATTCAACTTAAAAACACAAAAAAAAAAATCGCTGAATTTTACTGCAGTTAGTTAGAAGTCAATTTAAAATATGAACATAATCAGCAAATCTATAACTTCCCTTGATGATGATGATGACTTTACTTTTATCTATCTTAATAAGATATACTTTAGAATATACGAGTACTCATACCTAAGGAAATAGGAATGCTGATTAGGATTTTCAATTGTTTTTCATACGGACACCTCCTGAGACCTTTTGACAAATATTACTTCGACTGATATTGTCATATTTCTCTACTCCATAACATCCACGGAAAAAGTCTTTGCATTATATTTCTCAATATCTTTATATATATATTTAATTCTACTATACGTTTTTTTTTTTTAATTGACCTCATCCTAAACGACTCATCCTAAACGACCGATTTTGATGAAATATTTTGTGTATGTTTGAGTGGGTTCTTATCTGGTTTAGATTAACAATTGGATCCAGTAGATGGCACTACGATCGGGTAAACAACGATATACTCCTAAACTTTTAATATAAACGAATAGCATGAAATTAAATATAAATAAATTTTTGGGTACACATTTTGTTATAGGCGCAAATAATTCTGTTTTAATTAACAGAAGTTGAAAATGAATTGTTTCTATTAATGAAAGAAATAAAACTAAAATTTTTTTTATACAGTGACTCAAACAATTGACCACGTACAAGGTTGTCCATATTCGAAGAGCCCATTTTATTTGTAAATAAATCAAAGAAACCACAATTTTTTGTCTGTTCGTCATGAATATCATTTAATTGGGTTCAAGTAGATTTGCTTACATTATTTCTTGAATATGATATCTCGTAAATGGTCTCCATTGGCCTCTACGACATATTGTGCCCGTTTTGCAGCATTTTCCATGGTTTTCTTCAACATTTCGATGGGAATGGCGGTTATTTCTTGACGGATGTTGGTTTTCAGCTCTTCTAGGGTCTTTGGCTTGTTGACGTAAACCTTTGATTTCAAATAACCCCACAAAAAGAAGTCTGGAGGCGTTAAATCTGGTGATCTTGGCGGCCTACGATTTTTTGACATCAAACGGCCAGGGAACAATTGCTTCAAAAAATCAATTGTAGTGCGGCTTGTGTGTGGTGGTGCGCCATCTTGTTGAAACCAGTAGTGCCTGATACGCTTTCGACGAACGATTGGCATGAAAAAATTGTTTATCATATCGCGATAACGCTCCTGATTGACAGTAACTCTGTGGCCATTATCATCTTCGAAAAAGAACGGTCCAATGAGCATTTTAGCACAAACGCCGCACCAAACAGTGACTTTTGCATCATGAAGAGGTACCTCTTGAATCTCTTGTGGATTTTCAGTGGCATAAATACGGCAATTTAGTTTGTTTACCATTCCGTTCAACTGAAAATGAGCTTCTTCGCTCATTTTTTGAAAGCACGTTGAGTTTTCACTATTGACTTGTTTTGTTGAATGTAAATTTCAACAATTTTAGAGCGTTCGCGTGGCGTGTACTGTTCCATTGTAAACATTTGCTTGGAATGACGCTTCAAACGCGGTATGTCATTAGTCGATTTGGCATCACTGCGGAAAGTTACAGTGTTGCCAGATGGGCGCTTCGAATATGGACAACCCTGTACTTAATTACTTTGCTTACAAATGCTTACAACAAAACTACTTATCCAATAGTGCTCATCAAGCTCTTGCTTCTTTGTTATTGTATTTTCCTTAAACTGAGTGCATTGGTAAAGCAATTTTAGTAACCGTTATCTTTTTATTCTCAAATAAGTGCAAAAAGTGCTTGTGGTCAATTGTTGTTCGACCAGATACTGGCACAAACTGGGTGGCATAACTTCCCAAGCTTTCTCGACATGCCCCACAATTCATCCAAGGAACTTTGAACACCCACTACACTCGTTTTCAGCTCAATCCAAAGGTGTTTAATCAGATTGAGATCATCTTGGCAACTATTCGCCGTACAGTGTCAACTCCCCCCGCCATCATACATTCCCAAAACTACCGCCACAAAACTTCAAACGTGCCATGCCTTAAGAGTAGTGTAGGGCAAACCGCCCATGCAATTAATTTTGGCTTAATCCGACAATATGGACTTCTTCCCGTTCTCCATGCTTCAATGTGAGTAGTCTCAAGCCAAATTTAGGCGAATATTTTTATGGAAGTTTCTTCACTTTTGCTCGACCTCGCAAACCAGCAGAACGCAGTTTTTTTTTAAGTGCCGCTGCTGACAAGTATAAATTATCATATCGAATTAAACTTTTGAAGATTTGCATTGCCGTCTCCACTTTGTGCTGGAGCACATCTCGAAGAATACACCGCTTTTGTTCTGTGCTCAAGATTTTCTTCGGTCCACTTGCACAAATTGGAGGATGTGTGGCCATATTTTTGACGATAAGGATGCTTTTGCTATCGTCGAGTTTTACTGCTAGTAATTGCACGATATCTTTTACCTTCCATTAAAAGCTGGTGAATGCACTCCACAATATTCTTTGTGTCAAAAATGGTAAAAAATTTATTGAAAACTTATAGAACTGTTAAAATTGACCACATACACTTTTTGTACTTATTTAAGAATAAACATATAATGGTTTTTTAGATTGCTCTCCCCATGAACTCATTTTAAAGAAAACATAATAACAAAGAAACAAGTGCTTGATAAGCAAGATCGGAAAAGTAGTTTTGTTGTTGTAAGCATTTGAATACAGAGAAAGCAAACACGTGGTCAGTTGTTTGAGTCACTGTTTATTTTAAGATTTATTTCATAAAGAAAAATTAATGGTCCTTATTTGCCTCAATTACTGTATGTACATAAATAAGAGTTTCAAAGCTTGTCCACTGTTTTCTCTTGGGCCCATAAAATACGGAAAAACTGTTGGGGGTACATCATGTCCATGGACCTTACGTCCCTTTCAAAGCGGACATAATGTCCACGGACGTTATGTCTTATTCGGGATGGACATTATGGCAGTAAAATGATTTGACCTTGGATGGAATTTTAAAAACAACTTTCCAAACAAAGGGCAAATCATTTTCTTAATGAAACAGGAAATGAAGCTTGGAGCGGACATAATGTCCTTGGACCTTCTGTCCGCTTTCTAAAAGTGAATATAGCATTTGCTAGCAGACTAACTTCAGCTAACTTAAAAACTTTAATCGATTTTTTATTCTTGCAAAATCACAAAAAAAAAATCATTTTTGAAATTATTGGAAAATTCTTATGTATATGATTTTTTAAGAGTGGTCCGTTGGTTGGTCCATCTCAAAATATTTAAAAAAGGGCTCCAAGTAAATGTCAAAACAATGACTTTTCATCGTTATTTAAATATTCATTGGTTTTTTATAAATATGTACTTTTTTCATTTGAAATGTATTAAAAACTGTTAACAAGAAATTCACAATTTCATAAATAATCCAGTATCCAGTTTTATTTTTTTTTTTGCTTCTCTTCATGTTATTTCATGCAGAGAGTACACGCTTTTGCACGGGTTTCTATTTGAAATATCCTTTAAAATACCCTATCTCTACTTAAACGAGTATAGCTTCAATAACACAGATCTACAAGGTTTTGTTGTTGAGTAGCTGTGGGTAATTTTTGAAGTACTTTTCTGCGTGGAGTCTGAATCCGAGCTCAGAATTCACTCATCACGTCAATATTTTGAGATATTTGAGAACATTTACACGACAAATGGCTACTTTGGCAATTTTTGAAATTAAATGCAGGCTGCACAGTACTACTCTTTCCCTTAAAAATGAGCTGTTGAATGATGCTGCAAGATGTTTCTTTCAAAAGTTATAGCTATTTTAAGGTGATTTCGGCATATTTCCGAAAATCTGGTTGATAAAAAAAAGAGTCAAAATTAGCAAAAAAGGCCATTTTAAAATAGCTATAACTTTTTAAAAACTCATAGTACAATATCTTACGAGAGCTCAGTTTAAAGATATTTAATTTATTGAGAATCTCAAATTTCCCAAAATTCTGGCGTGATGGGTATATTCTGACCTCGGAAAGAGCCACAACTTGTTTTTGTCCTTTTCTTTATATCATTCTTCTATGTCACCTTCATACCAATTTTCTAAAGGTTTATAAATTAATGAATAGCATGTACGTATTTGGGTTTTATTTCAGTACGTATAAAGAAGATTAATAGAAAAGTGTATTGATTTTAAATATTCTGTAAGATTTTACAATTTTTTTTTTAATTTTATTATTTCTTTGATTAAATAATCAACAATTAAGCAACAATTAAGCTAGAAAACAACAATTGGGAATGATATTTAGAATATAAATGCTTATTGTAGGGTATCCTTGTACAGTTATCAATATGTCTTGTGAAGAAGCTTTGAGAAGGTAATATTTCTTACAAAAATTATTCACAAATTTTTTGATGTATGTTTAAATGCAAAGGCAAGGAAATAAAGAAGATTTTTCTGAAAATGTCCTGAAGAAAATGGTTTTAAGCAGACACAGAACGATTTACGTCAATTCAACCACTAGTTTAGGAATTTATCGGAAACACACGCTGTTAAGCATAGACTTTTGAATATTTTAATAAATTTCTTACATTTTATGAAATTAAAAAAAAAATAATAGAACAACAAAAAAAGCAAAAAAAAAAAAGGCGAGCCAACCTACGTACCTCGCTGGGCACCACGATGGAAACCTACGGATTTTTGACATTTTAACTATTAATGAAACATTTTTGGCCGGTCAAAATATCTTTGAAATCCGCATGGAATCATCCTTATTTGCCAGCATTTAAGAATTGATATTTGATAAATCTTTAATAATTTTATATATTTAATTTTAATTGAAGTTCCAGCATAAACACAAAAAACCATTTTCACAAATACACTACTCTGAAAAGCTTCCCTGGTAGAAAACACGGTGAATCTAGCTACACAGTCGAAAAAAGTCAAGCTGTTGTCTTAACAATAAAATAAACTATTGATCTTTAGAACAGAAACAAGATGCCACATTCTATTTACAGTTCTGCATTACAACGTCATGACCGACACATTTTACAAGTGGGCTGTTTCTTTGTGGTGTGTTCTCTTAAGTTTTTGTTGTGTTTTTGGAATAGAGAGGATATTCGTTAAATTTTTTGTGGTCTCTCATATCTCGTTGTAAACAGAATACCTACTCTCAATTACGCTTACTGTGTAAGGTATTATTTAAATCCACTTATCCATTATTTAAATTTAATGGAGAATTGTAATCAAACTGTGGAAGACTCGAGGCTATATTGCATTTAAGAAACACCCGATAACGTTACGTGTCTATTACCACTGGAAATCTACGGACCTCTCTCGTAGGTCCAAATATAATTTAGAGGCTGTAGAGGGTTAAAAGTGGACAAAATTTTCTAATCAATTTGTAATATCGGTGTGGCTAACTTGGGTGGCATCGCTGTTCACGACATCAACATCATAAGCATCAGCATTATCAACATCACGATCATCATCATCATCATCTTCTGCTTCGCCAATATCATTGATGAACACTATCATAATCATCAGGCACAGCATCAAGAAAAACATTATAGGTGGCCATCAATAAATTAACTTTCTCTCTGTCTCTGTCTGTCGGGACATTTTTTATTTTTTGTGCTCTTGCTCTAGCTTGCAGCAATCACTACAATAACAATTTGCTGCCGCTGCTGCTGTTGTTGTTGTCTGCTTAAATAAACTGATAAGCGACGTTTTTATAACTTCATAAAAAAACACTAACTGTTGGCAAGCCCAATTTAAGTGCAACAATCAGTGTAACAACAACTGCAATAACATCAACAGCACCAACAACAACAACACCAAAAACTAACTACTTGTCACATATGTAGGTCTTAGTCGCACTTTAAACCGTTATTTTAAAGACTTTTATTACTGTCGTTAGCTTGTCAGCAACATAAACTTGCATCTGAACATGTTGCTAATTTTAAATTCACAACAAAATATGTATACGTCGCTATCAATTAAAGTTTTTTGTTATTGTTGTTTTTTTATTTTTTTTTGCAAATGTAATCATATATTTTTTGTGAGTTGTTTTGACTGATTTATTTATTACACTTTGACGCGGTTTTGTTGATTGATAGACTGAGTCTGTGTCATATCAAAATTCGTACGAGTGATTTTTGTTCAATCTTGTTGCGCATGCGCAACAACTTCCTGAATCATTTTGAAAGTGTTGCCATATTATGCAATTGCTATCTACAGCATGTCGTGTTACATGGTAATAAACAAATGCGTTTTCAGTTTTATATTCTTAACACCAATAAATTTATTTTATTTATGCTTGACATACTGTATAAACAGTTCAAAAGCTGAACATGAAAAATAATAAAACAAACGAGCTAAACTCATAATTTATTTAATTTTTATGATTCACAAGACTTAAGAGTGTTGTTAACTAACAAACGAGTAACAATATTTGGTAAGTTATAAAAAAATCAACTCTCTCAAACTGGCACATTTTTAAAAATAAGCGCCATATAAATAAATATTTGCTTAATTACGTCGCTTGTCTACAGCTCTGTGAATGAATGAATGTAATTCTATGAATTTCTCTTTTAACTAGAAGTAATTCAAGAGATAACGTCATTATTTCAAGAAATTCAATGCAGTCGATAATTAAATTGCAAACATTATCGTTTTCTTTAAATACAATTTTATAAAATGTTGTCATTGCTAAGTGCCTGTCAGTTGTGTACCACGGTGACTAGCATTGAATGCACTGACCCACTTGAATGCCTCGTAAAAAGTAGAAACCACAAGCGCTGAGCCTAAAAAAACCACCCAATTAAAATGATATTAAATAAACAAATATTAATAAGAACGTTCTGTTTTATAGAAAAAAAGACCCGGCGCAGCTCGTTAAATGGAAAGAAAAATACAACATTATACAAGTTGTAATTTCAAAAAATTTGTATCCTCAAAATTCATTAAAAATTCAACAATTCTACCTACTGTCATCAAAATTATTAAGAAAGAATCTTGTGAATATCTTAATTACTAAGATATTTTCAAGCTTTATCTACATAATTCAGTTATTTTGAGTCAGTTTTTTCTTAATGTGGCCTAAGTTCAAGATACATTTGCCAATGTAAACACCTTTTTTATCCATGGATAGTTTACAATTTCTGTCCAAACATATGTTAATTTCGATGGCTCTTTTACAGCTTTTCTTGCCAATTTCGCTCTCAGATTTTCTTTAAATATTTCTGGGGTTGTCACAAATAATGTATTTAACTGTCAAAGCATTGACAGCCGTTGACAGCTAAACGAAGTAATCGTTTGTGGCGAACGAGTAGCAATAAAGATGGCTGGCATTGAAATTGAGAAAGAAAATATAAACAGTCAGATAACGAATAATAGAAAAAAAAAAATTAAAGAAAGTAATAATTTTTTTCTGTCGAGAGCGCGTATTTCGGCGCATCAAAAGAACCACTCTGAATAGAGATAATGACAAAACTGGAAAAGAATTCGGCGTATAATAAGCCAATTATATTAATACTCAATAACGCTGAATAAAGAGTTAATTGTACCGTTGAAACTCCTTAAACTATTAAGAAAACTGCTGTAAATTTATTGCCAAAAATATCTTATTTTATGACGTTTTTGGGTTGTTTTAAGCCATGTCGTGCTTTAACAAACTAAACAAAATTTTTCTTTTTTCATTTGACGTTATTTGTTTAAAGCAATTTCGAGCTTGAACAAACTGAACACAAATATTCTTATATTATGACATTTTTGGCTTTTTTTAAGCAATTTCGTGCTTGAATAAACTGAAAAAATATCATTTCGTAACTTTTTGGGTTGTTTTAAGCAAATTCGTTTTTGACAAAACTGAACAAAAATATTCTTACTTCATGACGTTTTTGGCTTGGTTTTAGCAAATACGTGCTAGAATAAACTGAACACAAATGTTCTTAGTTTGTGAAATTTTTGGGTTGTTATAAACTATTTCATGCTTGAATAAACTAAACAAATATATTTTTATTTTGGAAACTGGCTTGTTTGAAAAAACCAAACGAAAAGTTGTTTATTTTAAGAAAGTTTTGTTTCGTTGAAGCACTGCCTTCTTTGAATAAATTAAGCAAAAACAGACATATTCAAACCATTCATTGTTTGAAATAATTATGCAATTGTTTGAAAATATTAACTGAATAATACTTCTTTTAAGCATTTCTTTCAAGTAATTTTCAAGTGCAAATAATAATAATAATAATAATAATAATAATAATAATAATAATAATAATAATAATAATAATAATAATAATAATAATAATAATAATAATAATAATAATAATAATAATAATAATAATAATAATAATAATAATAATAATAATAATAATAATAATAATAATAATAATAATAATAATAATAATAATAATAATAATAATAATAATAATAATAATAATAATAATAATAATAATAATAATAATAATAATAATAATAATAATAATAATAATAATAATAATAATAATAATAATAATAATAATAATAATAATAATAATAATAATAATAATAATAATAATAATAATAATAATAATAATAATAATAATAATAATAATAATAATAATAATAATAATAATAATAATAATAATAATAATAATAATAATAATAATAATAATAATAATAATAATAATAATAATAATAATAATAATAATAATAATAATAATAATAATAATAATAATAATAATAATAATAATAATAATAATAATAATAATAATAATAATAATAATAATAATAATAATAATAATAATAATAATAATAATAATAATAATAATAATAATAATAATAATAATAATAATAATAATAATAATAATAATAATAATAATAATAATAATAATAATAATAATAATAATAATAATAATAATAATAATAATAATAATAATAATAATAATAATAATAATAATAATAATAATAATAATAATAATAATAATAATAATAATAATAATAATAATAATAATAATAATAATAATAATAATAATAATAATAATAATAATAATAATAATAATAATAATAATAATAATAATAATAATAATAATAATAATAATAATAATAATAATAATAATAATAATAATAATAATAATAATAATAATAATAATAATAATAATAATAATAATAATAATAATAATAATAATAATAATAATAATAATAATAATAATAATAATAATAATAATAATAATAATAATAATAATAATAATAATAATAATAATAATAATAATAATAATAATAATAATAATAATAATAATAATAATAATAATAATAATAATAATAATAATAATAATAATAATAATAATAATAATAATAATAATAATAATAATAATAATAATAATAATAATAATAATAATAATAATAATAATAATAATAATAATAATAATAATAATAATAATAATAATAATAATAATAATAATAATAATAATAATAATAATAATAATAATAATAATAATAATATAATAATAATAATAATAATAATAATAATAATAATAATAATAATAATAATAATAATAATAATAATAATAATAATAATAATAATAATAATAATAATAATAATAATAATAATAATAATAATAATAATAATAATAATAA